>CM049386.1:20262890-20630390 GCA_026937815.1 Etheostoma perlongum | reverse complement strand
GCTGTCAGTGGTAAAACGCCCTTGGAGTTCAGCAGCCTGAAACAAACCTAATAATGGGCGATTTTGTTGCATAAAGTAAACCATTTTAAACAACTGTAAAACTGTGTCGATGCATGTTATGTGCTGCAAGTAGACACACAATGCCCACTGGGAAGCGGGAACAGAGACTGGGTGCTAAAATCATCCACAACTGTATTCTACCAAGTAGATCTACTGACTGGTACTAACCATTTTGAGATGCAGTGTAGTGTTTCGGGTAGTTGAGTGCAATGTGCATATTGCCACTAAACCCATGGCCCATCAGCTTGTAGACTAGAAGCTATAAAAGGTTTTGTGCCGTCGCGCCATATCCTGTGTTGGTCTTTGCTGTCAGATTTGTTCCTTTCCATTTGATGGGTGAGAAAAGCTTTCCAAAGCCAGCATTTTACACTTAAAAAAAATATTAAAAATGATATATATGACGGGGATGCAAGGGTATGCAAGGTTGTTTTTTTTAGACATTACTTTGCTTCCAACTTTGTGGAAAAAGTTTGCAGAAGGCCCTCTCCTTCAACATAATGTCCCTGGGCACAAAATAAAATTATTTTCCCAATTTGGTGAGGAAGACCTTGTAAGGCCTGCACAGAGCCCTGACCTCAACCACATCCAAACACTTGGGATGAACTGGAACCACAGACTGTCAGCCAGGCATTATTGCCATAACATAAGAGAGATTTCACAAATGCTTTCATGACAATGCAAAATCAATGGAGACTTTTTCTCTCTACCAAAGATCTTGAAACTGTAATTCACGCCTGCATTTCTGACTGGACTATTGAAACTGACTGCTCTGACATCAGTGAAGGAAATCTATTTCCTTTTTTAATTTAAAAAAACTGGCTGCCAAGATACACATCCCAGCACTGGCTACCTGTTGATTTTACTTACTACCAAAGCCCAAAGGTGCCTTGCCACAGGTTATATTCTGACCTTTTGTTACCTTATGTTCCCTCTCAGACATTTCTCCTGTATTTGTTCCAAGATCTAGACTTAGACTCAAAATTAATAAACTTTGCAGCTGGCGCTCCTTAACCTTTTAATGCTTTTTTAGTAACTAATAATCAAGCGATTTTGTCGAGTAGATCATTTTATTGACAAATCTGTATAACTGAATCTCTCCACAAAGAATAATGAAAAAGCAACACTTTGAAACTTATATTTACCAGATATGTGGTCCTATTTTTGGGAAATAAACCAATCAGCATGAATGGAAAAAGCTTAGAAAATTACTAATCAACAAAAGAAATGTTAGTTGACTAAGACCACACCACCGATTAGTCGACTAATCAACTAAGAGGGGGCAGCCCTACTCTTTTGACTCTTCTAAAATCCCTTTAACCACTTTTAAAATTAGCTTATCAGTGATCGGTCTCCCAGACCTTCCTCCAGAGCACTGCTAAGGAGGGTCTGGCTAGACCACAGCATTCCGGGATGGGAGAAAAACGTGCTCTAGTTTATTGGCATGGCTTTAAACCAATCACAATCATCTTGTGTGGTGCTAAGCGCCTGACGGAACATTGATGTCTCTGGAAAATAGCCTCGGGAAGGAACTTGTTTTTGTGGAAAGTGCTTGGTTGAAAGTTGTTTTAGTCATGCAACAGAAAACTCAGATTGTACAGATTTACCCTGCAGAGATCTGAGGAGCAGTTAAGCATAGTTCTCATAAATCCACCAGTTTAAAATTACAACACAAAGAAAGTGGAAGGTGACGTACATCTGGCCCAAAATTAGGGTCATCCAGATCCATATTTCCAGCTGCACCTGAACAATCCCATGAGTGGAATGTAACCATAATCGGTGATTTATCTAATAATTTTATTGGACATTTTTATCGTTTTATATGTTTGTTGTTTTTGTAAAGCACTTTTCTTTTTAAAAAGTTATATGTCAAATTATTAAAGTCAGTTATTATGTAAATGTATGTACTTAGAGTATCATTCACTCAGCAAGTAATAATGACCAATTGGCTGGATCAGATATGATGGGCCATATACTGCACACATAGATCTGAAATATAACAAATGTAATTAAATTGCCAGGGAGTCATGTGTGAAACTCATTGTATTATGGGTATTATGTAATGTAAATCATGGGTGTGAATGGCATGTATGTCATGCCATTTTCAGAGTTTAAATGAACATGGCTTAACAGTAGAAATCCATTTTAGAGTGGCCTGAAGGAGAGTTAAATATGCCTTTAACAGCCTGAATAAATGTCAATATAGATTTAATTTTAAGCCCTTAATTTTAGAATCCTTCATCAGAATGCTCTGATATTACCTGAGAGGCACACTGGATAAGTGATGTCTCCCGCAGTCCTGGAATGAAGCTGGCATAACATCAGGATTCCTTTTAAGAGTAGCCTGAAAAAGAGAAAAATATGCCTTTAACAGCTTGAAAAAGATTTAAAATACAGCATTGAATAGACATTCAAGGCTTCAATTTTAAAATCCTACATCAGAATGGTCCTTAATTACCTGAGTGATCCAATGTATATGTAATGTCTAACCCAGAGTATGAATGAACCTGGCTTAACAGTAGAAATCCATTTTAGACTGGCCTGAAGGAGAGTTAAATATGCCTTTAACAGCCTGAATATATGTCAATATAGCTTTACTTTTAAGCCCTGCATTTTAGAGTCCTTCATCTGAATGCTCTGATATTACCTTAGAGGCACACTGGATATGTGATGTCTCCCCCAGTCCTGGAATGATGCTGGCATAACATCAGGATTCCTTTTAGAGTAACCTGAAAAAGAGTAAAATAAGCCTTTATCAGCCTGAAAAAGATTTAAAATACAGCATTAATTAGACATTCAAGGCTTCAATTTTAAAATCTTACATCAGAATGGTCCTTAATTACCTGAGTGACCCAATGGATATGTAGTGTCTAACCCAGAATTTGAATGAACCTGGCTTAACAGTAGGAATCCATTTTAGACTGGCCTGAAGGAGAGTTAAATATGCCTTTAACAGCCTGAATAAATGTCAATATAGATTTAATTTTAAGCCCTTAATTTTAGAATCCTTCATCAGAATGCTCTGATATTACCTGAGAGGCACACTGGATAAGTGATGTCTCCCGCAGTCCTGGAATGAAACTGGCATAACATCAGGATTCCTTTTTAGAGTAGCCTGAAAAAGAGAAGAATATGCCTTTAACAGCTTGAAAAAGATTTAAAATACAGCATTGAATAGACATTCAAGGCTTCAATTTTAAAATCCTACATCAGAATGGTACTTAATTACCTGAGTGATCCAATGTATATGTAATGTCTAACCCAGAGTTTGAATGAATCTGGCTGAACAGTAGAAATCCATTTTAGAGTGGCCTGAAGGAGAGTTAAATATGCCTTTAACAGCCTGAATATATGTCAATATAGCTTTACTTTTAAGCCCTGCATTTTAGAGTCCTTCATCTGAATGCTCTGATATTACCTTAGAGGCACACTGGATATGTGATGTCTCCCCCAGTCCTGGAATGACGCTGGCATAACATCAGGATTCCTTTTTAGAGTAACCTGAAAAAGAGTAAAATAAGCCTTTAACAGCCTGAAAAAGATTTAAAATACAGCATTAATTAGACATTCAAGGCTTCAATTTTAAAATCCTACATCAGAATGGTCCTTAATTACCTGAGTGACACAATGGATATGTAGTGTCTAACCCAGAGTTTGAATGAACCTGGCTTAACAGTAGAAATCCATTTTAGATTGGCCTGAAGGAGAGTTAAATATGCCTTTAACAGCCTGAATATATGTCAATATAGCTTTACTTTTAAGCCCTCAATTTTAGAATCCTTGATCAGAATGCACTGATATTACCTGAGAGACACACTGGATATGTGGTGTCTCCCCAAGTCCTGGAATGAAGCTGGCATAACATCAGGATTCCTTTTTAGAGTAGCCTGAAAAAGACTAAAATATGCCTATAAAAAACTGAAAAAGATTTAAAATACAGCATTAATTAGACATTCAAGGCTTCAATTTTACAATCCTACATCAGAATGGTCCTTAATTACCTGAGTGACCCAATGGATATGTAATGTCTAACCCAGAGTTTGAATGAACCTGGCTTAACAGTAGGAATCCATTTTAGAGTGGCCTGAAGGAGAGTTAAATATGCCTTTAACCGCCTGAATATATATCAATATAGCTTTACTTTTTAGCTGTTAATTTTAGAGTCATTCATCAGAATGCTCTGATATTACCTGAGAGGCACACTGGATATGTGATGTCTCCCCCAGTCTTGGATTGAAGCCGGCATAACATCAGGATTTGTTTTTAGAGTTGCCTGAAAAAGAGTAAAATATGCCTATAACAGCCTGAAAAAGATTTAAAATACAGCATTTAAAGGCTTCAATTTTAAAGTCCTACATCAGAATGGTCCTTAATTACCTGAGTGACCCAATGGATATGTAGTGTCTAACCCAGAGTTTGAATCCATTTTAGACTGGCCTGAAGGAGAGTTAAATATGCTTATAACAGCCTGAATATATGTCAATATAGCTTTACTTTTAAGCCCTGAATTTTAGAATCCTTCATCAGAATGCTCTGATATTACCTGAGAGACACACTGGATATGTGATGTCTCCCCCAGTCCTGGAATGAAGCTGGCATAAAATCAGGATTCCTTTTTAGAGTTGCCTGAAAAAGAGTAAAATATGCCTTTAACAGCCTGAAAAAGATTTAAAATACAGCATTAATTAGACATTTAAGCCTTCAATTTTAAATTCCTACATCAGAATGGTCCTTAATTACCTGAGTGACCCAATGGATATGTAGTGTCTAACCCAGAGTTTGAATGAACCTGGCTTAACAGTAGGAATCCATTTTAGATTGGCCTGAAGGAGAGTTAAATATGCCTTTAACAGCCTGAATATATGTCAATATAGCTTTACTTTTAAGCCCTGAATTTTAGAGTCCTTCATCTGAATTCTTTGATATTACCTAAGAGACACACTGGATAAGTGATGTCTCCCCCAGTCTTGGAATGAAGCTGGCATAACATCAGGATTCCTTTTTAGAGTAGCCTGAAAAAGAGAAAAATATGCCTTTAACAGCCTGAAAAAGATTTAAAATACAGCATTGACTAGACATTCAAGGCTTCAATTTTAAAATACTACATCAGAATGGTATTTAATTACCTGAGTGATCCAATGTACATGTAGTGTCTAACCCATAATTTGAATGAACCTGGCTTAACAGCCTGAATAAGTGTCAATATAGATTTAATTTTAAGCCCTTAATTTTAGAATCCTTCATCAGAATGCTCTGATATTACCTCAGAGGCACACTGGATAGGTGATGTCTCCCCCAGTCTTGGATTGAAGCTGGCATAACATCTGGATTTTTTTTTAGAGTTGCCTGAAAAAGAGCAAAATATGCCTTTAACAGCCTGAAAAAGATTTAAAATACAGCATTTAAAGGCTTAAATTTTAAAATCCTACATCAGAATGGTCCTTAATTACCTGAGTGACCCAATGGATATGTAGTGTCTAACCCAGAGTTTGAATGAACCTGGCTTAACAGTAGAAATCCATTTTAGACTGGCCTGAAGGAGAGTTAAATATGCATTAAACAGCCTGAATATATGTCATTATAGCTTTACTTTTAAGCCCTTAATTTTAGAATCCTTCATCTGAATGCTCTGATATTACCTGAGAGACACACTCATTATGTGATGTCTCCCCCAGTCCTGGAATGAAGCTGGCATAACATCAGGATTTGTTTTTAGAGTAGCCTGAAAAAGAGTAAAATAAGCATTTAACAGCCTGAAAAAGATTTAACCCTCTGAGCCCTGAGGCCATTTTTACAGTTCATTTTCCGTCTGGATTTATTTGATATAAAAGCCAATAAAACATCAACCCTGTTGTCTACAGTGAAGATATGAACATCATTTTTTCAGGACAAACTGGGTTAGTAGAAATTTGGGTTGCAATGAGGTCACTTGAATGTTAAAAATGGTTGAAGGACCTTAAATACAAATAAATAAAAAAGCCGGAACATGACTCTTCAGATATGTATTGATATCACAGACATATAGGTAAAACCTAAGCCATTTTACTCTCTAAAACACTTCTCATATGTCTTGGGAGTCACACTGTGAAGAAATAATCATTATAACTTTTACAGATGACAAAATACAGACAGTGATGTCTCCCCAGTCCTTTTTCAAAAAAAGTCCAGACGCTTTTGCCCTCATGACATTTACCTATGCCAATAATAACATAATAATGTCATATTTATTGATATTACACCCACAGCAATGCTACACAAGCATTTGTGTGTAAAAACAGTTCTTCTATATGCAAAAATAAACATAATAAACATTATAACTCATAAAAGCACATACTATTTACATTTCTTCAAAAAAGGCCCAAATATATAATATATAATGCAAATATATGCCATATCTCAAACCAATGAGGCCATTTCCGCTATAAAATGGTGATATCTATCTTGTTCGCTCTAGCAGCTTTGATTGCATGCTAGAGACGTTGACAGGAAGTGTTGGCCGAGTAGGAAGTTCAGGGAGGGCTGTAATCTTTCAGCCTCTATAGCCTTTGGCTGATGTCTCCCATATATGGGCATACCGGTTGCCTGTACTTCCTGTAAACACAGACGAGAGAGAGAGCAGAGCGGTAGCGGCCGAAGCGAGCGAAAACGCGATGAATTATGGACATAAAGTGGATTAATCTGGGATTTAAAGGTATGGATTTAAAGCCCAACAACCCCTAAAGAGGCTGGAAGTTCCAGGATGGATAGAAAATCACCTGTAGAGGCTAAAAGGACACGGAAAAGACCGCCGGAAAGGCTAAGTCGTCAGGATTCAGGCGCCATTTTGGGTGAGTCAGCGTTGTATTGTTTAAAAGTTATTAAACTATGAATCAGAGGTGATTTTTTTTGACATATGCCTTTAAAAGCCTCTCGGAAAAGATTTAAAATACAGCATTAATTAGACATTCAAGGCTTCATTTTTAAAATCCTACATCAGAATGGTCCTTAATTACCTGAGTGATCCAATGGATATGTAGTGTCTAACCCAGAATTTGAAAGAACCTGGCTTAACAGTAGGAATCCATTTTAGAGTGGCCTGAAGGAGAGTTAAATATGCCTTTAACAGCCTGAATATATGTCAATATAGCTTTACTTTTAAGTCCTTAATTTTAGAGTCCTTCATCTGAATTCTCTGATATTACCTTAGAGGCACACTGGACATGTGATGTCTCCCCCAGTCCTGGAATGAAGCTGTCATAACATCAGGATTTGTTTTTAGAGTAGCCTGAAAAAGAGTAAAATAAGCCTTTAACAGCCTGAAAAAGATTTAAAATACAGCATTGATTAGACATTCAAGCCTTCAATTTTAAAATCCTACATCAGAATGGTCCTTAATTACTTGAGTGATCCAATGGATATGTAATGTCTAACAAAGAATTTGAATGAACCTGGCTTAACAGTAGGAATCCATTTTAGAGTGGCCTGAAGTAGAGTTAAATATGCCTTTAACAGCCTGAATATATGTCAATATAGCTTTACTTTTAAGCTGTTAATTTTAGAATCCTTCATCAGAATGCTCTGATATTACCTGAGAGACACACTGGATATGTGATGTCTCCCCCAGTCCTGGAATGAAGCTGGCATAACATCAGACTTCCTTTTTAGAGTAGCCTGAAAAAGAGTAACATATGCCTTTAAAAGCCTGAAAAAGATTTAAAATACAGCATTAATTAGACATTCAAGGCTTCATTTTTAAAATCCTACATCAGAATGGTCCTTAATTACCTGTGTGACCCAATGGATATGTAATGTCTAACCCAGATTTGGAATGAACCTGGCTTAACAGTAGGAATCCATTTTAGAGTGGCCTGAAGGAGAGTTAAATATGCATTAAACAGCCTGAATATATGTCATTATAGCTTTACTTGTAAGCCCTTAATTTTAGAATCCTTCATCTGAATGCTCTGATATTACCTGAGAGACACACTCATTATGTGATGTCTCCCCCAGTCCTGGAATGAAGCTGGCATAACATCAGGATTTGTTTTTAGAGTAGCCTGAAAAAGAGTAAAATAAGCATTTAACAGCCTGAAAAAGATTTAAAATACAGCATTAATTAGACATTCAAGGCTTCAATTTTAAAATCCTACATCAGAATGGTCCTTAATTACCTGAGTGATCCAATGTATATGTAGTGTCTAACCCAGAATTTGAAGGAACCTGGCTTAACAGTAGGAATCCATTTTAGAGTGGCCTGAAGGAGAGTTAAATATGCCTTTAACAGCCTGAATATATGTCAATATAGCTTTACTTTTAAGTCCTTAATTTTAGAGTCCTTCATCTGAATTCTCTGATATTACCTTAGAGGCACACTGGACATGTGATGTCTCCCCCAGTCCTGGAATGAAGCTGGCATAACATCAGACTTCCTTTTTAGAGTAGCCTGAAAAAGAGTAAAATATGCCTTTAACAGCCTGAAAAAGATTTAAAATACAGCATTAATTAGATATTTAAGGCTTCAATTTTAAATTCCTACATCAGAATGGTCCTTCATTACCTGAGTGACCCAATGGATATGTAGTGTCTAACCCAGAGTTTGAATGAACCTGGCTTAACAGTAGAAATCCATTTTAGACTGGCCTGAAGGAGAGTTAAATATGCATTTAACAGCCTGAATATATGTCATTATAGCTTTACTTTTAAGCCCTTAATTTTAGAATCCTTCATCAGAATGCTCTGATATTACCTGAGAGACACACTGGATATGTGATGTCTCCCCCAGTTCTGGAATGAAGCTGGCATAACATCAGACTTCCTTTTTAGAGTAGCCTGAAAAAGAGTAAAATATGTCTTTAACAGCCTGAAAAAGATTTAAAATACAGCATTAATTAGACATTTAAGGCTTCAATTTTAAATTCCTACATCAGAATGGTCCCTAATTACCTGAGTGACCCAATGGATATGTAGTGTCTAACCCAGAGTTTGAATGAACCTGGCTTAACAGTAGAAATCCATTTTAGACTGGCCTGAAGGAGAGTTAAATATGCATTTAACATCCTGAATATATGTCATTATAGCTTTACTTTTAAGCCCTTAATTTTAGAATCCTTCATCAGAATGCTCTAATATTACCTGAGAGACACACTGGATATGTAATGTCTCCCCCAGTCCTGGAATGAAGCTGGCATAACATCAGGATTTGTTTTTAGAGTAGCCTGAAAAAGAGTAAAATAAGCATTTAACAGCCTGAAAAAGATTTAAAATACTGCATTAATTAGACATTCAAGGCTTCAATTTTAAAATCCTACATCAGAATGGTCCTTAATTACCTCAGTGATCCAATGTATATGTAGTGTCTAACCCAGAATTTGAATGAACCTGGCTTAACAGTAGGAATCCATTTTAGAGTGGCCTGAAGGAGAGTTAAATATGCCTTTAACAGCCTGAATATATGTCAATATAGCTTTACTTTTAAGCCCTGAATTTTAGAGTCCTTCATCTGAATGCTCTGATATTACCTTAGAGGCACACTGGACATGTGATGTCTCCCCCAGTCCTGGAATGAAGCTGGCATAACATCAGGATTTGTTTTTAGAGTAGCCTGAAAAAGTGTAAAATAAGCCTTTACAAGCCTGAAAAAGATTTAAAATACAGCATTGATTAGACATTCAAGGCTTCAATTTTAAAATCCTACATCAGAATGGTCCTTAATTACCTGAGTGATCCAATGTATATGTAGTTTCTAACCCAGAATTTGAATGAACCTGGCTTAACAGTAGGAATCCATTTTAGAGTGGCCTGAAGGAGAGTTAAATATGCCTTTAACAGCCTGAATATATGTCAATATAGCTTTACTTTTAAGCCCTGAATTTTAGAGTCCTTCATCTGAATGCTCTGATATTACCTTAGAGGCACACTGGACATGTGATGTCTCCCCCAGTCCTGGAATGAAGCTGGCATAACATCAGGATTTGTTTTTAGAGTAGCCTGAAAAAGAGTAAAATAAGCCTTTAACAGCCTGAAAAAGATTTAAAATACAGCATTGATTAGACATTCAAGGCTACAATTTTAAAATCCTACATCAGAATGGTCCTTAATTACCTGAGTGATCCAATGTATATGTAGTGTCTAACCCAGAATTTGAATGAACCTGGCTTAACAGTAGGAATCCATTTTAGAGTGGCCTGAAGGAGAGTTAAATATGCCTTTAACAGCCTGAATATATGTCAATATATCTTTACTTTTAAGCTGTTAATTTTAGAGTCCTTCATCTGAATGCTCTGATATTACCTTAGAGGCACACTGGACATGTGATGTCTCCCCCAGTTCTGGAATGAAGCTGGCATAACATCAGGATTCCTTTTTAGAGTAGCCTGAAAAAGAATAAAATAAGCCTTTAACAGCCTGAAAAATTTAAAATACAGCATTAATTAGACATTCAAGGCTTCAATTTTAAAATCCTACATCAGAATGGTCCTTAATTACCTGAGTGACCCAATGGATATGTAAGACATGAGGAAAAAATGAGAGAGCGTATCAGTTTCATCAGCCATCATGAAAGCTTTTACATTAACTATTCAAATAGTACATGTATAATAGTGAGTTCATGTCACATCTTGTATACTGCGAGACATATGCTTTATATTTCTAAAAGAAACTGACAAACATGAATAAAGTGAAATATGGTAATCATCCTGGATGTACATTCAAAAGAAATGTGGCACCAGCAAAAAGAAAAACTTAAGAAAAGCAAAGGAAAATACATCATAGTATTGGACAAAGTGGCAAAGATAAAGTTACAATGATTCACCAAATTGGAATTAAATGATTTATTTTCATCATGCCTGCTGGTTATATGTAGAACTCCTTAATATCTTTCTTATATTTGTAAAAAAAATATTGTCGTCTTGTTTTTCACTAATAATATTTATTATTTATTTTATTTTTTCTTCATCTTTGCCACTAATACGCACAATGTATATTGCTCATTCATACAAAATGTAGCAGTGTTTTTTAGGACACGTCATGTAAAAAATGCTGTCTAACTAAAGTGTCCCAGTATTCAAAGAAGGCATCATCTTGCTTAAGTCTTAGCACGCTAACAGTTGCTAGTTATTTACTAAACACAAGTACATCTGAGACAGAGGCAAAAGTCAGTTCTTTTGATCATGAATCTAAATAATTGGCAAATTTAAAATTGGATCTGTTGACTACGCTAGTGATTACAGTTCATCCTGAGTGTGCCATGAATGTGCCAACATTTCAGTCCATAAAATATTTGTTGAGACATTTTTGTCAAAAAAAATGTCAACCGCATGTATAAATAATAAACAAAATGTTGTACCAATCCATCATTTAGTAGAAGTATTTCACTAGATAGGTCAAACTTTGACTGGTGGCTCTTTATGTCAGAGAATAAGTCAGTAAAATTAATCCTCTTAGGCGCACACATGTCTGTCCAAAATGTCCTGCTGATTCATCCAATAGCTGTTCTTCCCCAAAGTGGTGGACAAGCCACATTGCCATCACAAGAGCTCCTAGTTTGGCATAAAAACTGAAACGTGAAAAGAACCAATTGCTCAATTAATTATTTGTAAAAGTGTTGTTGAATAAAAGGAGTTGAACATTTAATCAAAACGGTCACACAATTTAAATGAGAGTGTACGTCACATAAAACACTGACCAATGCAAAAGTCTTAAGGCTTGTAATTAGTGAGTTCATGCTTTGTACCATATTACTTCATGTTTGGTTCATAAGTCTCATTTTAAGATATTAAGAAGTACACTGATATTGCATTGAGTGTATGTGCCTGCTGTATTATGTGTGTGTGTGTGTGTGTTTGTGTGTGTGCACACACTTGTGCATGGTGATGGCGGGCGGTAGGAGGTTATCTAATTACATTTTTTGTTCACTTATAATACAATGTTTTGCTGCAACGATTTGTCATCATGTTGTCCACATCGTAGAGCCAGATTCACCCACCAGCTCAGGCGGTCCACATGCTGGATCAGGCATGAGCAATCTGTTCAGTCACTGACAAAATGTTTGTCCTTGTATGCAGACTCACCTTGAAATCTGACATTAAATCTGTGAAATCTGGCTTATTTGTTTATTGCTATACAACAGTCTTCAGGGAATTTGTAATGATAGCCCAATTGGTCCCAATTAACAGATGAGAATGAAAGCATTTTGGGTTGCATTTTAAAGAAAGCTTTTTTCCCTTTATTTTAGATTGTAATCTTGTATGTATTATCCAGCTAGTTAAAACAGCTGAGCCACCCAAAGAGCAGATCATCCATAAAAGTGGAAATGAATTAGTTCAAACATCAAAAACTTTTTAAATGAAATTAAATGAAAAGATTATTTTCCATGAGACATAGCGAGAGATTGAGTTTTAATGATTGTACAGACATCAGACAGATGAGTTTACCCCAATGTGAGTTATGGGGAAACCGCACAAAAAACCCAATAGAAACACTTAATAGGCACTGGGATATAAATGCATTTTATTTATGTGCTCCATAATTTCCTGATGTTTTCGCCCATCAAGGTTATTACATCCTAAAAAGAAATATACAAATATGTACTGTATCCTGTTATTTCCTTTATTTCGGGCTGCTACCGGTGCCAATTTATTATATTTATTTATTTATTTATTTGACTGGAGCCTTGAAATCTGCTTCAGAAGGGCATTTATCACATTGAACATTCTGTTTCACCTTTATTGAATTTGTCTGTCAAAGTAAAATGATCTGGTCAGATGCTAGCATAGTCACAGACAAAAGTTGTTTTGAAAGCTCCCATGCTGTCCATTCAAGAATGCTCTGAAATTTGATATTCAAGGCTAAGTTGGTGCAACCATCTCTTCTAGAAATTGTTTATATAGTTGTCTGTTGTTATGTCACTTTGGTTTTGCAGAAAAAAGTCATTATTTCTGGCCACACATAGAAACCCTATAGAGGAAATGCATGGTCTGGATGAACGGTGGGTTTACAAAGTGAAGGACTTTGAGGTAAACTAAATAAAAAGATGTGAATATTTGGCAATGTTTGACCCATTCTGTATGAAGATTTTGCAACTTCACAGATACGTTCATTTAATGCATTTACTCATGTTGATGAACATACTAAATTTTTTTTAAAAAGTGCTCGAAGCAATGTTGGGTGATGTCACTTCTTGTTAACGTTCAAAGTATTATTAAACAAAACCAAGGCTAGCTCGCCCGTTCCTCCTCCTCATGCATCCTCTTCCCATCTGTTCCACGCACTAACCCCCATCCCCAAATCCTTCTTGGCGGTTACTGGCTGGAACACTGTGTGTGTATGCTTCGTGGTGCAGGTGGACGCAGTTTGTTTTTGTTGCCGTGTGTAGACCCTGGGCTGTCTACAGAGGCCATGTTTTTTTACAGAGTGTTCTGGGAACAGGCAGCTAGCAGATAGTGAGGAGATGTTTGCTGTATGTGACGAAAAACGTTCTGTAACCTAAAACATGCGTGACATCGCTAAGAGCACCTTTCAGCGTATTTGCTATCGCAAATTAGTTTGAGATAAATGTATTATATCTGAGACAATAAAATGCACAGCATTTCAAAGACTTGGTGATCTGATGATCAAACTAAGACTGCTGAGGATCATATTTGGTACCCAATGAAACACATCCCCTCTTCTTAGTCAAATGTGAACGTGACATCATACACACACTGCTGGAATTAGAAGAACAATGTGTGTTTCCGTTGAACATTAAACACAATAATGCACCAAATGCTGACATTCTCTTCACTGTGAAAAGTGAGTTTGGTGATTGTATTTATGTGTGGTTACAGAGCGAACATGGCGTGCTATTATGCCCCTTGGCTCAGATTTTCCAAATTGAAAACAACCTAAGGCTACAAACACGAGGCCCAGGTGTCTCAGGTGAAGCCTGCAGCCAACTTCCTGACTTTGTGGCAACATTTGATTTCCTGTTTGTCTTACCAACACCATGATGGCAACGGTAATTGAAAAAACTAAGAACATAGCCATCACAGAACGTTCTCATTTCCAAAATTGACACAGGGTGGGTTAATAATTCACAATCTAAGAACCAAGTTACTGATCAGTTTGAATGTTAAACAGAAGTTGCAGAAATGGGATGCTGAGAGGCTGACGACATCCAAACGAGCAACTGTTTCTCAGCAAGTAATACAGAATATGTGGAACCAGCGTGATCTCAGCCCTTATATAAACAACTGATGAGGCTCCTCCACAGGGTGCTCTCAGCAGGAATCCACTGACAACATTGCATGCAGGTGTGCTACTCCTCCCATGGAACGCAGTCAACTAGAGATTGTGAAGAGAACCAAAACAGACAGTATTCATAATGGAAATGGAACACACACACTCACACAGGGATGGGACTGTGACATATTTCCCATGACGACACAGACATTTTTGTCTTCCTTGGCAAAAAGGTAGCAATTTCAAAATTTCCTTTCTTTTTTCTTTTAATTAAAAGTGTCCCAGAACATAAAATACATAGAAAGGCACTCAAAGAGCACAGACTTCCTCCAAGGCCGAATGCTCTATCAATATTAAAGAAAGTGCCAAATAATGTGTGTATCTGCTCCATAATTCATTTTTTTTTTTTTTGTAATCCTCGGTAACAATATAGCATGTAAATGTAGCAATGTAACATGTAAGACATGTAGTGGCTATGCCTTAGGTCTGTAAATAAAGGGAGTAAAAACCAAGCAGTAGTTAAAAGATCGTCTTTCTCCATCTTTTACAGTAAAAATAAAGGTTGTCTGTTTCATCTCAAGTGTCTGCAAACATATAAATATATTTAATAGGCCAATACTTTCTCTCTCCCAACTGGTTTGGTCAGGACCCCTTGGAGTCATATTTCAACGTGCAGGGTAAAACCACATAGTAAGGGTTGGGAAAAGATCATGGGTGGGGTAAAAAGATATATATTTAATGATGCATTTACACAAACTGTGGCTGTTCTGAGACATTCTGTTGAAAATGCAGGACTCTCTATTCATTTTGAATGGGGTTAGCGTGTTCCAGATGCAGCAGGGGGGTGGCACAGGGGGGAGTGGAAAAAAAACATAGCATGAAGAAAGCAGTTTGCAACAAAAAGTTGAGACCGACTTCAACTTCTGGAGAAACACAAGCCGACGTCACCCTGCAGTGGCCAATCATGTATGAAAGGGGAGTTTGTGTAACAGCTACATATTAATGCAACAAGCTCCAACTCTCTCTTTCTCTATGAAGTAAAGCTGCCTTCAAGTGCATTTGGAAATGTCGAGATCTCTAAAGGATCTGACCGAAAACAATCATTGTAAAGTATAAAGTCTGGTTTGTGCCTTTGGTTTTGTAGATAATCAAGCAGTTTGTGTGCATATAAACCACTTTTGTTTTATTGATGTGTTTATTTATAGGAGGCAAGGGTTATTGTATTAGCCCGTGCTTGTGTGCCCAAATGCGCAGGGTGCATATGCATTGTTAAAAATCTGCTCATGTATTTTTGTGAATGCCAAAGCTGTTTTGGCCCGTCAACCTACACCTTTTCCTCTCCCCGTCATCTGTTGGGGCGTGCAGGCGCTGGAGCATGAAGACGAGCATTGCTGCTCTCCCTCATTGAGGATGCCAGTGGTCTCCTTCTGTGCCCTGCAGGCACAGCGGCAGTTGACAAGACACCTAAGACAGGGGACAGAGGAAGACATTGAGGTTATAACAACAACAGCGGAAACAAATTCGAGAACACGTCGGCCCATCGGAATCACTCTATCACTTACTTTAACAATGTTAAGGAGGGAGTTGTGTGTTTCTGTCTACATCAGAGAAAAATACAGACAAAAGGCAAAAAACATCTGAGACAAAGTGAAAAAGGACAGCGAGGAGGAGGAGTTTAACGTTTGTGGCAGTATCCACAGAGGGAAAAGGATTCCAGTGATTTCTCCCTCTTTTTTATCATACTACCCCCTCTTAGAGAGCTGGGATGATTAATAGAATTAGGTATGAATCTCAGGCTGAACTATTTGGTGTGATGAACCAAAATCACAGCCGCAGTATGCACTTTGATAAGGAATCCAAAAGGAATAAAGAAGTTAAAAAAAAAAATATCACCCTGCTGCATTTAAGATATTTAGCATGTGCAGGCGGCAGGGCTGGCTCCATTTGACCAGGCAATACCATATTGTAACAAAAAACAAAAGATGGATCATTTCTTTTTTATGATTTTCTGTAATTCTTAGTTGATATTTCCATGAAAAATACATTTGAAAACAAAGCATTTGTGGCTGTCTGTGCAAAGCAAAGTTTACAAGGCAAAGTATGCAAGGCAATTTATTTCTATGTTTTTTCACAATGCACTTTAAGCTGGAGAAACCCCATTCTCTAAGCTGAGTCAGGATGTGTTCTGACCCTGTCTCGACATCAAACGCCCCTGTTTGTTATCAGCTGCATTGATAGATTTGGACAATAGCATTTGAATATGCCGCAGACAGCTGAATTGATTATGACTTCTGGTAGACATATTGTATGTGTGCAGGAGAGTCTTTTTAAAACTGCGTGAATAAGAAGAGAGTCAAACACGATTATGCATCGGTTTCCCTTTCAAGTTAGAGATACTGCCACTTCACTGTCCGCCAACAACAGCCAAAGGCTAATCAGATGCATGGATTATTTGGAAAGAGTATGTTTTTATTCTACTCCTCCAAGCCGACATTATCTCAAGTAGCCCAGACGAAGATAATAGCAAGGAGGGGTTGTTTATTTCCCTGCTGCCAGATATCCAAGAGATATTTCCCAGTAGTTCTACTACACATCCCGGTTCTCTTTCAGTTCTTTGTATGGATCAGTGTGACATGCCAAAAAAAATGTTTCTCCAGTATCTGTGTTTTCTCACTTCATGCTCTCAAGTCTCATTCCAAGAGCTGAAAGCTTAGCACTGTGGAAGAGCTTGGGAGTGTACCTGGCACAAGACTTTAATCACTACAAAACAGAATTGGCTTAGTCCATTTGTGTGAATCTCATTCCATCAGCATTGCAAAAGTCACAACTGACAAGGAAGGACATTTGCTATCCCTCCATGGTTTGGGCAATGGGAATAGGCTATGGAATCCAAGCTACTGGATAGTTTGCACAGAAAATGAATGCATGTACAATAAGTTTAAAGGTTTTACTCTGCTAATCTCTAAATATAATCTGTTTGTATTTCAGTACTTATCTGAACTTTAAAAAGGTGGGTTCCTCACAGAAAAATAAGTGAATTGGGCTCAACTGACCGCAGCTTTATATTGCATTATTGCATTATTTTCTTTGCATTATGATGAGCAGAATGTAGACTCAGGCCACCACTACTGATCTAGGATTGCACAGAAACTAAATAAATACAAACTCTAGTGAATCAGACTTAAGTTTTATATTAAGCTGCCAGGGCTGTAGTACTTGAGTCCGGACCTTTTTTCTATTGTCTCGCACTCAGCCATTGGACTTGTTATACTGTATATTCTAGTTGGTCTCGACCGAGTCTAGCACTATAAGCTTCTTTTCTAAAGTAACGTCCTCTTTAAAAAAGGAAACATTTATGAAGTGTCAAACCGGTATTGGTTTAATTCAAAATCCATCTAGAACAGATATTAGTATTGGTCCTTGAAATATGCCTGATTGCATCATATGCATCAATCATCAGGCATCAATAATATTCTTTTTGACGACAAACACAATGTAAGCAAGCAATTTGTACTATGAGTTAAGGATAAGTATTAAGTCACAAGTAACATGTCAGTTTTTTGTGACACCTGTGTTGATTGTTATTTGTTAGATTTTCCATTGGCAGTCCAAAATGTTTTTGTTCAGCTTGTGATTTAAGTGAAATTGTTATACTTAAAGTAAATAATGTGGCCTAGTTTAATTCTTTCTTCTTGGTCTTGACTGTCTCTCATTTAGACTCGGTCTTGACATGGACTCAAATCTCTTTGGACTTGGTTGTGACCCGACTACTCCTGGTCTTGGACTTGACAAAGGTCTGCATCCAAAATCTTCTACCTCTCAATAGAGTTTACAATAGACTATCCAGTATTGTTCTTGGCTGTCCTTTTAATAACTCGTCATTGCACAATGTATACAACTGAATTTGCCCTCTCCTATCATAATAACAGCTACAGTGCCGTTACAGTCATTCAAAGGCGGCAGTAAAAGTGTAGACACTCCAATGCTACGTTTACACATGGCTGGCTATTTTCATTAATGGACATTTCAACCTCTCCAAAATTCAAAAATAACATTGTGCACAGCTGACAGTTTTCAGAAGTGTTCGTTTACACATACCTGTGTATATATGCCGTCAATGTTGGGGGCGGGAGCAAGAAAGTAAGTACAGGAAGAAGGTCCTGCGTTCTGGACTGCAATACATATTTCTTGCATCTTCATGGTCAAACTAGCTCATTTAATTTAATTTATTTTCCAGACACTGTTTCGCAAGCGACTTTCTGTTCACCTAGACTCTCTTCCAGCATATGTCTCCAACTTTAGTGGTAGCTGGTTTTACCGAAGAAATTCAAATGAAAAATATTTCAAGCTGCTACAATTTGCATGCTTTGCCGCATCGCAAACTGAAAAGCACGCCTGATTGTAGGAGCCTATTCCTCTTCAAGAAGGTCTTTTACACTTGTTTGGTCTGAATGCGATTGCTGCATTCACACCTGCACAAACAAACCGCTCCGTTCCAAACTAAAGCATCGAACACAATGACAATGCTAAATAATCCTAGATATTTTCTTTAAACTCTGATTTATGCATGGCTTGGTGGCCAAACCCAGCACAGTGTTATAAATGAAAAAACATCCTGCTGTGTGTGTTCAAAACCCTTTTCCTAAATTATCTTATGGTATTCAAAATAAATTGACAAAACGAAAAACCTTGTGTGCTGAATATGTTACTCTATGTGCCTATTAACATATTTGATAACCATCACCTTCTGTTATTTAGACATTTGCGTTATTTACGGGCATACTGTACATCAGATGCATGGAAGAAATCCAAAGGAAAGCACCAAACGATCTTGAATGTTCTCCCTCATTTAACAAATGGGAATCAATTGTACTGCACAGTAGTGAGGCTGTAGTATAATTGTCTCTACAATAAAAGCAAGGTGAATTAGACTCACAGCTTTTGTGGGCTGGTGTTGGTTGGTGTCAAAGTATTTGAAGGACTTTTTTATTATGGTGGTTGTTTATTAAATCTGGAAGCTTAAAAGAGTAGTCAGTTATTGGATTATTCATTGCGACATGAGAGGATGGTCTACAGGCTTATCTGGCACAGACCCAGGAGCCCAAAGTCTTAGTGGCCCGCCGGGCCTTCACCTGCAGAATGTCCCTTTAAGAGACTAAAACTGACCACAAAGAGATACAAACTGACCACAAAGAAAGACAACACAACCACAAGAGACACAAAACAACCACAGAGGGACACAAAAGACCGCAAAGAGACAAAAGACCACAGCGAGACACAAATACCACAAACAGACAGAAAATTACCACGAGACACAAAACGACTATAAAGAGACATAAAAAAGATCACAAACAGACACAAACCGACCACAAAAACCCAAATTGACTGCAAAGAAACACAAAGCAACTGCAAAGAGACAAAAAAACTAAAAGGGGTAAAACAACCACAAAGAGTCACAAAACCAGGGGATGAGTCTGTGTGTGTGTGTACCTTTGTGTGTTTGTCTTTCTATGAATGTATATTTACCGTTTTTTTCATTGTTTATTTGAGTTTTGCTCACAGAGTTGGTCCCAGGACACTTTATATTAATATTGACATTGGTGGCCATTGGTGATAAAATGATTGTCCTTCAGCAGGCGAGACAGCAAGCAGCCAACACGCTGGCTACCACCCTCCAAATCTCTCTGCTGAGTCTCGCTTGTTCAGGTGATGGTGTTATTTAGGCCAGCTGACATGGCTTAAATATTCTGCTTCCAAATGGTACATAATAACCAGGTCAGTCCAAGGTGGTGTGAAATGGCTCTGAGGGGAGGACTCCACTGACCCATGTGGCCCCATATTGTCACTGTTTGCTGCTGTAGAGCAGCATGGGCGTGCTCGTTTGTAGTCAATAAAGCTGCGTAGTCAATTTATGCCATATTTATACAGCGCTTCATCTACCACTATCAAACTAATCAATAATCAATCACAAAGTTATGAACCAAAGCAAGACTCATGATGTAGAGTTATAACATATCTGCCCACACCAGCAACATCACATCCTTACTTTGACCCTTATATGGTACTCGGGTCAAATTGACCCATTTCAATTTTTTACAAGAACAAAAACACAAAAGACGTAGCTAAAGGCAGCATTTTTTGTGTTAAATAACCTGGCTCTTCTCAAGGCTCAGGTGCACAGACATATGAACTGGCACATCTTAAAGGCACAGTTTCAAAATAGCTTGGTTAAGCTCTCGTCAACAGACGCTTAGTTAGGCCCTTATTAAGGGTTAAATCCTCCCACTGTTAAGCTCATGTCCTGGGACACAGGGTTGGGTTTTGGCTGACTAACAACAACTAATGGTGAGGCCATAGGAAACCAGGTTGGGTTCAGGTCAAGGGGCGCTTGAATGAATTTAGGGCCTTAAAACTCCTGGATAGGCTTGCATTATAGAAAGTGTACTTACCCAACCAGATAAAAACCCTGATAAGGAGACTGCTGCAAAACTTTTGACACTACTATTCTGGGAAAGACACAACCATCACATAATAAACACACCATATAAAATAGGGAAATATTAAATCCTCTATATAAAAAGGCATCCTCTTGCATTAAATGTCCCGGAAACTTCAGGTTAAAACCTGTGAACAAATATCACCAAGAGGTGTTAAGAGAGTCAGTGTTCAAAAATAAAAGTTCAGCGGGGTGCTGTAGCACTTAAAAATAACTGAAACTCAGATCCTGCAAATCCATGCAAAAAAATTGCTTAATTTGTTATACTATTGTGTACTGTATTATAACAATGTAGAACAGTGATTTATTGAACCTTCTGTATAACTATAATGTTCTTACAAGTACATTTTTTCTACCTGAAAAATCAATGGCCTTACCTTATTGTCTGTGTTAAACATGTATTCCTGACTCAATTCAGAAAAGTGGATTTTAACATGAATTTTTATGATTTTTAGTGGATTTTTAACATGCATTATAACCTTATGACAAAAAAACTAACCACACTTTCATTTTTAATTTTGTGCTAGTAGAGATTGCATTCCCTAAACGTATGCAATCTGATTTTTTTGAAATTGAGATAAAGACAATATTTGTTAATAGATTATTAAGTAAAAAATTTATTTCAGAATTGTTTTGAAAACCCCATATAGGTCACGGGTCAATCTGACCCGATGGATACGAGAGGGTCCCAAAAGTAAAGACAGCACAAGGGTTAAAGGGGGGGAAGAAAATAAGTAGAAAGAAACCTTGGCTTGGCTATGGACATCTCTCATCCTGTCAAATTGGTTCAGTGGGCAGAAGCGTATTGTCCTGGTTATTAGGCATAGTGACTTTAATCAAATTTCCTCCATGTCTATAGTTCAGTTCTAGTTCAAATGCTTTCATATTCTTTGTGTAAGGAATTGCGAAGATTGGACCCAAAATGCAGAGTTGAGAATTTATTAAACAACTGTCTTACAAAAATAAGGTGTCCTTAAAAAGGCATGCAGTCAGGCAGGAACCAACGAAGAATAACCAGAAGAAATAACAGGGAACAAATTATCGGGAAAAACGACGCAAGAAGACAATATCATGCACCGACAATGATCCAACAAGAGACAAAGAAATCACAGAGACTAAATACACAGCGTAACGAGGTGAAACAAGGGACAGGTGACACAGTTGCTAGGAACAGGTGAAACACATTAGGGCGGGGCAGACAATCAGACAGGAGAGAAAACGCAAGGCAGGAAGTAAAACAAGACAGGACAAGGGAGAAAACAGACTACAAAATAAAACAACAGGAAACTCTACAACAGAAACTCTCAGTCATAACATTCTGTATATATATATATATATATATATATATATATATATATATATATATATATATATACACACATACATACACACACACACAGTATATATAACATTATATCAGCATCTTTCGGTTAAGGTTATAGTGAATTACGTTTAAAGCTGTGTTCAATGATATTTGGCAGCTAATGAGCAGAAGGAAACAAGGGGACAAACAAACATGCCAGGTTCCTTTGTTGACTACTTGTGCATATTAACAGATATGGCAGACCTACACTTACCTTGCACGGCAGCTAGATTCTCGCTATAACAAGAGATCAGATCATGTAATAATCACATACCACACATTACACAACATTTTATTTAAAAATGCCACCACTTTTCCAAACAGTTTCCAATGATGGCTTCTGAGATGGCTTTGTGCAAATATAGTATAGTTCCTCAGCTGCTAGATATTGCACTTTCTTCTTTAGCTACTTTAGTCACTAGCTTTGTCTGTCTGTTATACTGGACAGGTGGAGTACAGTGGGTTTATCAGAGCACGTTTCCTGAAAATAGGTACGTACTGGATACATCCAAGTAAGACTCCAAGTAGTTGTATAACATCTCTTTATTTAGCTTAGATGAAACAATATTTCATAACTTTGTGGTAATATCTGATATTCTTCCATGGACTGGTAACATTTGTTGTGAAAGAAATGCCTTGGTTACCTTGTTTACCAAGCCATTCTAGCGTGGTATAGAAAGCCTGCTTGAAGACAACTCAATTCGTGCCAGTTCTCATTAATATTCAACGAGCTAAGCTGCTTGACTCTAATTGGCTAACAGCTAGCCAATGAGAGCCTGGCTATCAGTATCCTTTACCCAGCGCAACTGTGCGAGCTCATGAATAGTAATGACATGATGTCAGACTGACCAGCTTTTGTAATTGGTCTGATTTCTCCGCTTCTTACTTTTCAGAGGCTAGAGCTGACAGAAGAGGTAACTTATGGTCTTACATATTTTTAAAAAATGCAATAAAAACAGTTTTATGCAGCAGGGCACCTTTAAGGTAAGAGAGTTAGAGTACATTTTTGGTTGGTGATCCTCTTTTGTTGAATGTTAAAACGACTATTAAGTTTACACATAAAAAGACGATATGGATTTATTTCTGTGCAAAAAAGAATTCATTTCTACTCAGATCAGGCTCAATTGTTGCTGGGATGAAACAGCAGAATGCACAGTAGCCCGGACAATGAAAAAGAGATAAGGAAACAGATGAGGTACAGAAAAAAAACAAAAACAGACACGACACTGCAGTGAGATGGGAATTCCAGGCCAACACTGCACCTGCACCCACCGTCAGGTACAAACATTGCATTGGACCAGCGTTGGAGAGGGAGGAAAGCGAACAGGATGCAGCCTTTCACTGACCCCTCTATTTCTTTTTTTCTCTTGACCAGTCCTTGATTCTAACCACACAATGATTCTAGCTATTTCTGGAAGATGTTCTTTTTTATTGTTCATTTTGGCTCTATCCCCATTTAATTTCTCTTTAAATGTTTCAACATTGTGTTGTGGGCGTTAGGGATCTTGATGCACTCTGCTGACTGCTCCGATTATTGCTATCCATCATTTGTTTATATTGTCAGTTTGAAAAAAGGTTGCTTCTGTTATTGCATTATAATTTCCTGCAGAGGGTACAGAAGGCCAGAGCCAACTTACATTTTGCTCTTGCTTCACACCCTGCACTACAAGCTTCTACATCATTGTAATAATGCATGTGCTTGTGGCTCCGGCTCAAAGTCCACCACACTGTGAGCACATGTAACGTGTTGTTGTCTCTGTTATGTCAATAACACAAAAAGCCTTGTCACAGAGGCTGACGGTCAGTGTTAGGGAAGTTACTTTTAGAAAGTAATGTTTGCTCCCTTTAAAAAAAGTAATCTTTTACTTTACTTAGTTACCCCCTATTTTTACGTTACCTATTACTTTTACATTACTCTCTGGCAGAGACTAAAGTTAATTATACAAAAACTATCTTTGACCATAAAGCCAAGCTATGGTTTATCAGTGTAGTGTCTGAACTACACTGTAGACTGGGGATTCTCTACTCACAGAGTGACGGCTGATTCATTATTAAGTCCAGTGCGGGTTGAATGCACGTCGGCAGGTCATCGGCGCTACACAGTGTTAGTGTAATTTCAATTTTCAATTTCAATTTTCAATTTATTTATAGTATCAATTCACAACAAGAGTTATCTCAAGACACTTTACAGATAGAGTAGGTCTAGACCACACTCCAGAATTCACAAGGACCCAACAGTGTCATCCAGAGCAAGCAACAGTGCGACAGTGGCGAGGAAAAACTTCCTTTTAGGCAGAAACCTCGGTCAGACCCAGGCTCTTGGTAGGCGGTGTCTGACGGGCCGGTTGGGGTTAGAATGAAAAGTGGCAATTACAATCCCAAAAAAAAATAGTAGTTGTTAGTAGTCCTTTGTAGTCGGCATAGCAGAGTGTAGCAGGAGGAACATGGCATCGCAGAGCGTGTAGCGGGACCATGGCGACAGCTGCAACCTCGATTCTGGAGCCTCCCTGATCCGAGGAAACATGCTGGGGGAAAAGAACATAAGGACTCCGGGGAATGACTCCCCAGAGCTAGGTTAGTAACAAGCATTTCTGGGACATGGATGCACATAATTGGAAAGATAGAAAAATAGAGGAGAGAGGAACTAGGTGTGTCACAGGAAGTCCCAGCTGTCTAAAACCACTATTACAGCATAACCAGGAGAGACAGTGTAAAGAGAGGAGCCTGGCCAGGCCACAACTCTCCCCAAACCCTCCCCTGGCTAGGGTAGGGGGAGAGGCACCCAGGGCCAAGGTCATGAGGGTCAGGGCTAAGGGCAGGAAGGTCAAAGTAGGGGAAGGATACAGACCCGGGTTAGGGTAGGGGAGAGAAAGATAGAGTTAAGATCAAGACGGTCAAAGTGGGGGATGGGATACAAACCCTGGTTAGGGTAGGGGGAGAGAAAATGGGGGTTAGAGTCAGGAAGGTCAGAGAGGGGGGGGTGAGATACAAACCCTGGTTAAGGTAGTGTATGTAATGTCTGTATCATCTTGTGCCAGTCGCGCTGCCACGGTGGTCCATTCATTGTTGTAGACACATGCAGCATTTTTTCTGGAAATCCTTGCGTGTCCACAAAGGTCCGCTGCGTGTATGAGCCCTTCTCTCACAGCTCTGTGTCTGCCTGGCATGCTCTCTTTGTAGGACGGCCAGTCCTCAGCAATGTAGTGGCATGTATCAAGTAGTTCTCCGCTCAGAGCGCCACGAAGGAAGAAAAGCCACAAAGCTTAAAACGCTCTCAAAAATTAGCATTGGCTGCTTCTCGATTGCCAATATTACTCTGCTACCAGCCTCTGTCACGTAGGGCCTAGCGTGTGGAGCTTGTGAGCTCGCAGCTGAGAAGGCAGTGTTGCTGTCAAATATGTCCCTGGGTAAAGTAACGTTGCGCCTAATTGAAAAAGGAACTATGTGGCGTTACCAATTTTTTAGTAGTTGCGCATTTCAATGTTACTGTAACGCGTTACAAAGTAACACACAACACTGCTGACAATGATCGTAGGCTGATGCTACACACATGGACTACTTCCACATGTGGGTAGGCTACAAAATGTGGAGCTTCCCTGAACACCAACTTTCTTGAGCCTTTGCTCCTGTAGAGCTCAAAGAATAGGGCAGTCAGAGAAATACTATTGGAAGAACTTTGAAAATAGATATTTATCCTGGTATTTTTTTCCATCAAATCATGCTACTTATTTGCCATTTCTCACAGTCAAAGTTGATGTCAGTTATATGGATGAACCAGTTTGTATGATATCAAATTAATGCTAAACAATCCATATGATATCTTACAAAAGAAAGGGAACCACAGACTGTTCATGTGACGGTTAAGTTTAGCAGTCGTTGCAGTTAAGTTTAGCTGAGAAAAGGTCACTGTAAGCCGGGTACAGGACACTGTAAGCTTATGGTTGCGACAGCAGCTGTGACTGTTAGGTTTAGCGGACAAAAGGTGACCGTTGTGCGGCAACGGTAGTTAAGTTTAAACAGCAAAATTATGAATTAAGATTAGACAAAAGAATTTGGTTTGTGTTAAAACACCAGGTGGGCCTTATGACCTCATAAGGAGCAAGATTCCAGATTGGCCCATCTGAGCTTTAATTTTCTCAAAGGCAGAGCAGAATACCCAGGGCTCGGTTTACACCTATCGGCATTTCTTGCCACTGGGGGACCATGACAGGCAGAAGGAACTCATTTTAATGTTATCACAAATTACCCACAAGTGAACATGCGTGAATCAGTCTCTTATCCTGCCCTGTACACGCCCATTTCTCTGAATGTTGATGAGTATGTTAATGACTCTGGCATGCAGTTGTTCTTTCGTTGGACCAAATCATGACGACTGGCGGGGAAAAAGCAAAAAACTTGCTGAATTGCTTAACCTGATGTATAGACTACCTATATTAATAATACCGTCCAAAACAGCAGGCATTAATGCACTCTGGGACAGCTTCGATATATACCAGACCTATAAGATAAGATTTAACAGAACTATATATGTTATAGCCAAACAAGCCTTAGCAATAAAGTTGAAGTCTGCCATTTCTCTCTGAAAACAGCCAGTTGCTCCAAAGTGGCGAGGACCTGTAATCGGACAGAGATGGCATGGTTCCGGTGCGTTGCTCTCTCTACTGGATCCAGTTCAGTACATAGATCCAAGAGCACAGCTTTAAGGAATTTAAATCAAGTCATCATCATGGTCCCCGAAGTCTCTTTCTCTCCTGATTCTTCCATTGTCGTAGTCCTCCTGCAGTGCCAGCAGTTCCATCACGCAGCATTACACACGGGGTTAACCACAGTATTTATATGTTTACAACAATTTCTGATTGTTAACACCTTGCCAATATCATAGCATCAACTAGTGGTATCCTCCACCCCAAGATACAATTTGAAGAAGGAAGTATAATAGGCAAACACTTTTCTTCATCCAAACAGTATAAAATTTCAAACCGAGGACGTTAAGTGTAACAATTGCGCAAGAGCTTAATGGATGGACTTTCCAAAGCTTGACATTTGATGATATGTACAGTATTAAAGACAGACATTTAGTTATTTACACAGTGTTCTGCCATTATCTAATAGTAGGGTTTTGATGCTATCCTGTATTCCATGTAGTCGGGCCCTCTCATCCTCCTGCACTCTGTAGCAGACAATGTGATGGTGAGGCTGCGCCAATTAAATATTAAGAACAAATTTTCATTAAGATTTTGCAAGGTGTTTATAGAACAATTATCACAAGCACAAATAGCACTGCTGGGTTTAATTTTCATGATAACATGGATGATAAGGAATAAAAAAATGTGTGTGATGCATCAACTTGAAAAAATATATATATAATTTTTTTATAAACATCACGTTTATAAATGAGACCCCTGGACACTTAACACCTGTTTCCTGGGTGAAAGTCTCTTGGCTTTAAAACCCCTGTTGTTTAGGGCTCATCCACCCCCCTCCTCCCTACAAGGATATGTGCGGCCTTATACAGCGCCACTCAATGTGGGGCATACAGTGATTAATACGTGGAACAAATGTACAGACTCTATGGATGTGTCAGCCTCCATGTTTTATTTCTGCTCATTTTTGATGATCAACAGTTTGACATGTAGCTGCTGTACAATAAAATCTTGGTTAAACACCACATGCACCTTGCAGGGATCCAAAAATAAACTCTTAGCTTGGAGTAGCTCCAGGCCTTTCAGAGAGAGGAGTATTTCTATAACTCAACACCTTGGAGCATACTGTTACAGAATTGTGATGCATTGTGTAGCCCTGATACTGAGCAATAACATCACACTACCTGTCATGGTGTATTCCAGAGGTGGTTATATGTCTTGTCATGTTAACAGCACAATAAATGGGATGCTAAGGGGGCCAGTACCCTCTCAGATGAACCACGTATCCTCAGGAATTCCGCCTTAGCTCTGGAGTCATCTCATGTTAAGTCATCCTAACCGCTGCTACGGGGCTAACATGTTGGATAAACGGTGTTGCCTACTGGCCGGGAGGAAGAGGTCGTGGCATTGTCTGGAGAGGCCCCATGGCCATGTCAACACATTCACTGCAGGGTTTTTTTCTCCGTTTTTTTGCTGTATGCTGACAGTACAGCAGGCTTTCAGGTGCTTCAATTCCTCTTCCCTTTTCTCTGTCCTCTCATTAAGCAGCCTCTGGGGACAAGCTTCTGGGCAGCTCTTCTCTGGCCCACGATGATAATGTTGATCCTCTAGGCTTTCAGCCAAACCCAGAGAACTTTCTATACTTAGACAGACCATAATAAGCATATCTGCAAGAACATCATCAATGCAGCAATGAGAAATAAGACTGGGCAAAGATGTTAGGGGTTATTCAAGCTTAGTGGAGTAGTTAGCATCTGCTGTCTGATCTGTCTTAGGGCAATATCATATCATAGTAATGAGGACAGATATACTACAGCTTTGGAGACTCTGCAAAGCAATATTTAAATAAATTTAACATGTAATTCACTCAGTGGCTAGCTAAAGACTGTTCCTAATCTCCATATCATAGTATGTCAGAGAATAATAACTCATGTACAGTGGGCATACAGGACATTTATATAATGATGGACCAATTGAAGTAAATCCACTCAAATTATGTTATGATTTAAAGCCGTGAATTACATATTTTACAGATTTTTCCAACCTTGCAATTTGGTGGAAAGTGACAATGCTTGTACAAAAACAGCATAAACCTCAAACCACTCAAATAAGCACTATTTTTTTAGAATTATGTTAAAATGGAGTAGGAGTAATCTTCTCCACTTTAATCAAAGAAAATTGTCCAATTTCCTAAATGCAATATGGAATAGTTTTTAAACCAGGAGTTTGGAAAGTGAGAAAACTTAAGCTTATTTATTGGGCATTGTTAGGAGTTCATTAGAGGACAGCTGAAGAAGTGAAAGGGGAGAGAGGGGACCTCTGCATATGGGCGCCCGCTCTAACTGAGCTATCCGGGCGCCCCAAACTTTTGCTTTCTTGTGTGTGTGTTTTTAGTTGCCATTAGGCAACATCACACTGTTGCTCTGATAGAAATACAGAGCAGAAAACTGCAATGCCAAGAGGTTTATTTCTTAAATGAGAGGTGCTAAATAAACCAAATAAATGAATAACAGTACCAATTCCATACCAAAATGACCTGGCAAACCTTCAATAACAAACATTATTCTAGGAGTACTCTGTTTTATTCTGCTGTTGATAAAAACAGAATGGTTTACATTGAATTGATTTGTCTCCTCCACAATTTTCCCCAACGTAAAAAACAAATATGGTTGGCATTTATTACTCTATGCAGGTATTTCAATTAAATCCATTTTCAATCACTATCATATCTGACTAAATCACATTTATGTTGTAATTTAGTCTGCACTACTTTGCAGGATAGAACAGCACTGTTTGCTAAGCTGCCTTTGAACCCCCCAGAAGCTAACAGTATCTGACAGATTACAGTAACAAAATCTGTCCAGATTTGGAGACACTTATCAATGAATGGATTGGAAATAATGTAGCATATTGGGAAAGGCAGGGTACATCAGTGTTGCTGCCCCAGGGCTGGGCTTTGACACCAAATGCACAAGTGTCAGGGGGAGCGGAAGGAGGACCCAAATGCAGAGTAGCCGGCAGGAGGTCAAAGTTTATTGGTGCCACAGAAAAGAAAATACAGGAGCAAACGGGGAAATCCAAAAACAGTCCAAATGAAGGCACAGGGGAAAGGCAAAAATCCACACGGGAAAACAGGGCACCAGGGAAACTCACAGAGGGGGTGGCAGGAGCTCGGGCAGGAACACCAGGGCTGGGAAGGGACAACAGGCAGACTGGAAAACACAGGACAACGGCAAACGGGCCAACAATCTAGAATGATCCGACAAGAGACAAAGAGAACACAGGGGTTAAATACAAGAGGTAACGAGGTGATGGGGAACAGGTGAGACATCAGGTGAACCACATTAGGGCGGGGCAGGACCGCTTCGTCGGCGGAGGCAGCGGTCGCCTGGGAGTCCGCCTCGTCGACGGGGGGAGACGGCGGCTGGGGGTCCGCCACGGCGGCGGGGAGTCCGCCACGGCGGCGGGGGGAGACGGCGGCTGGGGGTCCGCGTCGACAGCAGGCGGCTGGAGGGCCGTGGCCATGGACGCCGGCTGGGGGGTGCTGGGCGCCGCCTCGCTGGTGGAGGCCAGGGAGGCCTGCAGACTCGCCTCCAACTTGTAGACTGCCCGAAGCGTCGCGACCACACCTGGCTCCTTCAGCGCCCATGGCTTGCCTGACACGGTGTTCCGCATCAGCGAACAAATGTACAGCTGGCGCCTCGCGTCTGTGGTCCTCCTCAGCTCCACATAAAAACGGCTGAGGCCAAATTCCAGCCGGCTAAGACGCCTCCAGCGTTCCTTGAGGCCCGCTGGACCCACACCCGTCTCGGCATTACGCTGTGCTGGGTCCATCTCTGGTCGGATCATTCTGTCAGGGGGAGCGGAAGGAGGACCCAAATGCAGAGTAGCCGGCAGGAGGTCAAAGTTTATTGGTGCCACAGAAAAGAAAATACAGGAGCAAACGGGGAAATCCAAAAACAGTCCAAACGAAGGCACAGGGGAAAGGCAAAAATCCACACGGGAAAACAGGGCACCAGGGAAACTCACAGAGGGGGTGGCAGGAGCTCGGGCAGGAACACCAAGGCTGGGAAGGGACAACAGGCAGACTGGAAAACACACAGGGCAACAGCAAACAATCTAGAATGATCCGACAAGAGACAAAGAGAACACAAGGGTTAAATACAAGAGGTAACGAGGTGATGGGGAACAGGTGAGACATCAGGTGAATCACATTAGGGCGGGGCAGGACAATCAGACAAACAAAGCGAAGCTAGACAAGACAAGACAAGACAGTTAGCCAAACTACCAAAATAAAACAGGAAGGAGAACAAACAGACACAGCGGAACACAAGACAGGACCAGCAACATAAGACCAGGGAGAAACAAGGACAAAAACACAAAGAGGCCAAAGAAGAAGGGGGAAAAGAACCCAAACAAAACCCCAAACCATAACACACAAGTACTTCATTGTGTTTTGGTAGAAGGCCATTCTTTTTAATGTTGAATTGGTTGCACCCTCTTAATTTGTATAGCAATTGAAAGTCATGAGTATCCATCAAGATTTGCATCCAAGGGTATAGAGTACTATTTTTTTTCAACTCGGTTTTATGACAATAAAATTACATTTCAAAAGGTTATAGGTTGTAATTGTTCCTGTTATTTCCCTTTCCAATGGGATTCCACTAGAAAAGGGGTGGGGAACCAAAATCCACGGTCCTTGTTCTCTACAACAATGCATTTCAAACTACGGGTTATGAATCTCCAGCAGTCTGAGTTAGACAAAAACAAGTGGGGATCTTCCAGAGTTACAGTAGTGCAAAATCATCTTTGTTTTTTTCTATTCCTCGGCGACAGCTCAGCAGCTCAGAAGAAAGCGAGTTGGGGACACAGATCGAAGGAATTGCATGATGAAATGACTCTTTGGAAGATATTGACTTGGTTTGTGAAACCCAGACTGCGGAAGCGTCAAATTAATTTCAGATGAACTTTAGAGTGCACATTTACATAAAAATAGGACCCTGGATTTTGTGTCCCATCTCATTTAAAATGAATCTCAGGAATGATTACAGTAATAAATAATGATTTTAATGTAGAGCGTGATTTTAATACTTTGCTGAGGTAGACACGAAAAATTAAACTTTGCCCTGTAAAATGTGGTTACTTCAATAATATACTGACCTCTATGTTACATTTAGTGTATCATTGACACTTTTTTTGACAGTAAAATAAAATGAAATTAATGAATGTAAATGGTGTACTGTGTAACCACACACCAATAATATAGCAGGACTCAAACTGAAAGGTTAGATGTACACTAGTTCCTCATTAACAGAAGATATGCTGGAGTGTGCTAGGCTACACTGCCTATCATGGATAGATAGGCTCTGGCTTTTTTTGTATTTGTTTAAACCAATTACAACCATCCTGGGAATTTCACATTCAAATTCCAATAAATATTATGGCAACCTGTAGCTGAATAAGTAAGGACATTATTCATGTTCACAATTTAATTTGATTTCCTTCCCATTGTTGGGAATACGGAAAGCACAGATCCAATTATTTGGTATTTATCACAGATGTTCTATCAATATTAATAAAGTTATGAATGTGTGTATTCACAACTTTACCAAATTAACAATCAATCAAAACAGGGCACCACCCTGGAATCAAGGACCAATAACTGAACTGTGAAAACAATCTCATAGGTGGTGTTCTCTGTGAAAAAAACAAACAGATCTTAATTAATTTGATTAATTTATCTCATATTTAAAGAGTGAATGGGAAGGGTGAAATTTGAGCACTGACCTGAACATGTCTGGCTTATCTACTACTTTAAAAAAATGTTAACCATGGAGTCTAATCCTCAAAGACTCTATACATGTTATATTATGCTTATGTATACACAATCTTTGCATACCTGCAACAAAGTCTCCTGATTGAATTGGTTTCCGGTTGATTCCTCAATTCTTCATCTTTTATCCATTCATCGCTCCATCTCCAAGACCAAAAAGTGTTGGGCCTGTGCCATTTTAGCTCCAACCCATTGGAATCTTTCCCTCATTCCGTGAGGTTTGCTGAATCTTTGCACTGTTTTAAGTGACTTTTAACAACCCACTAGCCTATTTGTAAAGGACCACACCCCTTTCATGCTGTTTGTTGGTACTGTAATTCAAGTTTATTCTTATTTTTTTGTTCATATGTATTTCACATATGTGTGAAGCATGTTTGTTTTTAAAGTTATTATACTAAATCAAGCGTTACTCACTTCCCTTCCTATACTGACCATGAACCTATTAGGCTCCAAAACTGTAATACAATTACGACTTGAAATAGCTATTCATTTTGAGATTATTGTAGTTAACCCATTTGTGAACTGAATTTTGAAATAATAACCCTAAATTCCCCTAGGTCTAATTAGGATATAGATAGTCAACCAATTGCGAAGACATGCAGGTACTGTAGGCATTGCAACACAACAACCACCACTAAAGCAAAGCCCCAGCTGCACTGCTCAGTGCCCAGCAGTGCAGACTGTATCAGTGCAGGGCCGCTCCCAGCGAATGCATGCAACTGGTATGACTGTTAAGCAAGGCATTGTTGTTAGCGAGTCTGCGTGCTCAGCAAACCTCCCCTGAATAAATAAAGCTTAAAATAGAGAGAGGGAGACATGTGACGAAGGTCGTGAGACATATTCCATGATCTTGCAAGTTCACATTATGCACCCACGCCTGCTGAGACACACAGAGGCAGCTTATTAAATAGAATTTAATATAAAGAAAGAAACAGTATTTCAGGGCCATAAGCCAAGGCTTTGGCAGGAAGGAGCTGCATTTCAAAGAGTGCTGTGCAACTTTGTCAGGTAAACGTGACTCTTAGGGACAAGCAGAGATTGATGGAATCTTTTTTTCCCCTTGGCTCAGCAGTCTTTGATTTCCACCACACAAGGGAGGAAGAAGGGAAGAGGGGACGGAGGAGGAATGATAGATAGGAATTCCTGTCATTTATATCCCGAGGTCAGTCCATCACACAAGTGACTGAGAGAGAAAGGGAGCCAGAGAGAAAGAAAGATCATGGATACAGTATTGAAATATAGAAAACGTCTGTGTTTATAGCAACCTCCTGTCAGAATGTTTGCAGTAACAAGCCTATGGGTTGAGATATTTCTATGAGCATTGATTGAGTGCAGTGATTCATGCCATCTCAATTAGCATCTGGGTGCTTTTGTCTGATTGAATGAATAAAAAAAAAAAAAAAAAAAAAAACTCTTCCCCAGTCCTTGAAGCATAGTGCTTTTCAATTTCCACATATTGCTGCCTTGCCACCTAACATTTACTGGGAGGCAATGCATGAAGATGATTTGGGTTAACAGCAGAAGTGCTTCTCCTTATAACTACTCCTGCAGAAACATTGATTTATAAAAGCCTTCAGGCTCTACAGGCTGGATTGAGTGACAGGCTTTACAAAAAACAGGGACATGGTTCTCATTTTGGGGTCATGACCTCCCACTACACTCCTCCCACTATACTATCAACCTTTCCTCTGTACCACATCATGCTGTTTTCTTACATTTAGCATAAAAAGAACGGCTCAGACACCAATCAAAGAAATTAGAAATGCAATATGTGAAAGAAAGTTGCATATTTTATCATTCAAACAAGCAGGGGTAATTTCCTTTTGTGTTGCTTGTATTATGTAATAATTTCTTATCAAGAGCATAGCTAATGTAATCATTGTTTTGTTTTGACATATGCCGTTTGTGCATTTTTGTACTGATTTATTGTAATATATCCTTATTCTACAAAGGAGATATATGTTCATATTTTTAAATAACCTTTACAGGGTCTGCAAAGTAATTCTAAAAGAAACTACTGTAACTCAGTTATTAATTAGAATATTTTATACTTTAGTGTTTCTGCTACTGACACTGAGGCGTAGTCTTGGCAACCCCTCACAGAGGCTCTGTGTCACTCCGACCCTACGACCCCCGTCCCCCGTTCTATTTTTCTATATAATTATCTGAATTTAGACATTTTCCATCAAAACCATTTTCCCTAATCTATCCCTTGAAGCTCTGTCCAAAATCAAGATGAGAGAAGTGTCACTCAATTGCATTTTATGTTGTTTCCCCTATAGCCTTATACTCCCAATCCCTTCTTCTCTCTTGCACTCTCTCTCTCTCTCTCCACCTTTGTGCCCCCCCTTTGTCCATAAACCTGCCTGGCTTTCTCCGTTTGAGTGACATGCCTTTCAATCTCTGATGGAATTTCTTTTTCCTTCTGTCCCTGTTTTTTTGCTTTTCTCCACCCCACACATATTTTATGTCCTAACTGCTGCAATTGTAGATCTCACTGTAGCCAGAAATCCCTTTCACACCATTACCCATCGTTCTCATTCACTGTACAAACACGGGACATGTGTGCCACCCATCCAGTTAATCGTCAATTGCCTCTGTGGTTTGCACACACAGATTTGCAGTTCCAAACAAGAACACTCAGGTTCATATTTATACAGGCAAACCATTACTAAATCACGCCACAACATTACAGCAGCATGTTAAATGACCTGTCATTTGTTTCTGTACAGCCACATCCTATAGTTCCAGAGATAGGCTAATTCTATGTAAGCCCATCAATTGGATCCTATTGAGGGGAAAAACCATTGAGCTATTCCTGCACATGCTCATCCATGAGGATCATTACTCATCTGAGTGTTCATCAATAGACTGCAAGCATCGAACATTTCCCATAAGTGAACAGTTTTTCATATGCAAATGTGTCTCTTCTAATCCTCTATTATTCTGTGTTTGCATGCTGTTCTGGAAATGCCTCAACCCCCCCACCTGCCTTTCATCATAAAAAACAAAGGTGTTTACACGATTCAGTGCAGCAACTGCTGCAAGATATTCGAGGCACTGCAGAGATGCAAATTAGACACCACTAAAATTCTGTACCCACTAATCCATTTCCCATGCATATTCACACTGTGGCATGTCTTTCATAAATCAGAATAAAATGTCGACATGATAAGGCCTTTACAAACTCATATGATTGCCTTAAGCACGACGAATGTCCATGAAAAGAACATCAAGGTATTAAATTAGCAATACCAAGACATGACATGACCAAACACACACATCATTTATATTTAGACTCACATTACATTATCGTTCACTCATCAACATATTCATATGTCTGGGTGTAGTTTTGGACGTCTTGCAAATACGTACAGACAGCTTTTTTCACATCTGTTCACGTTCACCAAACATCTGGAACCAGTGGCAGATTCAGGCTGTCTGAGGGGCAGGGGCAAAAAAAATGAAAAGGGAACCAGCTGCATGCAGTGCATGCCACTGCATCATGTTTTCCATCCATTTAAGGGCACTCTCAAGGGCACTGTCTCATATTTTTCATTTCAGACATATCCGGCATTTCATCTTTTTTTTTTTCTACTGGAAGGGCTTCCTACAGGGCACTGCATAACATTATCTATACTTAAAGAACACCCTACAGTGTACTTTATCATTATGTAACATAGCGTCCAACAGGGCACTTTTGCAGTGTTTTTTTCCAAACATGGGGGGACCAAGTGGGGCCTTGTTTCTTTTTTTTCTTCATTACCACGAGGGAGTGCCAAAGTCAGATTTTTGTACAAATCTACATAATAGTGGCATAATTGTTATAAAAGAAGAACCAAGTGGAAAGGTATAGTCAGGAAAAACCTGTTGTAAAGGAGAAAAAGTATTTCTATTTTTAGTCAAAACTATCAAGAAGATATGCACGTTTTGTTGTTTGAGGCAAAAAGTGAGGGTTTCCGTTTTTTCACCAAATTAGCATAGCAGCTGAGCCAACTGAACTGTACTGACATTTCATTATACGCAAACATTTGTTTGAGCAAACATTTTGAAAATTCATCCGAAAACCACATTAATTTACTACTTGTAAATTAGACTAACATACTTACTTTACTAGTACTTTTCACTTAAAAAAAAAAGATTTTACTCAACAGAAAAGTGTTCTACTAGCTTATGACAATTTATTTCTCTGCGTAATGCATTAATAGTTATGTTATGAGTATCACAACCATGGAACTCCAAACATGTTCTTACTATTGATTGGAATGGATAAAATGCATGGCTGCCCATTGCGAAGACAGCTTACTCCTTACATGGAAGGCGAAAGCCATTTTTACCCATTTTTCAGTATCTAACAATGGTGGAAAAAGGAAAAGTATCAATACAACAATGTAAAATACTTTGTCACACGTAAAAGTACTACATTTAAAATCTTACTAAAAGAGGTATAAACAGCAACATGTGTTTAAAGTGCCAAAAGTAAAAGTACTCGTACTGCAGAATAACCACCCCCCTATGACTGAAACAGTTGGCTGAACACTCTGTATTTCCCCTCTGGAAATGTGTGCACATACACCATGCAAGCCTCTGAGGGCCGTGCTAACACACACACTCTTAATTAGCATAATGTGGTGATTGATTGGCCTAAATCAAGCTTCAATTCTACTAGTGACACATTTAGATTTGATGAGGCATTTATGGCCCTCAACAACTTGTGTATTTATTGTGTAACTAGAACATTCAGAGTGTTGCCAGTTTAAAAGCTCGAGGACAACTGTTACAAATAAAATGTCTTCTCTCTATTCACCAAAATAATAACTGAAATGGAAAGAAATGATCCAAACAAAACGGTGCTGTATTTATATTCTCCCTGTGTCCATCTCAGCAGGTGATGCTTTGCTTTCAGAGCTAGAGCTTCTCCATCAGACAGTTGAAAAGAGAACACTTGACAGAAAGAAAATACTCACTCTGCTGATTTGTCATCCTGCTTGTTCCACCCATCTGACTTGGGAAGAGGAAAGGAAAGGCGGTAACAAGGGGGGATATCTTTGGAATATCTGTTTAACATCCTAATTGGAAATGACAAGCACAGTGGCGCGTTCAGCCCTGCAGCGGAGATCAAAGAGTTGGAACTCCGTGAGACACCGCAGTATGGATCGGAACCAAACCGATCCCCTCTCGTCGTGGCTAATTAACACCTGGCTCCTACTAATTAGCTAAATCTACTGGCATTCCAGAAACAACCCAAAAAATGGATAGAAAAAAAAATTAGAAGATTTACAACCCAATTTTGCATCCCAGTTATGTCTCTGGAGCCTCTACCTGTCTGTAGCAACAAATGTAGGAACAGGTGTTCTCCTCCCTCTGCTGTGCCCCACAGTGCGGCAAATACATAGTTGGGATTTTCAGCAGTGTGTTTTTGTATTGCCAGTACTGCCTGTTAAGTGGTCCCTTTGGTGTGATACTTGACACATGATGTGTATGACAGTTCTAGTCAAAAAAAAAGTTGAGTTCTGTTCCTGTCTCAACATCTCAATAACTTCATTAAAAGATGTTTGCTTGTCACACCATAAGTCTTGTCAACCAAGTTCAGCAAATGTGAACTTCTCAGGAGTTTCGCTATTGTTGCCTTAATAGAATAATACCAGATAGTTTCTTTTTCACAAACTCAATTTACCTACTATTGTGTTGACATTGATAATCCAAGGCAGTCCGACAAAAAGCCTCAAGCCTGCTCAAACAGAATGACGTCTATTTCAATATTGAACATCATGGTGTGGCTGCCTTAGCAACAAAGTAATTATATTGAATAATATATTGTAGAGGGATGCTCTCTGCTGGCACTTATTTTTAGGTTAATCACCTTGCAGGAATGAATATTCTGCCAACAAGTGCTTGTATACGAGGAAAAAAAAACATTATTTAACACACAAAGAGGGAAATTTAATAAAAAACTATTAGTTCTATTTGATATAGGCTTCACCCTTCTAAGAGCTGTTGCTATTGGGCTTGGCCATTGTGCATGCGCAGTTGTGAAGATTTCTTTTGCGCCCTTGTGCCCTGCTCGGGCCTCTCTTACATCCGCAGTTACTGTATATTACAGCTGCGAGACCAGAGATCCAGTCCCACATTTACTTCAGGAAGCAGTATGAAGACCTCCATGTTCAGCCTTTGGACCGGCTACATCCTGCCTTCGCATCTCCACGCGAGCTGTGAGGAGTGCGTCGGCTCAGTCCATGCTGGACTGCTCAGCTCCACCTTGTTTCACTGGCATGCCGCATGGTGGGAATGAAACGACCATGTCATCTCAAGTGGAGACAACTTCTCTGACATCAGAGCTAGCAGACCTGCTGGCGCTTCCGTCCAGGTGAGGAAAACAACGGGTTGTACTGTTATTTTGAAGCGCCCATTCCACATACTGACTATCAAACACGTGCTGGAATGTGTGCTGAAAGTGTTGGAACACCCTGCTTGGGTAGTGATGAGCATACATGTGCATACATGTAGTGATAAGGACAGAAACCAGACGGCTCAGCCTACATCAACCGGCAAACGGTGTACACTCAGCTTGGCTATTAGAAATAGTAAGGAGCCTGCTGTTGTGGTCACATAGACACCTGCTCTCAATCAGAGCAGCTGGGGGTTCTGAACCGCAGACCTTTAATCCCACTCTTGTTAAGATGCTGAGGAACAGGTTCGGGAGAGTAAAAGTAGTTCTCTATAAAGACTCAGGACAATCCGCCTCTTGTGTTGGACACCTTTTCTCATCGACCATGCCCCAGTGTCTCTTCTGTACGCTTTTCTGTCTGTCCCTCTGATACCTTGCCTCCTGGCACGCATTTAGGAGGAGAGACTGTTGGTCATTCTGGTGGCACCGGAGCACACAAGTGCATCTTGGTTCCCAACGGGGTTGGACAGTGCAATATCCCACCCCCCTGTAATAAGTCAGTGGCTATGGGACTGGCCGCTGACCCGTAACGCTTCGACAGGCTTGTCCCCTGCTTGTATGCACTATGCAGGGCGCGAGAGCCCCCTCTACTACCTCATGATATGTTGGACGATGGTCTGCTTTCCATCGCTGGTTTGCGGAGAAAGTCTCAGACCCCACATTGTGTCCTCTGACCCTCGTGTTAACCTACCTTCAGATATTGGTGGATAATGATTTGGCTCTGTCTATAGTTGAAGCCTATGTGGAGGTCATTTCGTCCTGCCACTATGGGCTATGGAGAGGGATCAGTTTTTGTGCACCTCCTGTAAAGCGTTTTTTTTTAAGGGGGGCAGACGACAGAAACCTGTTGTGCGTTCTTTCCTATCACCCAAGCCTATAACACGGAGGGAGTGGAACCATCTCAGGGCATCAGGGCACGCTCTACAAGAGCGCTATTAGAGTCCACGGCCCTCCTCAGAGGTGCGATGGTGGCCTGCCTCTGCCCAGAGGGGTCCTGGGCATCCCTGTTTATCTGCGTGATGTGTCAGAGTCCTCCATGACTTATTCAGTTCTATCCACACTTGACGGCAGGTGATGCACTGTTAGATCTGGTTTGCTGTTTTCTCCATCCTTCTGCACTTGAGTGGCTGTGAGGAATGCATTTTTGCATTTATTAATTGTGATATAATTTTTTTTGTTATTGTGAAGCACCTTCAAAATCCACATGACATGGGCCAATCAGTAACAGGCTAATAATGGAGTTGGCAGGTTTTTAACTAAAATAAATATGTTTTTCATTACTTTAAACCTGTTCAGTGTGAGTAGGAAGAGAGACTAGTCTATGTTCTGCTTGTGGACTTTGGTGTCGCAGGTGGCATTGACTACATCAGCTTTGCCCTTAACCCAATAGCAACAACTCTTAGCCTAAGCCTATGCTCAAGTAACTAGCAATTTGATCTGATAACCCACTCCACTTAAACTCAGGTAAACAAAAATGTATTCCAAAGAGGTTAACAGCTATCACCCTGCAACAAATGTATATTTTGTTGCATACATATACACACATACATATACACACATACATATATATATATATATATATACATATATATATATATATATATATATATATATATATATATATATCGTCTATCAACACATATGCCCTGCAAGTCATCAGATACCCCCGCTGGTATAATAAACTGGCCAAAGGACGAGATAGAGGCTACTGACATCAAGACGAGAAAGATCCTCACAATGCATGGAGGGTTTCACCCCAAGTCCAGCACCCTGAGACTGTACACCAAGCGTAGTGAGGGAGGCCGAGGGCTAGTGAGTGTCAAGACCACTCTCCAGGATGAAACAACAAAGATCCAGGAGTACATCAGAAAGATGGAACCCAAAGATGAAGGGCTTAGTGAATACCTCAGGCAGCAGAAACCCGAAGGTGAGGACAAGGAAGCTGAAGAACCGTCATGGAGGGACAAGCCGCTGCACGGCGAGTACCACAGACAAATAGAAGAAGTGGCTGATATCAAGAAATCCTACCAGTGGCTAGAAAAGGCTGGACTGAAGGACAGCACAGAGGCACTAATCATGGCAGCACAAGAACAGGCAATCAGTACAAGATCAATAGAGGCCGGGGTCTACCACACCAGGCAGGACCCCAGGTGCAGACTGTGCAAGGATGCCCCTGAGACAGTACAGCACATAACGGCAGGGTGTAAGATGCAGGCAGGAAGTGCGTACATGGAACGCCATAACCAGGTAGCTGTCATAGTGTACAGGAACATCTGCCACGAGTATGGGCTGGAAGTCCCAAGGTCAAAATGGAAGACACCTCCTAAGGTAGTTGAGAATGACCGAGCTAAGATCCTGTGAGACTTCAAGATCCAGACCGACAAACTGGTGATGGCTAACCAACCAGACATCGTGTTGATCGACAAACAGCAGAAGAAGGCAGTAGTGATAGATGTCCCAATCCCAAGCGATCGCAAGATCAAGAAGAAGGAACACGAGAAGCTCGAGAAATAACAAGGGCTGAAAGAGGAGCTAGAAAAGATGTAGAAAGTAAGAGCAACAGTGGTGCCAGTGGTAATCGGAGCACTGGGGGCTGTGACCCCCAAACTGGGAGAGTGGCTCCAGCAGATTCCAGGTAAAACATCAGAGGTCTCTGTCCAGAAGAGTGCAGTCCTAGGAACAGCTAAGATACTGCGCAGAACCCTCAAACTCCCAGGCCTCTGGTAGAGGACCCGAGCTTGAGGATGACACATACTACCCCACAAGGGGTGAGAGGGGGATAATATATATATATATATATATATATATATATATATATATATATATATATATATATATATATACACACACACACGTTCGTGCTCTTAGAAAGTTAGAGAACATGTTTACCCAAGTGATGGAAATTGACTTGCGAAAAGTCTATTTAATGAAAGAACAGTCATTTTCTTGGGTGATTACAGACAGTAATTAAGAGACTGATCCTGTAATTAAGCGGCGACAGGTATCTTCTGCTCAGAATACATCCACTCTTTGTTCCAAGCAGTCTGTTTTTTCCCCAGTTTTATCGAGGGAGACGCTTACACCAATATTGGAATGGAGGTACTTACTGCAGGTTAGCAACTTTGAAAAGAACTCTCTTCCCCCTTAGTTGTGGCAAGATTATGAATTTTGGCTGAGTCACTCTTTCAGTCGGTACTTTTATCTGTCCCTCCATCCCCAGTCAATCTGCTGAGCTGTTTGTTTGTCTGTCTCAGTCTTGTCAGTCTCATTCTCCCACTAATCCTCCTGTCTCCCCCTCGCTCTTTTTTTTCTTCCTTTCTTCCTTGTTTGTCCTCTTCTCTGTAGTGTCTAAGACAACCTGGCCCTGCTTTAGGGGCTTCTTGCAGAGGCACTTCTTCAAATCCAGCCCTGTAGTTTAGTGCAGAGCTAATTTCACCCTGTCAAATACTTAAAATTATTTCCGTGCCACCACTGCAGGGCCAGAACTTCATGCATCATGTCACAGCTTAGTTGGAGCATGGAAAATAATGTGGTTAGACAAAATGTCTTTGACAGTGGCTCTCTGAGTTCTAGAAAGAAAAATCATCTCATGGATAATTAATAGATGGAGCTTTGGCTGAAGTGACAGCTAATCATGATTAATGCTGTTTGTTTTGACATATTAACATTGTGCACAATGATTATACACTCTCAAGAAGTGTTTATTTATCTAATTGTGTTTTATTAATTGTCTATACATGACACCATGGTGCAACATTATTAGGCACTAATAAACATGTAACACATACAGAACACATGCATTTTCAAAAGTAAGAACACAGTGAAAGTAATGTGCCCTTGCTGTCAACAGTGCTCAACTGTCCATTAACACTGAAACCATGTGGAAATGATCAGAGCGCACTGGAACACATCTGGTTAATGGTCTTTCCTCTCCATGCCTATGGCTTAATTAATCTCAGATGCATTGTTGGTTTGAATTAATTTCCATATACTGTAATGAACAAATAAGAAGGGTCTGCCACTTCACTACAATCAGATGACACTGAAAAACAAATGCAGGAGCTGGGAGGAGTTGACTAATTAAAATAATAACACCAATGAATTGGTGTTATTAAGAGATAACCAACTGTGAAGTGTTTGGATGTGAATAGTAACACGCTTTGCTCATGTCCGTTAACTGGAATATTTTTGTTAGCGATAGTATTTAATACATTGAAATTGAATTGAAAGTGGGATTTACTTAGCTAGGAGTCATAAGGTTAAGTGAGTATACTCAGTGCTTGTAGTACCAAAAAAAAAGTCATCGTGTGTATCGGGCCGATATCAGCAATTCAGTATTACATTCTGAATTTCTGGAGTGAATAAAAGATGTCTGATGTTCACAACATAGATTCATTTAAAATTGATAAAATATAAAATGGTCTACGTAGTTGGTTGCAGTAGGGTTGGCTAGAGTTAGGGTTACTAACGCTAACGTTAGCTTGCTGCTTCCGGCCTGTATGTAGTAATGTAGGATTTGACTATTAAAGCTCTGTTGTGCCATCTTCTGACTCTGTTAATGTTCTCATTGTGTCGCCCTTTTTGAGCCAGGAAAACGTAAGGTTAATGTATTGTTACTCAGACTAGTCACCGACAGAGAAAAGCAGCCAGGCGATCAAGGGTAACAGGTGAGCGCCACACGGTGCCCCCTGGGTGTGTAGTGCCCCAAGTACCCCCTGGGTAATGCAGTTTATTTAAGTCTGTTATGAATCGCAGAGTGAAGAGTTCTAGCAGCTTGTAAGAAGTGCGGTGTGAAAGAAAAAGTCACGCTACACAAACGAGTAAAATGTAGGGAGTTTGTTGAGACGGGGACACATTTCCTAGCGGCAGCTGAACATGTACAGACCCAAGGACTGGCACTTCATCAGGATTCATTTTCAGACTTTTGAAAAGCTCCCTCCAGAGATTAAACATTATAGTCTATTTTCAAAGGCTCAAAGGCTGTGATTAGTAAACTGAACTTGATGCGGAAAATTGGTCAGCACTTTGTTCAACTTTGATGTAGATAATTATGTTCTTTGACAATAATAACCTTTATATTTGGGATTGTCCAACCTACATACTCATTATTTTTGTGTCATTGTTGTATGTTACTATTTTGAGTTGATTCTGGCTCTTATTTATTTGATAGAATAAAGTAAGAGCTTGATGTAGGGTTGGACAGTAGTAAAGTAATATCACTACATTATTAATGATTGGTTAACAACTTCAAACCGACTAATAAATCAGAGACAGCAGGGCATTGTATAATAATAAAAATCAAGAGAATTACCGAACAGTAGGTTATGCCACCAGCAGAGCATGCAATAAAGGCTGTAGTTTTTATATTGCTACTGTTGCATCCAGGAGAGGATATTATGTGTGTACTGCTGGGTTCAAGTATCGCTCACCGAGCAGCGTTATTGCCTCAGTAAATGTAGCGGTACACAAATGGTTCAGAAAGTCCATCTACAGCAACCAAGGTATAGTGTTTGTTTTCTCTATGAGCTCTGTATACCGTGCAGTTATAATAATTGGAAAAGCTGATACATTTGCATCTGTGCAGGTCACAGCAACCACAACAAAAGCTTATTAATCCATTTAGTCGCTCTCGGGAGTGTGATATATTAAGACATTATTTGCTTTGACTTCTAAAAACTTGCGTGCAAAACTTGCATGCATTTTTAAATACATCACAGATCCAGAGCTCTTTGCAAGTCAGGCTGTCCAAAAAAGAGCCTTCCTTTCTCTGTCTCTCTCTGTTTGATAACGGTGTTGAGATTGAGCTATGCAACTGCTTAAACGGTGAAGTGATGAGAGCTGAGTTCTACTTGTTACTCTCCGGAGGCGTGATTCAGTTCTTTAGAAGTTAGCGGCCTTGATGCAAACAAGAGCTTTACCAAAAATAACACGCAACCAACTTTCAAAGACAAAGTTTTTCTGTGTGTTATTCAATTGAAGTTAAGATCTATTTCCTGCATTGAGCTCATACCTTTTTAGAGAACAGAGTTTATTGATGGCGAGAAAGATGAGAGAAGAGCACTCTGGAGCTTTGTTGGTAAAGACAGATTCAGGACGATAGAGGATTTGAATTCTTGAGTGCCCATAAAGATGACCACAAGTGAGTTAGAGATTGCTGTCTGGAGCCTGGAAGAAGAGATGAAATCCACTCTATTGCCTTAACTTTGACTCTCATTAATTAATATTTTAACCCACAATGGATGCTGAGCATGTGTTATTTACATCAAGTCTAGTCTGGATTAATGAAAGTACATTGATTTGCACATCTCCTGCTGCTATCTGTCAAAACTCCTTTCTCTACGGAAAACAACAACAACAACAACAACAACATGCAAGCTGGCAAGCTGACATTCCATGCAGAAAATTGCAAGTTTTGACAAAAGTTTAAGTCGTGCTATAAGGCAGGTGTGCTTTGTTCTTTCGGTGAAGAATTGCAAAGAAAATGTTTACGACACTTGCTATCTACATCGGACGTTTCAGGATAATTGCATTTAACCTTGTATCCAGTTAATTTATATAGCTTATGTTACTTAACTTCATCTAATATTTTGTTTTGGAGTTTTCTTTTGCAGGGTGTTCCTTTCCGAGACCATTATGCAGAGCCATCGTCGCTGTAGCCCAGCGCCGCCCAAGACAATTGTGATTGTTTCAAAAAACTGCAAATAACCCAGAGCATTTTTTTGCTCATATCCTATATTGTATATGTGGCATAGGCAAACCTCACTCCACAGTGCTGTGGAGATAGGTCTGGCAATGCAAGACTACATTCAATCTGATTTATGTCCTTATCTGATCTACTATATCCAGTGCGGCTACATCCTATTGGAAATACTAGAAGAAAATCATTCCCCAATGGCTTGAAGAGGCCCAGTGACATGCTTTCAATCAGTCAAGGGAAAGATTATAGGGACACATCAAAATCCACCACTTCCTTCTTTTCTAGAAACATCTATTAACAGAAGTCTTGTATTTCTGTGTTGAGCGAGATTCAACGATAAGAGTGAATATGACAGCTATCTCTGAGTTCCGCAAGAGTCTAGAGGTCAGGGGCTGTGCAGCTTCCTCAAGATCTGTTTGACAATTTCCTCCCATCTGGCCATTAGACCCCCGCCAGCAAACTCTTTGCCCTGCAGAGACCAATGTCCCTTGAAAAATGTTGCCCATTATTCAGTGGCCTGTTACTGTTCTGCGCTGTAGGCCTACTATTCGGCTGGTGGCTGAGAGCAAGATGTCTGTCATTGCCCCGCCTAAATGCTATTTTATAAGCCTGTCTTCTCTTAACATGGAAAAAAAAAACAGATGGAAATGAAAAAGTTCCAAGTAAAATAGATTGACCCTCAGGACTGCATGCAGTAGAACACGATTTTGGATTTGACTACAGAAGAAAAGATGTGTATGTGTTCATTATGAGAGCCGTTCATAGTGTTGGAGCTCAGTGTTTCAGCTTGATTACTATTCAACACTGCGGTGCTGTTTGCAAGATTCATTCAATTCATCTTCTTACTTGGCTTTTACCCAACCCGTCTATCTTTAATTGCCCTTTGAGAAAAATAAAAGTGTGATAGCATCTGAGCTCGAATTGAAAATGTACAGTAAACAGCATAAATAAGGATTTCTTGGTTTTGGTGGGGTGTTTTGCTACTATTTAATATTCATTATTTCTCACATTATGCTTGGGAATTGCTCACATTAGGGCTACAGTACATATTATCTCAACAGATATTATTCCTTCAGGAATGAGAAAACTATCAACAAATAAACATTCTTGGCTCCCGCAGAAGCATTTTTTGTCAGTTACAACACCATTGTTTTGCACTTGCATGTGTTAATTTTGTTGCACATTAATCTGCTTGTGCGTGGGAAGGCAGAGAGCCACAGTTCAGGTTGTGTTTATGCAGACGAGTGGAGTTTTGGTAATCATTCTAGCATGAAACTGCAAACACAGGAGAATGGAGCAGGTTTTGGAGCTAACCCTAACCCCTGGTTAAGGATAAAAAATGGTCATTATAATGGTTGCAAAATGAGACAGTCATCCCAAGAAGAACAACAGATGACATTATGTTGAACGACAATCATTCAATAACCTGAACCACGTTTATTACTGTAACCATGACAACGATGGTCCCCTAGAATAGAATGCCTTTGTTACTGAAGTACAACATAATCATGTGGCAATCTTGACACTGCATACATGCAAATAAATCAGTATTGGAAATAGAGAAATATTAATGACCCTCATGTTGTCCTTGGGTTAAATTGACCTGTTTTCCTATATCAATGTTCTTTTTAACTACCCAATTGTAATTAACTAAAATAACATGATTGATTCCACACAACGCGCTCTTTGGCAAGTACAAATCTCTACTTTCATTAATTTTGGAGTGTCTTATTCAATTTTATAGCATTTGAAAACAAAACTGAAGTGGTTTTGAAATAGTATTGAGTAAAAGTTGATATATTCCATTCTGTGATTATCCATCAACATACATTCCTTTAATTGTAGTCTGAATAATTCCTAATTTCTGCTTTTCTAACTCAAACATTAGTTATAATTTCCAATAAATTAGGTTTATTGACCATAAATTTAAAAAATAACCGTTAATAAAGTTAATAAGTTAGGGTTAGGTAGTGTTAAAAACGTCAAAAAACATGACAAACATTGAAAAAAGGGACTAAAACAAAAATGTTGATTTTCAATTTTGATGGGAAGACAACAAAAGGGTTAACATAAATATTTAACCATAAACTTGAGTCATTGCTTTTCAGTCATTTGTAGCTGTTTGGAAATAAATATGATGTAATTCTACTGATGTGGTGTCAGATGGGAAAAAACTTCTATATATGTGTTGTTGCATTGACAAACTATGTACTGTACATTGTCATTTAATCTTAAGGACCTACCCTCCTCGTGGTTTTGGTTAAATTCAATACATTTGTTAAGCTATTTCAGTTCCAGTTACGCAAGGAGCGAATATTTAAAGTACAATGAAGCCATGGTGTGTTGTCCACCTTTTAGCATATCAATTTTCCAGGTTTACATTTTAATTTTGTTGCTATTCACTGATCAGAGTTTGCTGATCTAATGGCATCATATGTATTATACAGAATAATCCAACTCTCATTCACAAACCTTTTCTTGTATGCCCATTAAAAGCTATGTGGTGAATACAGGGAACGATAGTTACGTATTGTAACTCAAGATTCTATGATTCTAGGCCGAGCCCTCTAAGAGCTGTTGCTATTGGGTTTATCCCTTGCGTATGCACAGTCATGAAGATGTCTTTTGCGCCCTTGGGCCCTGTACGGGCCTCTCTTACATCCATAGTTACAGTATATTGCAGCTGCAAGACCAGAGATCTGCTCCCAGCATCAGCAGGAGGGACAAAGAGACATACTGCAACAGCCTTAATAACAAATCTTTCTTGCAGAAAGTCGCATAGCTGTTTAGCGACTGCTTTCTCAAGAATCTTAGAGAGAAATGGAATATTGGATATAGGTCTATAGTTGGCTAAAACTTCTGGATCAAGGTTGGGCTTTTTCAGAAGAGGTTTATTTACAGCTACCTTAAAGTACTGTGGTATATATAGCCTGTTAATAAAGATGTGAAGTGTTGACTAAGGGTAAAACTTCTTTAAGTAGCCTAGTCGGGATGGGGTCTAAGAGGCAGGTTGATGGTTTAGATGAAGAAATAATTTAATTGAATTGATAAAGATCAAGTGAAGCAAAGCAGTCTAAACATATATCTGGTTTTACAGCTGTTTCTAAGGTTCCTGATTTTAGAGATAAGTCAGTGTCAGTTAAAGCTTCAGTAGGTAACTTTTGTAAAAATGTATTTTTTACATATTTGTTAAAACTGTCACTATGTCCTGACAGTAGAATATGAGACAGATAATCTGTGAAAAAAATCAAGCTCCTATGGCTCCTCCCTGTGCTCCTACTGCCATTTGCAGAAATACACCGCTCCCGGTCAGAAACAGCCAATCAGAGCCAGGAGGAGTGTCATAGCAGTGTCAATCACTCTCGTCTACGCGCTGCTCATTTTTTTTGTCGATCACAATTAAATGCAGCTATGGTGAAACTACTTTAATTGTGCGCTGTCCCTGTCAACGTTTGGCAAGGCAGAATTCTATTTGATTATTTTTAAACATACACATTTTCTTCCCCTTCAGGATGTAATTTGTAAATCAAATGTCTGACACACATTCTTTATGCTCCTTCAACAGGTCAGACATGGCTCCAGACACAGAGGCATGTGAAGGAATCGTCTTTCAGTCCAAATCAAGATGTTCAGTATTTCATTGTGTGTACTTTGCAAAAAAAGCTGATTTATTTTACCCATATGCAAAATAAAACCTAAGACATATTTCTAAGATGTTGTTATTCCTTGGCTTAGTGAGCTTCCTCAGTGATTCATCATTCCTACTGATCCAAAAGGTAATTCAGTAATGTACTGTGTAGTAAAGTGCTGCTTTTGTTCTCACAAATGAGCGATTACATAAAAACAAATTTTAAACCCTTTTATTGAAAAATATTTACAAAAAACTTTTAATAGAAATGTTTTAAACAAGCAATTTGTTTACATAAAGTATTCAAAGTTTTAAAAGCACAGCACACAACAGCTATACCCTACTCAGAATAAATCCCCTGTATTGTCCATGAGGATGTGCAAAGCATCGGTGGCCCTGCTTACTAGCCTGCGCGTTCACGGCGGTCTCCGCTGTGGAGGGGGGGCTGTAGCGCAGCAGAGAGCAAGGGGGAGGGACCTGTAAGGTGTGCTTGTTCAAATTTTTAGGCTAAGTCCACGTTTTCTCAGAACTCCCTACTACAGCTTTAAAGGCAGGTCTTGGTGAATTTTGCTTCTAATAGCTATAATTTTATCATTGAAGAATCTCACGAAGTCATTACTACTAAGAGCTATGGAAATACTTGGCTCAGTAGAGCTGTGACCTTCCGTTAGCTTGGCTACAGTGCTGAAATGAAACCTGGGGTTGTTCCTATTTTCCTCTATTAATGACAAGTAGTACGCTGCTCTGGCATTACGGAGGGCCTTCCTATAAATTTTAAGACTATCTTGCCAGATTAATCGAGAATTTTCCAATTTGGTGGAACGCCAAATCTTCTCAAATTTCCGCAATGTTTGCTTTAATTTGCGAGTTTCAGTGTTATACCATGGAGCTAACCTTCTTTGTTTTATTATCTTCTTTTTTAGAGGGGCAACAGAGTCGAGTGTCGTTCGCAGCGAGCCTGCTGCAATATCGACAAAATGATCGATTTGGGAGGGACTGAAATTAGCATAGAAGTCCTCAGTTACTTTGTGACTTGGTAATGAATTAAATGCTAATGGAATCACATCCTTAAATTTAGTTCAGCACTATCAAATAGGCATCTTGTATAGAAGGTTTTGCCTAATGACATGTAGTTCAGCAGTATAAACTTGAAAGTTATCAAACAGTGGTCAGATAGAAAGGGATTCTGTGGGAACACTATTAAATGTGCAATTTTAACACCATATACCAGAACAAGATTGAGGGTGTGGCCAAAACGGTGAGTAGGTTTATGAACACTTTGAGAGAAGCCAATAGAATCTAATAGAGAGATAAGCACAGTACTAAGGCTATCATTCTCATTGTCCACGTGAATATTAAAATCCCCTACAATAACAACTTTGTCCGTTTTTAGCAATAAATTTGACAAAAACTATGCAAATTCAGATAAGAATTCAGAGTATGGACCAGGTGCTCGGTACACTATAACAAATAGAACTGGCTGCAGTGATTTCCAACTTGGGTGTGAAAGACTAAGAACAAGACTTTCAAATGAGTTATAATTTAGTTTAGGTTTAGAGCTGATTATTAGACTAGAATCGAAGATAGCTGCCACTCCACCTCCTCGGCCTGTACCTCGTGGAATGTGAGTATTAATATGACTGGGGGGGGTGGATTCATTTAGACTAACATATTCTCCATCACCCAGATGGAGCAGCAGAGAAGTGTGTCAGACTGCGACTCTGCCTCCTGGTCCCCACTCTGGATTGTCAAGGATTAGGTCCACTAACAAACTTGTCAAGATTTCTAGAAATGAGAGCTGCTCCATCCCAAGTGGGATGAATGCCGTCCCTCCGAATCAGACCAGGTCTTCCCCAGAAAGACTGCCAGTGATCTACAAAGTCCACATCATTATCACCACCTCGATACCCAGCGGTGAAATGATGACATGCGGCTATACATGTCATCACTGGTTAGATTTGGCAAGGGTCCAGAGAAAACTACGGTGTCTGACATTGACTTTGCGTATGTACACACCGATTGAACATTAATCTTGGTGACCTCCGTTTGGCGTAACCGGGAGTCATTAACGCCAACGGGAATTACAATCTTACTGTATTTACGTTTATCCTTAGCCAGCAGTTTCAAATAAGACTCAATGTTGCCTGTTCTAGCCCCCAGAATGCATTTAACTATGGCTGCTGGCTTCGCTAGCTTCATGTTTCTCAAAAATGGAGCTGCCGATAACCAGAGTTGCTTTCTCAGCGTGTGTGTCGCTGAGTGGGGAAAATCTGTTAGAAACGTGAACAGGCTGGTGGTGGTTCGTGGCCTTTGAAATCTTACGACTTTTTTGCCACGAACAGAAACCCAGGAACCTTTTCCTGGCTGCTCAGGAGTTGCCGGGGGACGGCTACCAGAGGCTCAGGCCGGCCCGCAACCGACTACCGGGGGGTGGTTAGCTACAGTAACTAACGACTGATCTATCATGGTGCAGATCCGGACTTCTAACTCACTAAGCCTCGCTTCCATGTCTATAAATAAACTACACTTGTTACACATACCATTGTCGCTAAAGGATGCAGAGGAGTAACTAATCATCTCACACATCGAGCAAGAGAAAGTAAGAGAGGGAGACGACATGGCTAACTGCTAAGCTAAAGTTGCTAGCAGCTTAAGCTAAAGTATGGTAGCGTTAGCTACCAAGCGTTAAAAACAGCTGTTATTTAACAAAAGTTGCTTAAAAATGAAAAGATCTGTGAGTGCTTAGGCAGAACTACTATAAGAATAACTGTTTAGTGGACAGTTAGCCGCTGTAAGCAAATCTAACAAACTGAACTGGTATTTAGTGAGCAGCAACACGATACCAACTCGGCACCAACACACAAGCACTGGAAACGGAAATGAGTCAGGTACGCTTACCGTAGGTACGTCAGTTGCAGCTTTCAAATATTCAACCCTCTCTTGGGGGTCTTCAAGAATTTAGTTTAATGCCAACGTCTTACATTTATCAAAAAGTCTACAAAGTCATCTCTTTTGGTCTCCTCTCCTGTCTTTAACATTTATCATTTTGTTATCTGTAATGAAAGTCAAGGACCCTTAAGACAACTTGTAGCAACTTAAAATGGAAGACAAGAGATATATAACAACAACAACACACACAGCCAACAAGATCATGTTCTGGGCACATAACCAATTTAACCTTCTAACACTGTTCCATTCAAAAATGACCGATTAACACATTCCCTCTACCACAAATATGGCATTTTTCATCAGCTTCGCCAAGAACATATTAAATTCTTCACGAAAGGCATTTGATCACAAAACGTTCATTGTGACTACTTTCTTTGAATTTTGAGTGATTTTTTTCAACTTAGTTACATTTTTTAGTTTACAGTCAAAAATAACCACCATAGGAAATGAATGGGAAAGAGTACCAATTTCATCCAGGAGATTTATACTCAACTTTCCTGTGCTTGTACACACATGTGCACACACACAAACACACACACACACACACACACATATATACAGCATGTACACCCACTGACACACATTGGGTTAGAGTTATTGGTAATTATGTTTAAATAAGAGCAGTGAAAACTGTCCGGTCAAATTTGACCGCAAACAACAACAGACAGTGTCAATGGTTAAATGCAATCTGTACTCTAATTTCCTTCTCCTTCCTCTTCCCGGACCTTTAACCAGCCCATTTTGTTTGAACACTGAACTCTGAAAGATTAGACAGATACATAGCGAGAAACTTTATTTCACAGATAATTTAATAATATGACAGGAGTATAAATTAGACACCCCATTTCCATTTTCCATTTGTATTGCTGAAAACTGAAGCTAGGTGGATCAATTAAGAGTTAGTCCTCATACCTTTTTAGTAATACTGTACTGTAGCTTTAACATTCTGGACTGAATATGGACTGTTATACGGCTGTTCAGATGTTGTTGGCTGGCTCTAATGAGACTATATGCATCATGGGGACTTGTGTCATGTCATGCTAACATCTATTTTATATATGTCACCATGAAGTAAACAACTAAAAAGACATCTGCATTTGTTCTGCCTTTACTGAGAGCCATTACTTGTTGGAACTTGTTTTCCTCCTAGTAACTGAGCAACATTATGGTTTATTTAACATTTTTAAAACTCAGACATCAATTATAGAAAAGAGCTTTGTGTTATTTAAGTTAAAGCCACATGTACCCTTCCATCAACCCTACCTATGATACCCACATGATAACAGTCTAATGGTAGGTTTTCAATTGGAATATGTTCTGTTAATATCATTTCTGTTAATTAAAAAATCCCTGATGTTTTAGAGCTTCATTGAAGTCATTTGCCATCATCCGCCATATCACCGCTCTCCAATCTGCTCCACTTTGTTATGCTGTAATGACATCCATTCCTCTCTTTCAACACAAAACGCCCTACCCAGTGAAGGGTTTTAGTGCAGCCCTCCTTCAGTAAATTTTCAAATAAAGTACTGTATATTGTGTGCGTGCGCGCATGTGTGTTCTGCCTTAGGAGGCTCTGGATCAGGAACAACCACCAATTTAGACAAAAGGGAGGTAAGAGAGGTTCCATTCTGAAGACTGATTGCACCCCATGAGAGAAAGTAAAACCTCCACACGTGGGAATTAAAGATGGTTTGTAGTAAAAAGTAAAAAAGCAAAACATCTTGAAAACCTGAATTGAAGCCGTTTTGCAATCTCTTTTGTAACCGACCCAGAACTTATCATTGTCTTGACACATTACAGTGACCAAACATTCTTTTTTAAGATAGCTAAAAATGGTAAAGGTGCATCAAAATGATCAAATCAACAACAATGTCATTGAATCATAAATTGATAGGCTTCCAGTTAGCAAGAATTAAGAATTGTCCTGTGAAGCAGCTGCAGGAAGATGCCACTTAGCTACCAAAGGGACAAACATTTTGCTCTGGTTAAACATTTGTAGAGGAAATTTCTGATGCTTCTTTTCATTGGCAGATACGTTTGAAATACTGGAATATTGACATCGATACAGCAAAAATAACTAAAAAGCGTGGCCAAAGACAGATAAGGTTTCTATGATGAGACGAAGCCTAAAACAAAACCTACCTTTTCTGGACTATTGAAAAAAGGTTTGTAACTTGCCCATCTTATCGAGCAAATGTTGTGACCCCATTATTTAGTCTCTTCTTTTTCTATGTAGGGAGTCTGTTTTCTCACTTTTCAAGCACACAGCACCATTTGCACAGTGAACCATGCTTATTTCAAGTCATTTCTTGAAGTCAGGCTATCAAGCTCACAACTGACCTTAAGATCACAAATTTTTGTCATGTGCAGAAAACAAAATGCACATATCAGTACCACCACCAGACAGAGCCTTCTAATCTCCTGCATCCTCTTCTGCCGTCCCTGTCATTATGTGACACTGTAGCGCATAAGGGAAAGGCTGCAGATTAAGCTTAAGCTCATTGGCCTCCCTCCAGACGGCTGCATGGCATCCCTGCTTTTGCATCTATTGCACCCTGCTGCTCCAGCTTTTCTGGTGGAAGTAAACATCTGTCTGGTTAAAGCTTTAAGATTTTGTCAGGACAAACCTGTGTGACCTTGAATGTACATCTTAAAAATCGGTCTGAGGCCCAGCAGCCATGCTTTGCTCTGTAGCAGTTACAGGGGGATGGACTCCCACCTCTACTGAATCCTTTAACAGTGGGTTGTGATGGTGGAAAGCACCGCTTAAAGCTTTCCCGTTGGCATCCAACAGTTAGCTGTTGCCCTCTTGTCTTGTGTGTTTCTCTGAAAAAAAAAACTACGGTGGCCAACAGCCACTGCCCTGCAACTTAAGAAATAAATAAATATAGACAAAATAGGCAAATTAAGATAACTACTTCATTAATTTGAAAACACGTGTGCAGCATTCAGCAAACGCACTGCAGATACACACAACACAATCAAATACACACTGAAAATAAAGCGATGCAAAAAGAAAGGCAGACAATCCTCAAAAACAAATGTAACAAAAAAAAAAGGGAGAGAGATAGAGCAAGAGAGAGAGAGCAAGCCGGGACATGTTCAATCTAAGTGTAAAACGATATGCAACTGCTTTGAGATCATAGACTGTAAATATTAAGTCTATGTTTGAGATGTGTTACGACAATCATGCTAATGAATCTCTTGTTGGTGGGTGTGTCTTGTGTAACGTTGACGTTTGTTTAAGCCATATTACATGAGAGGGTTCAATTTTGAGGTCCGAAAGGCACATCACTGAAGTATAGGCCTCCTTAAGTGTAATATTGTTATTATATAACAACGGAATACCAACAAAATGAGTGATCAATCTTTATTCATATTGTGGAGCAATTAGCTCTTGAAATACGAAAAAAAAAAAATAAATAAACTTTGCAAACTAGACTAGTTAAACTAGCTTTGTAGAGACTGTGGATTTTATCAAACTGAATAAACCCCCCGCACATATAAATACAAAACTACTAACTCCATCATGTTGTAAGACATCTGCTGAAAAAGTTATTGTATTCATTAGCATTACAGTTTAGTTAAAAAACATCCAAAACTTCAAAGTACAAAGACATAGCGGACCAGACGCAAGCCTTTCTTTAGAAAAGTCAAAGCTTGGGGACAATACCAGCCAGAGGACATGAGAGCATAGACTGTAAATTATTCATATATTATATCAATATTAATTTAATATACATTCTATGGACGGGCGGTATGAGACGGGAGGGGTCTCTCTCTCTCTCTCTCTCTCTCTGTCTCTCTTTCTCTCTCTCTCTCTCTCGAACTTCAGTTGTGAAATCTGGATTCAGTATTTTTTTGTTGCATTTGTTTTCTGGATTTGTCTGCTTTTCATTTTGCATCACTTCTTTTTTCGGAGTTTGGTTGCTTTTCTTTTTGCATCATTTCTATATTTGTAGAATGTTTATATATTTGGTTGCGCTGTGTGTATTTGCAGCGTGTCTGCTGAATGCTGCGCATGTGTTGTCAAATTAATGGAATTGTTTTCTTAATTTACTAGAAAATCTAGAGTTACAACAACAATGTAAAAATATGTTATCATATATATATATTCAGTACTAGACCATCTACAGGCAAAATGCAAACATTTTTCCTATTGTCAAAGTTTACAAATTTTTGCAAGTTAACAGTGTGCGGGAGTTTTTTTGCAACTTTTGACCTGTCGTCCCCCTCTGACGCACCTGCCTCACATTGTAGATGTGCAAAGTATTTTCCTGTAGCTATGGGAAACCCTGAAAGAAAAGACCAAATAAAACATAAAAATCAAAAGAGAGCAAATGCAGCAAAATGTCAACTATTTTAAAATGCTGACTGCTTATTTTCCGGTCAAGGGAAATGCATGGTACAGTGTGTAAAAGAAAAGGGCCGAAGGGAATGGTGGAAAGGGCTCTCTTCAGCTTTCCATAGAGGGCAACGACTGAGGATTATTTTTTGTGGACATTTCCTTAACCTGCTTCAAACTGTGGCAGCGTACAGTTGAAAGCCAGTGTAGGCTGTATGAGGACAAGACATTTCACATGCTTGGGGTGCTCCATTACTTACAGTGGATTTAGGGCCAACAGTGCCATATAAATATTTGCCTGGTTGGAGAAAAAAAAATAAGAAAGTGAGTTAAGGTTGCAAACATTGAGAAACAACCTCAGAGTGTTATAAACCCATGTATTTTCCAGTCGAGAGTTGACAGCCCCCACACCGCCATCACACTGCGATAAAGGTCACTAAGAATCAGACACTGCATACTTACCAAGCCATCTGACCTGGCCAATCAAGCACCAGCCACAGGCTTTTACACACAACAGAGTGAGATGAGGTGGGCTGTGTGCAATCAGCTGAAAGAGGCTGACCCCTCAGCTATGTCAGACCTTTTTTTTAACCTTTCAGATAAGGTGTGCCTTTGCAGAGGAAAAGCTGGTACCCTGCCAAAGCATAGCAACTTGCAGTATTTTGATATGATGCTGCTCATAGCATTTCAGTGCATCTTGTAATACTTGATGATAAATATACACACATCGGTTATGTTTTTATTGTGCAAAAATGGGTGAATGTTGATGATTCATCTTCATCAGAATTATTCAATTCAATTCAATTTTATTTATAGTATCAATTCATAACAAGCATTATCTCGAGACACTTTACAGATAGAGCAGGTCTAGACCACACTCCAGAATTTACAAGGACCCAACAGTTCTAGCATCTAGCAGGGGTGGCTGTGGCTCAGCGGTAGAGCGGTTGCCTGCTAATTGGAAGGTTGGTGGTTCAATCCCTGACCCTGCAGTCCCATGTCGAAGTGTCCTTGGGCAAGACACTGAACCCCGAGTTGCCCCTGATGCTGTGTCATCGGAGTGTGAATGTGTGTGCATGTTTATCTGAAGAGGAGGTGGCACCTTGTACGGCAGCCTCGGCCACAGTGTATGAATGTGTGCGAATGGTGAATGTATCCTGTATGATGTAAAAGCTTTGAGTAGTTGTTTTTTTTAAGACTAGAAAAGCGCTATATAAATACGGCACATTTACATTTTCCTACAGAGCAAGCAACAGTGCGACAGTGGCGAGGAAAAACTTCCTTTTAGGCAGAAACCTCGGTCAGACCCAGGCTCTTGGTAGGCGGTGTCTGACGACCGGTTGGGGTTACAATGAAGAGTGGCAATAACAGTCACAAAAAATAGTTTGTAGTAGTTCTTTGTAGTAGTTCATGGCATAGCAGGGCACTGTGCGGCGTTACAAGGCACAGCAGGCACATAGCAGGATGTAGCAGGGCACAGCAGGGCATAGCAGGATGTAGCAGGGCATTGCAGGACGTGTAGCGGGACCATGGCGACAGCTGCAACCATGATTTTGGGGCCTCCCTGATCCAAGGAAACACGCTGGGGTAAAAAGAACATAAGGACTCCGGGGAATGACTCCCCGGAGCTAGGTTAGTAACAAGCAAGCAATTATGGTTTATTTCATAAACTTCTCCTTTTCACTAAATATGGTATGTTCTAAACTGATCTTATGTCTAGAGCTGCACAAATTAATCTAATGAATGAATCCTCTAAAACGTTCAGTCATTAGTCCAGCGTCTTACTAAACATGAATTATTTTCTGGTTCATTCACTCCTCTATGACCGTAAACACAATATATATTTAGTTGTGGAAAGAATAAGACATTTGAGGATTTTTTTTACCATTTTCTGACATTTTATAGACCAAAATAAATAATCTTAGTTGCAGACATACTGATTTAATTTGCAGTATCTGTTAGTAGTTGCAATAGGGCCATGACCAATGTGTCACCAAACTGACAGTTACCTGGCTACAACGTATAAAGAATAAGCAATGGTGATTTCTTGACAATTGTGTTGACGTTACCCCAGAGGGTGTGTGATCAGTGGAGGAGAAAAGTAAAAGATAGCAAGACCTCATGTCCTGGAACCTGCTGTGTGCTGGACTGTGAGCGGGCCTGTCATGTTCCTCCAACACTGTGATGGCATGATGTGTGCATGTGAAGTGACAGCGGGTTGAAGCGAACAGATCTCCCATCTCTGTGACATTGACTGTACTCCTTCGCTCAGGGTATTTGGTTTACTCAGAACAAGTCGGCTGCATTTGTCAAGTTTACTTCCAGAGTGTATTTGCATGACAGCATCATCTCCCAAAAGTTTATAAAATAAACACCAACTCTGGAATGTAGGTTATGTGGCCGCTGTTATGTGCCTGTGTCTGTATCAGTATTATGGCTTACTTTGTGCCTTAGTTGGAGGAGATAGACAGTTGCAGGAACGTCATTGGTAATACAGTGATAGGGGCAATTTTAGTTTTTTTTGCAACATCTTTCTGTTTGAAACAGGGCCCCATTTCCCAAAAGCATCTTAAAGGGGAGCTCCGGCAATTTAACACATCAAAGTCTGTTTAGAGGAGTATTACTACATTGGGTGCTCCACAGGGGGCTGCCTAAAACTTGATAAACTGCCTCAAGTGATGTTATTTGAGCGTCGGTTGGGGCTTGAGACTACAAGTTTGAAAATGAAAAAAAAATCTGGGGGAATGGAGGGGGAAAATAGAAAGCTTACCAGACTTCTGTAGCCTGCTGCACATCTCTGCTTAAGGCCAGCAGCTCGAGGCTTATCTCTAGTTCAGCTGCACTGATTTAAATACTGTTTTTTAAAGGAAGAGAGGATGTCAGCCCATAGTGGACCCAAGAGTATCTTAGCAACCGGTTCAAAAACAGTGCTTCATTGCCCTCTCTGGTAGAAAGCTTCAAGTCAGTTGCACCTCGGTCCACACCTAATGTTGTAATTGGGTGTGGTCAGAAGTGTGCTCTGTTGCAGCTGTAACCACACCCAACATTGATGTCAATGTATACCGACACACCCTGAAGTACACATCTAGATCATTCTTCATCTGCAAGTATGAAGCGGCTCTTTAAGATGCTTTTGGGAACTGTTTTTACATACAATTTTGTCTCTGTTTCCGGTTTTGTTATTGGTTCAATTTTTAATAATTAAATTCAGAAACCATGGTGCTGGGTTTGTCTCCTGATTGCAGGAATAAAGTGTTCTGGATTCAGTACACCTACGATTAATATATCAGGCTAGCTTCATGCCTAGTATGGCCTTAACAGGCTCATGAGTCCTGTAGTATATCAAATTTAGTCATACCAAAGGGATGGCTTTCAGGTGCCGATCTGCAGCAACACAAAAACAAAAGTGCACTTCACTGCACTTTACTTCCAGTGCTGTGGCTACTGTACAATCAATGTGAGACACCAGTGTTTTTATTTGGAACTTCTCAAGTTCTCTAACTACAGGGGATGACAATGGGACAACGGGATCAAAGATCACAATGTGTCTCATATTGTGGTCTGTGTTTCATGTGGAAGCTCGTTGTGGACCGTGTTGCTATTTTGAGTCACCCCCGTCATGGCTAACCACAGGCTGTCAAAGCCTGCTGAATGTGATTTTGGTTCCTCTCATTGGACTCCGTGATTGCAGTCCTGCAGGGGGTGAAACATCCAGATTACACTCATTACTGTGAGTTTGTGATGTAACGTCTTTAACTTGTCAATTACATTCCAGTCCAGTAGAATTGCATTTATTTACATTGGGACATCTTGCTATGAATGAAATGCATTTTTACCAGGCAAAATTTGCCAGGAAAATAATGAAATTAGCACAAGGAGTTGAGAAGACAGTGAGGTAACTTAAATATACTAAAGAACTCAAATCTGCCTCATCCATTAGACATTTAAAACCATGCTGTCTCTCCAACAGCCAGAGCTGGATTCTCTGTAAAAACCACAGAGCTTGTAAAACCCTGCAATGGGCGTATAAACAACTTCACAATGAACCGAAGAGACACATTTATATTACCATCAATGTTTTCAGGGTAAATCAACAGCTAGCACCAAAAGACAGTGTTCCATTGTAACTGACATTGTTACCATGACCCGTGGAAACAGTACAGATAAACGTGAATTCAAATAAGCATGATCAGCTTGTTGAAGGGGATTTTGCTTGCATTTTATTTAGACGTTACCTTTGCAACCTTCTGCATAGTGATATTCTGTAGTTTTGAGAATTACCAACATTGCCCTCACTGGCAAACAACTACTGTTTCTTCTCTGTGAGTTGCCTATGCTATGAAGTTAAAATCCTTTATTAAAGGTCTTCTTCATGAAATATCAAATCCTTTTGAATTATTTTTGCTTAGCTGTTTGTAACTGGTTGTTGTGTCCATATAATCCTTGTGGTAAGGAACTTTTCCAGCACAATTACATGAATTGTGGAGTGTCAACAGATTTTTAAATAACAACTGAAATGGCTTGGGAGAGGGAAGTTTGGGGTCCCCTGGTGGGGCTGCTCCCCCCCGGCGACCTGCTACCGGATAAGCGGACGAAGATGGATGGATGGACTGAAATGACAGAGGTGTGGATGGATGTAATAAACTTTGGGACTGCAGGAATTCCTGTTGGGTTTGATATGTGTAAATATTGTTCCCACGCTCCAATAGGGTATTGCTACTGTCACGGTCGAAAGTTATCATTTTTGACTGGTTGCCAAGCCTTAGAAAGGTGGGTCTTACAAAATAGGAGCCAGTCTGAGGGGAGACGGACAAGACTGGCGCGCTGCAGATGATAGCAAGGAACAAGTTTTTGTTGAAACTGTGATGAACAATGAATGCTAACCCTCTTCCGTGAATTATTTTGGTTTTGTTTCTGTCTGTGTCTATTTGTTAACCATAAACAAACTAAAACGAGCAGTGAGCTCTGTGTAATGCAGTTTTGTAGTCAAGTCACCAAATGTTGAGTAAGTTCGAGTCACCAAAGAACAATTGGATTTGAGCCACATTAGCTGAGTTTGAGTCGAGTCACAAGTCCAAATAAAAAAGTGACTCAAGTCCAAGTCCAGGACTCAAGTACTAATCAATTCCTATTACACATAAAGCTAGTCCAGGACTTCATCCAACTTCTGAGTCCTATTTAATTAATGCTTGAGTCCAAGTCATTAGTGAACAAGTCCAAGTCGCGTCACAAGTCCAGAGATAGCAACTTGAGTCAGCCTTCGAAGCTGAATTCCCTAGTCCTTAAATCAAAGCATTTGGCCAGTACCACCTCTTTTGTTAGAGTACCCACTTATTCAGCACTGTGCTTAACCTTCCACATTACACTAAGTTAAGACAATATCATAAATATTGCTTAAAAGAGCATTCAGGGATTTAGTATCACACTTGAAGAAAGTTTAAAAGAATGCTCAGAATCAATGAGGATGAGATATTCACATTTTAGTCTTAAACAGGTCCAAAAACACCAGATCATACATTTCCCATAATGCTACTTTATTACAACATTAATGATGACGTTGTGTGGTTGTTTTCTCAGACTCCTGCTCCTTCAGAAGCACAGACGACTAGAAGGCACCTTCAGTGTTACATTATGTAGTGTACCCTTGACACTATAACTGAGTATAACTGCCCATAACTAGTAATCTAATGCTAAAGTGTAAAATCCAAGTTCCCCTTTAAATGCAAATTACAATGCAGTATATTCAGGCAAACAAGACATCACAACTCCCATCTTTAGATGTTTATTTCTGATATCATCATCAAAATTTTTACAAAACATTTTCTGACAATAATATACTCAAAGAAGAGCCATATTTTTGCGCTTGGACCAGGTCGCCACAAAAATGCTTTAGGTCTGAATACAGTAAAAAGAACAAAAATCCAAATAAGAAAAAAGAATAACTCAACAACAAACCAACTACCAAAAAAACAAACAATGCAGCGCAATATTTACACCCTACAGAAATAAATGCTCTCTGCAGGAAATGAATGAGAAGGAGACAGCGGGGATCCTCTGGTTTATATGGAAAGCATTTAAGTGGCTGCAACAAAAGAAAAACAAAGACTCATTTTGATATTGCTTTCTATCATTTTCTCTCTGCATTCTCTCACTGCACTCTCAAGTCAACTGCATGAGTAGAATGCAGCCCGTTTAAATAAAAACCTTCCTTTCTTCGGTGCTCACATTAAATCCAATTAGGGGCAACAACGGGCTTTGTCAGACAAACGAAAAAGTGTGTTTCCCTGACAGAGGTTAATGATCATGCCCTCACTTTCTGTGTCCCCTCTGACATGAGCAATGGCAGAAAAACAGAGTAAGGACAATGCGGGTCAGAGTTTAAAGACTGCTTGCTAATGTGACACAGCATGGAACAATAACAATCAATGGGGACCAGGCTGGCCTGAACATCAGTAATGATGACATGGGTTTAGAGGAGGTGGAGGAGTAGGTGCTGCTATAGATGCACACAAACACACACGCTATCTGGGTACATGCGGGGGTAGCTAACTCACTAGCGATGCTTCCAGTCTCTCTTTCTGCTTTTTTAGCATGACAAAGTTATTTCTTCTTCTTTAACACTTTGCAGTCTGCGCACACACTAACAAAATAGAGATACTCAAATTAGGAGTCTAGAATTAGCAGATGGGGCGCATTAGCTAGTTTTTTCTTTGTTTTTTTCTGCTTAGCCCCGTTATCCATGTGTATACGTACTGACTGTCTGGAGTCATGACTGTGTGCTGTCTGGGTATGCCCCAGCGCTGCCTGTGGGTAAGACGCAGATGTATGGTGGAGGAAGAAAAGCTGCAACTCCACGTCTGGCTTGGAATTCATTTTTTAAAATCTATTTATCAGGTAATGGATTAGGACCTACTGAACCGTCGCAGATGGCCTTGGGTGATCTGAAAAGGATGGGAGCGTCAAAAGCTTAAGTACTTTATTGTCATTTATCAAGGCATGTGTGTTGCCTGTTTGTAGTTTTTTTTGTGCATGTGTGTTTATGCGTGATTGTTCTGCAGTTAATAAATATCTTAACCAAATCAGGTGTTTAAAACATGTGACTTTGTTTATCTTTGAATGTGAGCATACATTATACAAACAGTTAAAAGATGTACGTGTTTATCTGAGCTCTGCTGAGGCAGTTTGCGTCTTGCAGTGGAAAAAAAACCTTCCTGCGACATTAAGAAACATGAGAAACCTTTCATTGTAACAGTAACAATGTCCTTGCACTTACCCATTTTTCCCTCTACATCCTGCCTATTGTAGAGCATCTCTGGCTTCCCCCTCTCGTCTCCTCTGTTTTCCCTCTCCCCCTTGGAGATTTGCATTAGCTTTTCCTCTGTGCATTAACGCAGAAATATAGAACTTTTCACTGCAATTCTTCAGACCTTTATTCACCACCACCACCCCCCCCCCAGAAGCAAAAAAAAAAAGAGAGAAATGTTCCCAGTGGGGACTTGAGCCCAAACTCAAAGAGTGAAAAGTTAGTGTGGGGCGGGGGGTGCTTGGGGTGTACAAAACCATAAACAAACACTGCAGAAGAGGAAAGTAAAGCCTGTTGGCATAGCGGGGCGGGCGCAGCCAGTCCTGGAGTTCAGCTCAAACATGCATCATTAGCATGCAGTGCCTGTGCTTCCAGCTCTCTGATGGCGAAAAGAAACGGACAAAAGACTGAGTAATTACTGGCAGCAGGATTCGAACATTCCGCTGAACATATCCGATTTTATCAGGGACGTAGTCATGATTAATCAATCGCTTATTAGTAGTTGATTTAATTGTGAACAGACAAAGATTCCTATAGCATTTTTTAATTACACATGAAGGGCAAAGTAGCTTTGATCAGTGTGTTTACACTGAATTGAACCATTATCGCTGTAGTAATTACTACGTATGGGGTCCTGGGCTATAGCGGGAGACTATTAAAAAGGACAGCCTGTCCCTTGAGTGAGTGCCCAGCACAGGCCTCTTCCTCTGTTTAACAGACTATAGAGTGCCAGGGAGTTCTACTTTTGGTGAGACAGGGGGCAGGGATCACTTTGTAAAACAGTGAAGATGTCCCTGACACGTGCTGCTGGTTATAGGGCACTCCAGACAGGAAATATCTCTCTGGTTCAGCGCTCCTCCCTAACTGGGCATAGTTTCCCAAAATATCAGCATGCGGACAGAAATAGAACATCATTAAACAGGTTAACCCGAGTCACCCAGAGGCAGACATGGAATTCAGGCCAAGGAGTTAGCAGGGGTGATATAGAGCAAGGCAAGACAATACATGGATAAAATTGAGAGAGCTCCCATTATAAAGACATTGGCACAGCTGCTATTACAAAGTAAACTCCACCAGCACTATTAAGCAACTGTACTCAGCGAATCAACTGCTTTTAATGCAATGTTCTGTACACGAAGGGGGACTGAACCCTTCTTAGTCGTGAAACCATGAAGACTTTTGGGTCACTTATTGTTTTAGGGCTGGTTTTTGGTAAAACATTTAACAAAATAATGGCACATCAAAAAGAACTTCCCAAGTTAAACTCTTGGTATAAAGAATAGCACACTTCTTCTCCCCGAGTAGACCTTGAAATGGCAGATCGTTTTGGATTTCTTAAACATGAGGAGTAGACCGGCATGTGCCTAACAACACATAGAACGGCCACCTCCTGCAAGATGAAACACGTCTGAAGTCAGAACAGAAAATGTGGCTCTCTATGAGGTTTGACACTTGAACTTCTATCATAACAACAAGGCTCCCAATCTTCCAGTGATTCAGTAAAATGATTGGATTTGTGAAATTACCTTGGTAACATAATGTGTGTGTTAATGGTAGAATAATGGCGGGAGCAGATATAGAAAAATATTTATCATTGAAACAACAGGAGCGTTAAAGTGGGAGCCTCTTCATCGAGTTATCTTGGTGACAGATTCCCACTGGAGAGTGATAAGGCTCCTCTTCTGTTCACAAGCAGTTTGTGTTTTAGAAGAAGTGAAGTTCACATTTTTTTCCCCCCCATCTTTAAAGATTCACTATTTACACGATAAATAAGTTCTATTTGATTTTTGTCCTTTGATTAGTCTTATAGAATTTCTTGACATCATCTTTGAACACCTCAACAACTGTCTTTTATGTTCCAAGCCAAAAAAGACAAAATAATAAAAGAAAGAAAGAAAAAAAATCCCAATTTGTTCATTTATCTTGAAGATACACACACATTCCAGGGACATTTTTTGGCCCCTTGAAATTTCATCTGCAGACCAATCAGTTGAGCAGTGGGGAGACCAAGCACAGTTCCCACAACTCCCGCGAGCATGACCACTGACATGTAGAAAACGGCCCCAGGTGTACTGCTTGGATTAAGCTGGATATATTTGACAGTGCATCACAGCCATATCTGAAGTCATCATCTGCTACACAAGTCAGTGAGAAAGAGTGCTCAACACGCCGGCCAAAGAGATACCAAGTGCAATAAAGTCCAGCACTGCAGGCACGCTTTTTCTGGAGAAAAAAAAAAGATGTCAGACAATATTCCCAGTAAAGTCCATGGGTTCATACGCAGGTTAAAGAGAAGTCAAGGTGCTGGTTCAACATGTCCCCACTAGCCACGGTGGTTCTCTGTGGTGGGGGGGAGACGGGAGCTTTGCCAAACCCAGCAAGTCGGTGCTCTCTAAATTGTCCAGTGTGATCAAAGTCAAACATTGACTCAACAATGTTTCAAATGACTGTTTGGGGCAGTGAGAGTGGTTTGACCTTTAGTAAAATGGACCTTTTCGTAAGAATATGTACAATACTTTGCATTCAAATGTACTTATTTCACCACATAAATTCTCCATGATTACCTCTTTAAAGCATAGTGAATCATTCAGCTGGGATATAATCATATACATAGACCTGTCATTCTGTTGTGAAAAGGGCCTCTTTATGTGTAAAGAGTTTATGGAACATGCCATAATATCTTTTCTAAAGTGTTTGTGTGGTTGTTGCAATGTAAGATTATGAATGATGGCAATTAAATTGATGTTGGGAGTACCAGGTAGTCATTATGATAGATATCTTTGAAATTAAATTTCATTTTCACTTCCTCACTTTGTATATATCGCATGGTTACTTTGCTAATCTGAAAAGACAAGCCCACACAAAGGGGATTTGTTTATAATTGTGAATGTGAGCTGGCAGAGGCCAATTTAGTAGACCAACGGGCATTTTAAGAATGCCTTCAGCTAAATTAGCTCATGTGCATAAAAGAAAAAATACAAGTAAACTCTTTGGTTTGACATGCACATTAATGGACACATTAAGTCCCAAAACTAAAAAAATCAAAACAGAAAGTAACCCAAAGATAACATATATGCAATTGTCTTGAAATAATGACTCATTTATATGAAATAATGATATGGATTTGCCTTTGTTAACAACTACTGACTACATATTGTAATACTAATCACAGTAAGATGCCCCTTGCTTTTTTACATGATACCCAGATCCATCTCTTTTGTGTTTTATGTTACTTCTCTCACTTTTTGTAATCAAGAAATCGTGTTTATTGCACTTTCCCTTTCACTCCTGACTCAGTGCACATGGACTGCTGCAAACCTGTGCCCCATGATAGGCTATGGCAAAAAAAATAATTTGGAAACAAGGTAATACTTTTTGTCATATGCCGGATATTCTCCCATGATTCAGTAGAAATAAGTTTTATATGAGGTGCTTTGGAAAAAATAAAGAAATGAAAATGATTTCCAAGGGTGTCTCCCCTTTAGTGTATATTAGTGAGACTGTGTGTTTCAGATGCCATATCCCTCCAGGCAGAATTAGAAAAATGTTGTTCTTTAGTTCACATACTCATGTTCTGAAAACAAGGCCCCACTGAATAACCAGCACACCTGCCCTTCATTACAAAGTGACGGTGAATCAGAGACCCTTGCCCCACTTCTCACAACCAGACTCGGCTCGCTAGCGTCCGAATTTGAGTGTGCCGGTGCGTTCGGCGGGAGGGAAAGGACCGCTGCTGGGACCTTCAGTCGGTGGTCTGAGGGGGGGTGGAGGAGAGCGAGGCCCTGGCGCAGGGGCACCCATGATGGTGGCAGAGGGCACGGCCGGCAGAGCCACTGTCTGTATAGTACCCCTATCACACGGGCCAAGGTCCTCCAGGCCCTCCAGGCGCTGTGGGGGTCCTTCGTAGCCCATGTTGAGCCGCAGGGGTTGATGGGCCTGGCAGTAGTCTACGATAGGCTGCTCATAGCGGTAGAAGGTCAGCGCACCCAACTGGTGGGGGACCTGTTTAGACGGACAGAGAGCAGGGAGATAAAAGAGACAGAAAGAGAATGGGATGGAGAGGATGAAGTCAGAGTATTGGACAAGAGTGAAGGAAAAAAAGGAAGGAGAGGAGGAAACAAAAGGGGACAGAGAGAAAAAAAACATTAGCCATACAAATTATCAGTAAACTGTGTTTTAGATCAAAAACAGATTGTTTGAACAGATATATTTGTGTCCTCAAACACCCAAAAGCCCTATTCCTTCTAGAGCGACTGTAATCATTATGTACCAGAGGGTGTTGTGGAGAATTTTTTTAAATCAGCTTTTTACCCCAATTTCTGAAAAGTTGATTGTTTTAAACCTGCTATTCATCTCTCATTTTTGATATTTAAAAAGGAAACATTCAAGCCAGTGACAAAAAAAACAAAAACTTTTCTGCTTTGTGTAGCTGTCAAAGTCTTCTCACGATGACAGGCTATTGAAAAGCTAATATGCAACGTCTTGCCAGAAACAATGCCCAATAATAATCCAGAAATACAAAACAAATGTTCCCAATCAAAAAACTCTTCAGTTTCTTTCAGGACCAATTATTGTAGCGTGTAGTTCCAGTTGCTATCTTGGTGAATAGAACTTTTCAAATGATAAATGATTAATGACTGGATTGCTGCTCAAAACTAACAAGCCCTGGCCATACTACAGCCACAGCTGCTTTTCAAATTAATATCACATACTGATGTTTTATTTTCCAAAGCAGTCAATTTGTCACACTACATTTCATTGTGCCTGTGTAACTGCGTCTGGCAGTTAGTCTGGCAGTTAACTGCTGGCCTTCTGAAATCATCCTCACATGGTGACCACCTGAGTCTGCAGCATCCCAAAACCCATGTGCAGCAAAGACCCTCCAAATTTGTTTTCTGCAAAGCATCCGTGACAACCACTTTTTACAGATTTGAGAAGCATTTCACTTTACCCATGGCTTGTACTGTAATACTCATTGACACACAAACTCTGCACACGTCCACAACCTCTTTTGTGTTTAATCGTTGGTACAAGAGCTGGAGCAAACAAGCCACGCGCTCTCTCTCTCCAATGTCACTTGTGTCAGAGCCAGTAGCACTCGTCACATCTGGCTATGCGTCTGGTCTTGTGCTCCCTCCCCGAACCTTAACACAGTGCCAAACGAACAGATGAGACTCTTGTGACACTCTGTCTCTCTGACCTTAAATCACACACTTATTCACCTTAAAAAAGGAGGGCAATTAAGAGATTTCTAACAGGCCGTGTAAACAGCAGAGTAAGATGGCAGCTGACCTGGATGAAACACCACAGCCTGGCAGAGCGACAGATCATCAGGTATGTACACATAGGCGACAAGAAACACAAAACAACAAGAACAGCAGGAGAAACAGATCTGACACGAACAAGGGGGGAATGAATAATGCAACCCCTGACTCTTGTGGAGGCGTTGGAAGCAGAGCAAGTGTCACAACTGCACCAATGCACATCCATGACATTTCATGTTTAACCTTAACCAGTGACTAGATCTTGAAGAAGAAAAAAAAGTTATTTTCAAGAGAAATACACTTCCCATGTGCAAAAATACTACTTATAATGGTTGGTATCTAGCCATATAGATAGTTTGGTTTTAAGCACCAAGATGTTTAGATATCTATAAGGTTGGTATTAGAGTCCGACCAATAAAGGATTTTTAAGGCCAATACTGATACAAATATTTGGTTATTTAAAAATCTGATATGCCGATATATCAGCCGATATATATATGTGTATTTTTTAAATCCAGAAACGTGTAACAAAACATAAACAGATTTCCCTAACATTAGTTATTTGTAGTTCTCACTAAAATAATAATTTATATTTGTTTTGTTGTCACAACAGAACAGGGGAACATCAAAATATATCAAAGTTTTGATATATAAAATGTATAAAAATATAAACTTAAGATATGAAACTTAAAGTACTTTGAACAAAAACACATTAACAAAAAAAATCAGTGTTGCCAACAGGGACGTTGTAGAGCTCCCTCTGGTGGACAAGCTATGCAACACCAACGCTCATAACATGGTTCACCGTCAGTTTTTATTTTTTTTAAATCCATTATAAATGCCGATACTGATAGATTGGGAAATGCCTAATATCGGCCAATGATATCGGTTGGTTGGTCTAGTTGGTACTATCTCTCAAAAAGCTAAAACAAACAAAACACATCCTAACAGACTCAATGGTACTGTTAACCTGATAAACAGACAGACATTGGTTTGAACTGCTTTCATTACAGAAAAAAGCCTACAAATAATGTTTGGTATCAGAAATTCCAGATGCAGGGATTTTAATTTGGGATTAGGGATTTTTTTTTTAATTTGGGGAATTGAGTGGACGGAAACACAACGCAAACAGGAAACAACTGATACCCTAACAGTGATCCCAAATAAACTCTAAGAGAAGCTCCCAGAGAAGCAAAACAGGAGGAGAGTAGCCAAGTGGATTTAGATATGTGTCATCGGAATTGGCAACCCAAAAAAATATGTCACTAATATCCTTGTACATTTATTAAACTTATCATAGAATGGAATATTGAGTCAAGAAATCCTAGTTTAGGGGAACATTGTAAGATAATTCAGGACAGAATTCTTTAAAAGAGGGCTGACTGTGTCAATTAAATGCAGATATATGCTGGCTGGGAAGGGGAAAATGTGTGCGTTTGAGAGTGAGTGTGTGTGTGTGTGTGTGTGTGAGTGAGAGAGAGAGACAGAGAGAGAGAGAGAGAGAGAGAGAGAGAGAGAAAAAGCAGAGATTTCAAAATCAAATGGAAACAGTATAACGCAGCTTGGAAGTTCAGATATTATTCTGAACCATAGGGCTAAGATAAAGCCACTCTGAAAGCATTAATGCCAGTTCTGTTTTCAAAAAGAAAAATTGTGTTATTTCTAGCCTCGAGCTTTACTATAACACGCTTGCAGGATGCAGTAAGAGCAAAACAAATCAGCGAAGTTGTAGTCATGTATTTCATATCAAACGGCTGCTGAGAGCATGTTTGTCTGGTCTGGAGATGATGTAGGAAGCAGGAGTTAAATGTCCACCTCTCATTCATTGCACCTCCAGAGCCGGCACCTTCTTTCTTTACAGTGCCTCCATCACCCTTAGAATGGACTCCATTAAGCGCGGCTGGCTCATTACATTATAGGCACTCAGTGGATTACTCCTCTCATTCCACTTTCAGCTCACCAACCCTGACACCGCCACCACCACACCACCACCTACGCTGCCACCACCTCATCTCCAGTCTACCTCAGGTCGGCACAGCTCCCTGCCCAGGTCCAATGAATTAATTAACCAATATTAAGTCCTAACCATTTCAGTAGATTCAATCAAATTTCCAGGGCACAAATCTCGCCTCGTGAAGAGTGTGTGTGTGTGTGAGTGTGAGTGTGTCACATAATTGTATGAGGAAGAGAAAAGGGACAGAATGAGACTGAGAGAAAATGCTACACATACAACAAGATAAGAGTTTGTATACCACTTTGACATTGCACGTATTTTTGTTTACCATTCAGTGCAAATCTAAAAAAAAATACATGCAATATAAAAAGATGCATACATATCACTGCCTGACTTGCCTTGTTGGAAAAAGAACACTGACGCAGAACACTCTTTTATGTCAGATTCCATGAACAAAAGGTGCGATTGATATTCAACGGCCATCCGTGTAGTTGCAAGGTACAGCTAGCTCATCAGGAATGCTATCAGCCTCTCTTTGTGCCTCTCAGCATTAGGAAATGATTAATTTCTCACATTGAATTGTCTGCTGATGGTAGAGACAGCCAAATATGTAAATGAATATCATCTGACTAACAAAAATAGACAGACATTTTCATTTATTTTCCAAATGTTGTAAAAAAAAAAAGAGGTGGGGATGAATGATGCTGGGGCTTATCTACCAAGCTGTGGAGACGTTTGAGGTTCTTTCACAGTAAAAAAAAAATCCTTCTTTTAATTTGTGATCTGTCCATTACAATTCTCTTATTATACCAATCCAGTCCACCACTGACGTATTCTGCGTGCAAGATTAATGTTAAGTGTCTATCATATGAAAAAAGGGTGCATCTAAATTGTAATATTTTACATGTGAAAACTATGATTCATCGTTTCATTTCTGGTCTCTGCTTTCAACAGTTAAACTGGAAAACATGGGCGCTGTGTAACTTTAGGCTAAATTGCATGCAGCAGCTGGATACATCATACATTTGAGAAGAGAAATTGGTAATGTAGTTGGAGAAGTGACGTGTCATGAATCTCACTAGCATTTCATATCTTTCTGTTTTCACCACCCTTACACTGGATAGCAATGCATCGGAATTGATTTGAAGTTTACGGTGTTCCCAGTCAGGCATACCTTTGTTTGGACATGATTTATTTTTCTATTATTTCTATGTTTGTACTGATAAGCTCAGATGAGGCTGGCTCACGCATTAAATCTGTAGATTTCAAGCTTGTTTAGCACTGAGCGCATCATTTACATATTCCGCTCTGAAAGGGGGCCCAACAATGTTGCCACTATGTGGAAAAAATTATCTAACATAGCATGACATATTGATTCATCTTCCACTGGTTGTCATTTTTTACAGGACTACTTATTTTAAAGGTATCTTTACTTTGCAATATCCAACATTGCTTAAAGTCCCATGCATATCTTTGTTGGTAATGGAAAGAGCGGCCACAAGATGAACCACATAGCATAGTACAGTAGAAAAGAATAGCATTCAATCATGTCACATATGCAACGGGAAGCAGAAAGGCACAGTGGCATGCATTTTTAGTTTTTAAGACAGAATACGGCACAGGCAGTTATCCCCCTTCTAAGAAGAAGACATGCAAGAACCCAGCTACTGAGAAGAGTTTGAGTGCATGAAACCTTTGTACTTATTTTTGCTCATCTCTGCAAACATGCTATGTAAAGCTTTCATCCCAAGTGTGTCAAAAGCAAACGAGTCAAAGTTGAAATTGTCTGTACTTTGGATGCAATCTGAGTAGGGAGCAATGCTCAACATGGCTCTACCCTGAGATTTGGCATCGCCATAGGACAGCAATTGCTCACACACAAAGCGATTATGTTGCAGACCATGCGTATCCTGTGTGAGAGTCTAAGTTGGTGCAGGTGCAACCTACATGCTACGTGACATACTGCAGGTCCTACCTGTCAGAAAATATTTGCATTAACAAAAAAAAAACATCTTTCAACTCCCCATTCTGCAATGTTAGATTCCTTTGCTGTTTTGGATCTCTGCCACAGGTACCTGATTGTGCTTGGACTGACAATGACTGGCACCCTGCCTCATCCTGGATCTTTATCTCCTATGCCTGAAAACACTGGGTTAGCCATAGGGGCCATTTTGTCCCCAACGCTTTAAAAAAAACCAACCTTCCCAAGGAGAATAGGCCATCTTTTGAAACTTCTCTTCTTTTTTAGTGACACCTCAGTGCTCACCATAGTGCACACTTAGTCCGCCTAATAACCAGAAAAAAAAAGAAAAACAAATTAAAACATCTCCTTCCTCCATCTGTGGGTGTTTCTATGTTACTTGCCCACAACAGCTTTCAATTTTTAAAGGAGTCTTTAAAAAAATGAATTAAAAAAATAGAGCCAAATTCCTTTATGGATTTTCCTTTTACAGTATGCCAGTGCCCTTTCGAAGTTGTGTTTCTTTTTGCCTTCACGCTTTTACGAGCAGCTAAGGAGACAGTAACTTTGCCACAGGCAGACAATGCTAATGTCTCCCTGGGCTTTAGGAGCCTTATGGCTCAAAAGTCTGCCGTCTCCCAGTCGAACACTTTGATCCTCTCAAGTCACCGTATTGTGGCACACAGAAGCATAATGTAGTGAAGAGGAGGTGCAACAGACTCCCACTAAAATGTTGCTTATCTTACATTCTCATTAACATATTGTATGCTTGTAAACCTTTGAAATAAGTTGGGAATTGTTACTACTTAAATTATTGAGTTTTGTTTTAACCTGCCTCTGTGGATATCACACAGTATTCCCCAAAAATATTACTGGTATTTTTTGCATACATACAGTACGTTGGTTCTGTAACACTGCTTTTAGCATTTATGTGTTTGTCTATTATAAAATATAACACTTTCTAGGCTCATTTTCATGTTACTGGGAATAATTGGAATTACTCTGGTCTTTGTCTAGTTCTCAACCCCCTATTGTCCTCTTTCCTCATGGAAGTCTAGAGATCTATTACTCATGTTGGTCCATCTATATTTAAAGCAGGCTGTGATGGATATTTGATGTAAAGATCCAGTGTTTATGGAAACTGTTTCAGTATAACCATTTCCCATAGTGCTGTGTGGCTTTACAAAGTACTTACAGCCACTGACGATAAATCTCAGCTCCCACAGAGCTTTTGGGTTTTTCATACTTTTGCCACCCACTACAAATTTATTCCCTTGCCATTATTATCCTGTCTTCACTTTTACTTGAATATCACCACAATGTTAATCATACATATAAAACATTTCACATATAATAACTGAATTGAATTGTGTTATCATAAAGTAATGGTACAGACTTTTAATATTATGAAGATTGGTACAAGGGGTCTATACAGGTACCATGTTTTACTACTGCTAAGTCATCACATTAGCAGCTAGAGCTGCTGCAATCAATTTATCAATTAGTTGTCAACTATTACATTAAACGCCACCTATTATAATAACGGATTAATCAGTTTGAGTCTTTTTTAAGATCATTTTTGGGGCATTTTAGGCCTTTATTTTTAAAGAAGAGATTTTAAATGAAATGTTGCAATGGGCCCCAGGTTGGAGTCGAACCCGAAAATTTGATTCCAGCATCTTAAATGTGACTATTTTCTGGTTTGTTTCCTTCACTATGCCAGTAAATGTCAGGTGACGTAGTATAAAGGGTGACAAAGTCTGCGTAGCGAGGAGGTCAAGCGTGATTGATGGTTCAGACAAACAGGACTTTCACTTAGGAGACCACTGTTCGTGCCCTGTGTGAAAGCAAAAGTCAACGTGTATTTACATATTTACTACATTTTCTTACATAAATTGCATACTCGACTTAAGCCACATATTAAAGTTAGGTAACCAACACTTAAATTAACCCAAACCACAAACCTTTGCTAAACTGTAACACGTAATTGTGTTGCCTAAACAGGTGCAGTGCAGGGGGCTTGCGCAGGCACACTGATCACTCGTGTTGCTATACATTCATGAATAACACTCTAAAATGTGCGCATACCTTTGTAAGATAGCATATAAACTGTTGTATGAGGATACTTTGTAGTGGTTGCGGTTATAAACCTAGTGGATGTTGTGATTATAATAGATGTGGTAGTAGTAGTAGTAGAGAAATAGGAAGGAATCAAGAATACAGCCAAAAAAGGCATACAAAAAAATAAAAAAAAACAACTCAGTTCACAATAATATACAACATAAATATTACTGTAGGTACAAAAATGAATAAATACAAATGTGAAAAAAGAAATTCAAGAATGTAAAATTGTTTAGTACCTGAGTCAGAAGGCTACACGCTGAACCAATGACAAAATGATCAAAATTGTCAACATTAACCGGTCCACAGCAGGTCATGCAAAACGTGTCTCATTAATAGTTTACAAATTGCACCACATGAACGTGTGAAATCATAAACCCACAAATTAACTCTAAAGACCCTTTATTAATTGAAACCGTAAACCGTAATCACGTGTGCTCTAAAAACTGGGACCCTGGGTGTCCGTGCGTGACTGTGTTAGTGTTGTTTTCCAAATGTATGCTGCTCTAGCATGCAGGGGTAGTCAGCCCAGATGTTGCTAGGCGGGCATCAATGACACAGAGCCTGCGAGTCAGCCTTTCAGCAGAGCGGTGTGCATGGACGTGTCTGAGGGAGTGTGAAGCTAAACACCATCAGTTTGTTTTCAGACAGCTCTTCCCGAGAGGAAGACGTCCCAGCTGCATGTGGCTGCATGTGTAAGTGTGAGTATGTGTTATATTTTCAAAAGTGCGGCTGTTGCGGTTGAAGTGGCTGGAATTGATTCACTCTTTCCTCCTTTTCCACGTCGTGATACAACAACACAAACAGTTCTGTACAATGGAACAGAGGCATCAGCGTGGTTCTATTGAGACTCAATAACGCCCACATTTAAGCAATCAAATCCGATAAAAACTTTCCTGAAATTATACCCTGCCCACGGATACCATATAACTCAGAAATATATCACATCTCAGACGTTAAAAATGCACTAACTGCTGCTTTACTGTGTCTCTAAGACTAACTTCCATTGACTGTGGTTAAAGTGGCCTCCAAGGACTGTACTACTCGTAGAGCCATAAAGGGTCAGTTAACTTCAGAGGCAAATGTACAACCTTGACATTCCCTCGTACAGCTGTGTGTGAAAATGAGCCCACATGTCCACATTTTAAACTAATTGATTCTCTAAACAAGCCGTTAGCCTCCCACTAATTCCTTAATGACTGCAGGTCCCTTTATGGGAAGTGACTCTTGATTACAGGTCTCTGGCACTATACACGCGCACACACACACACACATGGATGCACTAATAAATACATAAAAAAGCTCCACTCAGGAAGCTGGCTTAAAGGAAGGAAAAGTGAGAGAGAAAACTGGGGAAAGACAGAAAATTACAGAGCAGGATCGAGGCCCCCTTCACGCACCAACGGGTGTCCGTCGTCAGCTCATCACAACCTCCTCCCACTCTACGGTGCATACAGTAAAGGAGCTTCCGCAGACCACAGCAAATGGGCCGTGGAATGTTACTCATTGCTCAACACGTTCCTCAGCCCCGGACACACACACACCAATTAATGGAGGCGGGGGCAGAAAAAGTGAGGAACAATGGAAATGAAAGCTTGCAGTGTATAGTATTCGCTCACTGATGTTAAAGTTTGTTTCAGAGATGCTGTTAGGCCTCCTCCTGCTGTGACTACTGCTAGGTAGCTCTCTGTCTATACTTTCCCCCTCCTCTCTGTCTGTCCTTTATCGGAGACACTGAAAAATGAACTGGTGTCCCATAAGGAATCTGACAGATTGGATAACCAGGTTCAGGAGCGCCGCCGTAAGAAGAGTGTCAGTGCTAAATTACCTTTCTGTCGTCAATCAACTCTTCCCTACCACGTCACGACAGAAATGGCCAAGACTTCCCCAGTGACCACGAGGAGTGCGGAACCTGAAGACATGGAGGTGGGACATGCACGATTGTCCTTTGAGGAGCGTGCACGTCGTATGCAGGCTCCAGCTTGCCTGTACTGTGGTGAGGCTGGATATATTGTCTCCTCCTGTTCTATTCGCTTGGGAAAAAGACTTGCTCATCATTGATATGAAAAGCTTTGGTGAGCCGAGCAGCTATTTCTTCTCCTTCTCTTTGCATTCTGCTTCAGACATCCCTTCAGTACCCAACCCAGAGTTTTTCTGCTGCTGCGCTTCAGAGCTGACACGAGTTTTTTGGACCGGGAATTAGCTCAACAATTGGATATTGAGACTGTACCTCTTGACAGTCCGCTGCAAGTTAAAGATCTTAATGGACAATTAATAACGTGTTACTCATCAGACTGTCCCTGTTTGTCACTTTCTGTGTGTCTGGAAATCATCAGGAAAGGTTTAGATTGCATATAATTGACTGCTCTCAGACACCCTTGGTTCTCTGTATTCCCTGGTTAATTAAACACAATCCACACTTTGACTAGGTAAGGGGTAAAATTATTTCCTGGAGCATGTTTTGTCACACTATTGGTTTGTATTCCGCTAAAACCCTTGCCAATACAGAACCTTAAACACCACCGGAGGCTGTGGATCTCTCTGCTCTTCCTGTGGTATATCATGACCGGGCATCTGTGTTCTGCAAAGACAACGCTACTGCTTTTACCCCTCTACACAGCACTTCAATCTTCACTAAACTGGACCCACGAAACGTGTACCATCTGGTATGCATCCGTAAAGGTGACAAATGGAAGACAGCCTTTAACACACCCTTGGGCCATTTTGAGTATCTGGTGATGTGCCAGTGCTCCAGGCACTGGTGAATGATGGCCTTTGTGACATGCTTAATCGTTTTGTTTTTGTATATCTGGATGACATCCTGATATATTCAAGGTCTTTCGAGTATCATGAGCTACATGTGTGCCAGGTTTTGCAACGTTTACTGGAGAACAACCTGTTTGTGTTTATGGAAAAATGTGAGTTTCATTTAACTAACACCTCCTTTTTGGGTTACATAATGGCTAGCTCCCTCAACCCATAAACAACTGCAGCGATACCTGGGGTTTGCTAACTACAGCAGGAATACAGCAGCATTGCTGCACCCCTCACCGCTCTTACCTCCACCTCTCAGTCCTCCACGTGGACTGATGGAGCTAAATCGGCATTTAAAGAGCTGAAACATTGTTTTCCTTCCGCCCCCATTCTGGTGCAGCTGGACCCTGCTCGCCAGTTTGTTGTGGAGGTGGACGCACCTGACACTGGGGTAGGTGTAGTGCTGTCACAACGTGCCACTGATATAAGATGCATCCTTGTGCTTTTCTCTCACAGAAACTTTCTTAGGCGGAGAGAAGCTATGACATTGGCAATAGGGAACTGCTCGCTGTGAAGCCGGCCCTTGAGGACCATCTCTTCATCATATGGACAGATCATAAGAATCTTGTCCAGTCGGCAAAGCAGCTGAATTCCCGTCAAGCCAGTTGGGCCCTATTTTTTGGAAGATTCAATTTTTCCCTGTCTTATTGTCCTGGGTCATGCATTCAGCTGTAGAGATTGGTTGTAATCCTGAACCCATATTGCCCTCCACCTATCATGTTGCACCTGTGACCCTGAAAGGGTAGTTGGACAGGCCCAAACCCATCAAGCTGACCCAGGTAACGGTTCTACTGACTGTTTGTTTGTTCCCGAGTCAGTCCGCTCTCAGGTTCTGCATTGGGCTCACTCTTCTCCCCTTACCTGATATTCTAGAGTGTCTCGTAAATTTGGGTTTTCTGCGCTGGGGGTTCTGGTGGCCCAGGATGGAAGTAGACACTTGTGCTTTCATCGCTGCTTGTTAGGTACGTGCACGTAGTAAGAACTCTATCCAGCTCAGTGCTGGTCAGCTCCGATCACTGCCGATAACCAGCTGCCCTTGGTCCCAAATCGCATTGGATTTCTTCACTGGACTTCCATCCTCTTCAGAAAAATCAGTCATACTCATGATGATTGATAGTTTTTCCAAGTTTGCTCATTTTCTGGCCCTACCCAAACTTCCCACTGCCAGAGAAACTGCTGACATTCTGATGGAACATGTGTTCCGCTCTCATGGTCTGCCTACTGATATTGTCTCTGACAGGGGTCGAAAGTTTGTCTTCCAGGTTTGCCTGGAAAGCCTTCTGTACGGCTTTGGGCATCACAACCAACCTGTCCTCTGGATATCATCCCCAGACCAATGGTCAAGCCGAAAGAGCAAACCAGGAGATGGAGACCACTCTCCCTGGGTAGAATATGCCCATAACACTTTGACTAACACTCCTTCTGGTTTGACCCCTTTTAGTGTGCTCTGGGCTATCAACCTCCCCTGTTCCCTTCCTAGGAAAGGGAACTGGCCGTACCCTCTGTGCGTGCGCTGCTGTTTCAAGGTCTGGAAGAAAGCTAGGATAGCACTGTCCCGAGAATCTTCTTACATGCAGAGGCAAGCCAACCGTCACCGTTCTCTGGCTCCCGTTTATGCGGCTGGACAAGAGGTATGGCTTAAATAACGTGATCTTCCGTTGAAAGTGGAATCTAAAAAGATGGCACCATGTTTTATCAAACCGTTTAAGATACTGTCTGTTATTAACCCCTGTGCTGTGAGACTCCAGCTTCTTGCCTCTCTACGGGTTTGTCCCACTTTTCATGTTTCCCAGATTAAGCCTTCGTTCTGGATTCTACATGGTCCATTACTTGCCCTGGTGGCCGCCAGGTGGCATCTGTGGGGGTACTGTCAGGGTTGCTGCCGCTGTGGCTGCTGCTAGGTAGCTTTCTGTCTCTGCTCTCTCCCTCCTCTCTGTCTGTCCTTAATTGCAGGAGTGAAGCCTGGTGTGTGGGAGTCAGGGTTCCAGCTACAGCTCATCTACACTAATCACCTCTGCTTCAAATACCCGTCAACCTACCACCCTTCGTCAGATCATAGTCAAGACAACCATTTCTGTGAACCTGACTCCTGCTGCCACGTTACTCCTGCCTTCAACCATTCCTGCTCTCTACACTGGATCTCCGGACTATTGGACATGGACACTTGAAAACACGATACCTCTCCCGCTCTATACCCAGGATATCCACTGGATTTGGACTTTGCTTTTCCCTGTTGCATTCCCAAACTTGGACACTTGGAATAAACCTGTTAAACTGTCATTTTGCTCTGTGTTGTTGTCTGCGAATGGGTTCAACTTTAGTTTCACACGTAACAGACGCATGTCCGCTCGATGCTGTCAGTACAGATTAGTGCTGCAACTAAAAATTATTATAATCAATCATTCATTTACTATAAAACATGTCAAAAAACAGAAATTATAGCCCAAGGTTCTCAAATATATTCAATGTACAATTATATAAACCAGCAGAAAAACATCAAATTGTCAAAATTGACATGCTGGAACAAGGGCATGTTTGGCTTTTTTAATCACAGAAGGGTGACCAATTGATTATCATAATTGTAGATTAATCTTCTGTCTCTTAACTAATCAACTGAAAGAGTACTCACTGCAATCAGCTTAACGATCAGCAGCGGGTGCAATACATTCTGTATTTTGTTGCCCTGGGTGTTATCCCCTGCAGGCACTACCTACGATAAAAAGTCCTTCACTTTCTCTGCATGTTTTCAGAGTGAAAAAAATACACTCCTGGAACCGAACCTACGCCTTTGGATTTAAAAATAGCACATTCTGTAGGGTTTTTTTTCATTCATTTTTTTATTTATTTTTTATTAGTTGCCATCACTGGAATTAAAAATGAATGTTGCAATTTACGTTAACCCTAAAGGGGCCCTATGTGCAGCTAAACCATCTACATCCTTTTGTTTTCATGTTAACTATATACTGTACATGCAAATGAAAGTTAGGGCCCGCTGATGTTATTGCTTGGTTTAACAAAACCAATATAAATTGCATCTAGCTCCACTTATACAGTAAATCTCCTACACCCATTGCCAAGTGCCCAAATGCATATTGGGCAGAATGACGGGTTGTGTCAAAGGAGAACCCTTTGACACAACTAGTTTCATTGTTGCTGTCCCCTATTAAATTCAAAGTTCCCAAATCTCTTGGCATGCAATTTCTTGCTTATGTGCTGCTTCCAGTCGCGGCGGCACTGTAAGTGTGTCTGAGTAATGAGCATGACCCAACCTAAACGCTGTGTGGCCAACTTGGCTCTACACTGGGAGCTCTAAACTCAGTCACACTTTAATCAGGGATATTGGGGAGGAGTGTGCCTGGGAAAGCAGGCCAGGACTTTTAAAGACCTGACTAATAAGACATGTCAAAGGGAGCTGGGCAGCAGCCAGAACTGATATGCAGACCTGCTTCCCATCCGGACTCACCCCGCGCCGTCTCAACAGCATTCGGACACAGATGGCCTTTTAACAAAGCTAGATATTCACTGATGCAAACAAACACTGCAAAACATCTCAACGCAGCATGCACCTTTCACGGCTAATCATTTCCTACTTCTCTCTCGGCTCTCCGCAGATTTACCCTTGTGTGGCTGTTTTAAAAGTTGAGACAAGGTTACGAATATTCATTTTTCTCAAATCTTTGCAAAAATAGGTCACCACAGCTTCAGCTCTTTAAATCAACACATTCTGCTTCTGAATTAAATGTGTGAAATACCCGTTTGTTTTAAGCATTGCTTGGAAAAAGGGTACTTTTCACCCAATTGTCATGTCTGGAGACGGCACAGAGCGGTAAAGTCAACATTGATTGAGTGATAGAGAGATTATTTGATGGGAAAGGAATTTGGAAAGCAAAGGATGCATGTACATAAATTAATAATCCACAAAAGCACTTATACATTTATTTGATTAACAATTGGTGATGCTATACAGTGGTGTAAGGCATATTATCTTTGTAAGATGATTGACGGGCTTCTGATTAGAACATCAGATACAGAAGCTATAATATTGATTGTTCCAGTGAAGGGATGTCATTTATTTGTAATGATAACTGACTAGAGTCCTGCATTTGGAGAGAGTTTATGTCAGAAAAGGTAACAATATGCTTCACTGGCTAGTATAATAAAAACATTTTGCCAGTCACTTTTTGAATCTTATGCCATGGAACACTGAAAATGATTTTCCTGGTCCATATATCTACAAATCACCCATATCATATATCTGATTTACAAAACTCAGATTGATATCCTTATATACGTACATGTAAGTACCTCTGATAATTAAAAAAAAAAAAAAACACAGTACAATTGCAGGTTTTACTACTTCACTACATGCACACACATATATGCAAAGTCTTTTAAGGCAGCCACTAATTCAAATTAAAGCGATAACAACAACTTATTTGGCAGTAATTATGATAGATTGTGGTGTGTTGAATTAATGAGGAGGCGTATGCTTTCATCTGAAAAGGTAATTAGCCATAGGGCTTAAGTAATCACAGGAAAATCCAGGTTGCTACAAGCTGCACCTTAGGGGACAGTTTTGCATACACCCATTGCAGAGCGAATCTCTCAAGAGAAAACCTTTTCACTGAGAAACCTTGACCAGACAGTTCCTTTGAGGCTAGAACATATCTAGTCTGAATTTCAATGAGAGGCTATGCAAATAGGACTAAACTCCGTGGCGCTAATCTGGAATTCAGAGAATTTTCGGCAAATAACCTCTTTGATCACTTTACCATTGTTTGACAAGAAGTGCAGCCTGGAACCTGTTTCATCTCTTACCATTTACTTTGATACAAGAAATGTAATTTGTCCGTGTCTTATTCATCTATAGGACGTATCAATTAGTTTTTAAGTTGATGCATAAACCCAAACAATGTCATTTGAAAAGAATCACATGCTCTTTGTATCCCATCAATCATTTACCAACACACTTTACATCTTCCCTGTGTCATCCCCTTCAGCTTTGATCTCAAACGGAGTAGTCTGTCTTATTGTGTAGTGTACCTTGTTTGTGGCTTTATATTGTTAATGTTCATTCTGTATTTCTATAACCATGCACATTTGAAGTCAAAGACTATGTTGAAGTCATTGGTTGTATAATGTAACACTGTCTCTGTGATTCTAGAACTGCAATTTCTGCCAACTCTCTACATGTTAGACATGCTGCATGTCTGAAAGGATCGCTCCTGTGCTAATACTCTTAAAGTTTAAAGGGTTAGCAGGAGTGCTAAGCCCTGCCACACCAAGCCACAGAAACTCAGCTCTTTTTTTGTTTTTTTGCCGCGTTTGCTGCACTCTTGCACCTAAATGTCCCTGTAATCAATGAAGTCTTCCAGAAGGAAAACTTTTTCTTCTAGATTGAATTGAGCTGAGTAGTTTGACAATGTTTTTTTTTTTTTTTTTAATTAATTAATGTATCCAACATCATAGAAAATGAGTCCTACTTAAGATAGTCAATCATGCAGCTTTTGAAACATACATTGAGATGTCCATCTGCATGTTAGCCATAATCAAAGTCTTATCTTTGGAAAACTGGCACCAGGGGCCTTAACTTAAGTGTCAGTATGTTGTACTATGCCATTTAATAATAGGCTACTATAAGTTAGGGAAAACCAAGTTTTTTTGGCTAAGACTTCCCACTGATGAGAACAAAACCCAGTAAGGTTCATGTGTTGGTTCACAATGTTGCTCTTCTTGTAATGCAGACAAACAAACAGAGCAAAGCGTGTAACTGTAAGCAGAGACAAGCAAACACTGAATGACAGGACCGATGGCGCCATGGTAAACCTTGTGAGATGCCCGTTTAGCAAATGGTAATTAAAACCGCCTGAATCCTCAAATCCCTGATAAATATTTCATCAGGTGGCTCTTGGTGATTGCTTTTGTGATGGAGCAACAGTATTCAAATTGCCTTTAGTTAAATTATGACAGCACCCCTATGCGCTCACGATCCTCCTACCCATTCTCGTCACAGATGGCACCATCCACAAACACAGTCACATGCACAGAGACGATGAGGGAATTTACATGTCATGCTCTTAAACCGACACATTTAAAGAAAGCTACTGGCTGCTGTTACAAAATTAAACAATTCAAACATAAATTAATTATTAAAATGTGACAATAAGCAACAAACATTGTGTAGCATTATGCCTCACAATGCTATAAAGATTATTAGATTAACAACCAGCATAACCACATTTTTCATGCAAATAAATGCAAGAATGCATGTAGTTTAATGGACTGAAGTTAACAGTAAATGGCACTCACTTTGCGAATGCACACCACATCCATGTGATTCATGCCTTTCCCCCAATGCATGCTGGGAATGTCCTATAACTCCATGACTATAAGAATGAGCGTGTATGAAAAATGAATGGATGGATAGATGGATGGCACACCAATGTGCAATATGAACAGTGTCAATGGAAATTAAAATCACTCCTTCTTTGTCAGTGAATTAAAGATCCACTATCGAATCTCAGTTTGATTGAGCGCCCTCTTAGTCCCACATCACTTTTCAATATAACACTTACACTCTCAAGTCCAAACCATAAAATGACAGAGACACTGCAGGATTTTAGAGCACTTCAGTTAATAGATGAAATTACACAACGAGAATAGGATGGTCCAGGGAGGATTTTTTTGTTGTAATTGTAATTTCCATGTGCCACTTTGTCTTTATCTTTTTCCCTGCAAATTTGTTGATGGTTAAAAAAAATCAACAAATGAATTCATTAAATATAATGTACATGAATGAACTTATTAAATAGAGTTGTTCATGGGGTGGTTCTGTATTTTATTTTTGTAATACTACCCCCTCTAGTTATATAGTTTAGATAATATTATAGAGCCGAGGTGAAAGGGGCAGGACTCAGGACTCAGATGAAAACGTTGCAATTACAATTCTGAAGTCTGATACTTCAGCACCACGGACAGTGCCATGGATTTATCAATACAAAGCAGTTAGGGTACTGATATTTCTTATTTAACGTGTATTCATCCAGCTAAGCCGATTGAGAACAAATTCCCATTTGACCAGTCACATTCACAGAGTTACATACCTGGAAGCTGACCCAGTACAACCACAGTCTGATCTGCTGGCTCCAGTTGGAGTTAGGGACAAGCTGCTCTTTCACTTCCCCCAACCAGATTTTATCCTGTTGGTATGGGGATTGAACCGGCGACCATTAGGCCACCACTTCCCCAAAGACGATTTCAGAGCCATGGTTAGGACCATGGATTCTAACCTGCTCAAAACCTCTGTTTCAATGAGTCAGGCATACTAGACTTACATATTCAACTAAACAACCCCTCTGCCCTTGCGCTCTCTCTGCTACTAGGGCAAGAAGAGGGGGGTGGCAGGATATCAAGGGGCATGCACTTTAGTTATTCTGCTAACAAGGGGGATGGCACCCCCACTAATGCCCCCACAAAATCGCCTACTGAATGTATAAGAACAAACAGCTGCTGATGAATGATTCTTTGCATTTTCAGTGTTCTGAAATCTGAACATTCCGATGGAGATTACTGCCTTACTGTGAATAAGGGCATGCTGACATACACACACTGGACACTTAACACAACTAAGTATGAATGGCCAATCCATAGTTTGTAATGCCATGTAATTAGATTGTAACTTGTGTTTTTTAAAGGGTTAATGTAAAGGTGTTATGTCCAGAGCTGCAGCTCATCATGGGAGGTGAACCTCAAACACTCAAAACAAATAATAAACAACACATTTTCCTCACACTTAAGTTACTCAAAGTTTCAAATTGAGAACATTTCAGATAATTAATCTTGTGATAATCGGTCATCATTTACTTTTCTCAGCTCAAAAAGAAATTCAAGACAAACCTGACAGGCCTGTCCTCCAGTCACAAGCTGGCTAATGAGCTGGCAGACTGCATCCATATTGTTAAGAAACGTCAGATAGTGGCAAAATCAACACACTTTGGTAGGTGTAATGTCTTAAAATAAATAGTTGAGCTGAAGCTTGCAGGCAATTTACCACAATGCTCCAGGCCAAGTCAGGTGTCAGCTCAAACTATAATCCAGAGAGTCCATCTGGCTGATAGTGGCAGTCAGCTTGCCAGTGGCACAACTGACTGGTTTTTTACTGTTTTTGCAAATTTGATCATCAATCGCTCACTCAACCCTAACTGAACACATATTCACTGCCTGAAATTAAGCTTAATATACTGAAAATTCATACAGTATATTGTGCCTTGGCTTTTCTGGTTGTACAGTGTCTCTCCTTACCTAGACTCACTTCCCTTTAGTTCTACTCAACATTACAATTATAATTGAATATATAATCCCAATCATTGAAATAACATGTCAATGACTGGGAGAACCCAGAAGTAAACACACAGACAAACCCAGCGTACACATCGACCCCAATTTGAATCCTGGCATGTACTTCAATGGAATTCAAATCTGACAGATGAAGAATAACTCGCCTGCTCTGTCCTGACTACTAAATCAAACATCACCCACATTCCCCCGCGCAGTCCAATGCTGTAGGAACAGCGTCATAATGGTGAATGGTGAGAGGTGACAGACATTTGGAAGTAAGAAAAAAAAAAGACCTTAGGGATCCCTCCTCTTCCTGGTAGAGTCAGTTATCTCAGACAAATTGTTATGTTTATGGGAAAAAAAAAAATCATTAATACAGATATATGATACATATGATGCTTTATACCCTATCAAGACTTTGTCAGACTTTTAAAAGTGTATTTGGATGTCCTTATCAGAGCAGTTAGTTCTCTCATACACTGTGTTGTGTTATTGCAGCAGTATGAGTAGATTTGAGGAAACTTTGGTTTTTAGTTTCATGCTTGTTATTGTTTCTGTCCTCGTTTCTTTTGTAGAGCAAGTTTGCCCAGTGTAAGTCTTTGTTTGGGTAATTACACAACAGCTTGTGTCTGTATAGGTATTTGTGGAAGTCAGATTAAAATGTTGGTTAATTATTATCATGAATGCAAACAATTCTTTTCTCAGTCTTCACTCCCAGGCATATGGCATTCATTGATTTAGAATGACTTTTGTTGCATCTGGTGGCAGTCGATACACTTAGGTAAACAATTGTGAAAACACCGTTATAAAATAATTGTAACATATTAGGTAAATTTAAAAAAGTGACATAATTACAAGTTTAGTTTTAATACGTTCTTAAATTACTTTCAATTGTTCATTTATACATTTTACACAGTTTATTCCTAGGATTTGTGTTCCATATTCAACAACATAAACCCAATTACTTTTAAAGAAAATGGGACTATTAGGCAAGATCTAAAATAATATGTTGTGCCTTTTTTGTATTTAATTTTGACCATCAGACACATCCAGCACTGTAAAGTGTAAGTGTTGCTGCTTTGAACAGGTGTATAATGTTTGTATGTTTTAGTTTTACAGAGTTGTGTCGTTTCCTTCACTCAAAATGCATTAATCGGGTGACAACAGTATCATGCAGCGGGAGCATGCCATCATAGATTAGACACTGATATAAGTAAAATACAGATTGAAGTGAAATAAAGATATACAGTAAGGAGTTAGAAAGGTCAAGTATGTGATGTAAAAGCTCCAAAGACATATCTCATGCAGAAAATATCATGAAGTGGACAGGATGTGTCAAAGTGCCTACGGGTAGACATATCTCTGTATTTGAAGCAGATCCTTATCAAATGCCAGATACAGGCTGTATTTGATGTGTAGCACACCGATGTACATGACATGCAGTCTACTGATGATGTAAAGAGAGTCTTACCACGTCTACAAGCCTGAAAATGCAGCACATTGTGCTTCATGGTGAAAAAAAAAGCTTATCAAAAGACTGAGGACATTTTCTTCAGCCTCAGTGACGTGTAACATGGAGCCATTCCTTCACTTTGGTGTGTTCGAGTAGACATGTAAGCGGCATGATGGCTCGTCCCTTTTTACTTCATTTCTCCAAGGGTAATTGCTATTTCTTCCTTACATTTAAAGCCCTGTCAGTCTGCCTGAGCTAAATGACAGCCTAGTGGTAACTGAATTACAGGGAAGAGAGGGAGCCAAGAATCACCTTCCTCTTACTTCCTTGCTAAGTGGTCTGATTGCTTGGTCATGTCCTGGGCATTAAGGTGACTGTTTCCATGGTGATTTCCCCAGACACATAAAAAAGTTCTTGCAAGTGTCTGATGTAAAGTCAACTCAATGAAAGCCTGGTATTTAAGCAACTTCATTTCTTCAAACATATTGTCTCATGTGCCTACCCTATTACTTTATTTTTTGAAATCTACTTTCAACAAGGCTGTGAGGCTGGTAAGTGCATATTCTGGCAAATAAAATGACAAAAACAATATGTTAATGTTGAGCATCTTGAGAAAAATATGCAACATTTTTAAGGGAGTTTTCACTGCCATCTTACTGCGATGATTAGTCTCATTTGTAGCTGTGAAATGCTGTTTGAAATCACAGAATGTGGCACCCTGGAGTAGTAAATGTTCATATTTCTCTATGGCGTGCTTCTACAGATAGGGTTTGAGACATCCGATATTTATATTAGCAGAATAATCTGGCTTTGTGTTTTGCTCAGAGAGGCAGTTCAGCCGAGAACTACACTACATTCAGCAGTAGCCTGTTCAATCAAAGGGACGTAAAACAAACGTTGCTGTTTGATCACAACGTTCCCTATGACTTATTACTAAATATGAAGGACAGAAATAACCAGCATACTTTTATACGACAGCTACAGGTTGGTTTGAATGTTTTTGGCGTAGTAAGGTTTCAAACTAAATATATACACTACTGAAAATTCAACATAGCAATGTATTAAGATTTTTTCATTTTCCACCAAAAACAACATGCCTAGGAAACAGTCTTAAAGGAACCAGGCAATTACTAAAAGAAACAGATCATTCTCATTTTTAGGTTCGTACTTGAATTTTGGGTTTCTATTAGAACATGTTTACATGCCTTAATGTTAAAAAAAAAAAAAAAAAAAAAAATCTCACACTGTCTGAACATTCCAGTACTCATCCTCTGCCTAAAATACTCAGTTTTTAGCCCCTGCTTTTAACTCCCCCCACATTTCCAAAACACTGCTCTGATTGGATTGTGAGAAGAACATGGCACACTTTCGCAAAGGTAGTCCTTAAGCAGTGATTGGAGCTAGTCAAATAGGGGGTGCTATGTTCTAATGAGCTTGCATGTACATAGAAAAAGGAGCCAAATCTAAATGGCTTGTTAAATCCCATGTTTTCTGATCTAGGCAGCCCACAAAAAAACTCACACAGTTGTCTTATTATACAGTTTGTGTTTTGGAAGGCATTCAAAATACCCAAATGTTTGTGCACAAGCACTGAAAAGTGAGTTTGTCATGATATGTCCCATGTTAATGGTATGAATGTGTATATTAATATTTAAGAAATTATGAACACTTTTGAATATTTAACAATTAGTGAAAACCTGGCTGGAACTGAAATATCTATTGCCAACAAATCAATTTTCAACGTAAAATAAGTTGATAAAATGTGTACAACCATCAAAAGTTACTGCAGATCTTTACACATTCTAGCTGTGGTCAGGGAAGTACCTCCATCATATCAGCAGTGGACCATGCAAACATCCCGGTTTCCAATATTCAATGAAAGAAAAATCATCAGTCAAATATATTGGCAGCCCAACAATAGTCTAACTCACCAGATGTTTGACTCAAGATAATTCAACCATTGGTTCCAGCAGGTTTTTGTTGGCTGAATCTCTCTCCTTCTGCTCTGCACTGTGTGTTAACAAGTCCCACTGCCATCTGCAACAACAGCAAAGCTAACAGCACAGCTAGCGGCATACTGGCAACTTTGTGATGGAAAACTTCAACTTACAGTTTGATTTAGCACTTACCGCCTATGTTCAAACTAATTATAGTTGAAAGGCAATTGGGGGCCTGTGTGCTTCTATTTCCTTCTGACACTGTTGTATCTGGTAGAAGTAATACTTAAATCTTTTTTAGTTTTATTTCTTAGTTAAAAACAGGTTCTTCCAGGTAATTACTCAGTCCTGGTATAACTTAACCAAATTGGTGATAATGGACTAGCTAACCGTAATTCTAATGAGATTTATTTAAATAAAGTGCTTTTAAATACTGTGCTTCACTGAGACATAAAGATGAAAACATTTAAAGACTAGAAGAGAATCCAAAACAGCAATTAAACAGGAAGGAATCACATTTACTGCAAATAGTATAACCACCTGTATGAAAAACAGGAGTTGATGAGTTGCTAAAACAGAAACAGAAAGAAAAGACACATCTAACAACAATCCATTGTTGAGACATGTGCCATAGAGACAGAAACAAAGACATACGTGCTAGGCCTGCGTTATAAAATCGCAATCTCTATTCATCCTGTTCACGATTTAATTTTTAAATGACCTTTTTTCTTTTTAAATGACTTTGATTCTCATTTAATTTTACAAGTCGACTGCATCAGAGACACTACTACTTTCTTCTGTGAGTTTTAAACATAGACTGTATAAAATAGGGTTTAAAGTGCTGCAATGCTCTCCCTTCTCTTCATTGAAGCCTCTATGTTTACAGGCTCGTGGTGATGCCCAATGTGTTATAGGTCCTATAGGTGTTTTTTCATGTGTGCAAAAAACATTACACTTTGTGAGCAAACAATCGTGGCAGAGAACCGTGATATCAATTCTAAGATAAAAAAATCGTGATTCATATTTTTCCTGAATCATGCAGGCCTAATACATACCACTTTATAACTAATTTGTGACTATGGCAACATACTGATTTTAAAGTGACATATTGTCATTATCTTCTTTCAGTTGTGATATTGAATTCTCAAAGAAATGACACAAAGTAAGCTATAACGACGTGCCCCTCTATTTTATAAATATAGTGAATACACCAACTGGCCCGTAGATGGTCTACATATGACACAAGATCGGAGTGCATCATTTCTAGTCATGCAATGCATTCAAACTCAGGTGGGGTGAGGCTTGCCTCTGCTGATTGGTGCATAATGTAAAGTGTATATCTAAACACAGGGATTTAAAGTGAAAGGTCACACAGAGATCACTTTTCACTCTTTCCCGAGGAAGATTAAGTATGAAATTGTAACAGAAATGGTCATGCAGAATGTTGTTTTGTTGCTTGACAACCAGATAAATGACTGTGTGCTGCTACTTCATAAAGCTTGTTTTTGCTCAACAACAGCAGAGGAAAAACGAATCAACAACAGAATCATGATATTTCACATCTCAGTTTAACACCTTACTATTCCACTATACCATTATTACCATTTCGAAATAATTATCCTGAGAGTTCCCGGTTACTGCACTTTGATTTTCTGCTGCATTTTGTTCCTACTTTTTGATAGACAGCTAGCATGGCATATCATTGAGCTTTGCTGTGTCTTCCTAAACTACATTAAAATGTCAAATTGCCACCCATTGGTCATTGATGCTCCAACATGTCAGTAGTCATGTTCGCCCTCCCTCCGGCCCTCCTTCCATGTGACAGGGCATGTCACATTCTTAGCCTGTATTTATTATACTGTAAGAAGAAAACATGTTGACAGCACAACTGTAGTGTACTGTTACATAAAATCTTCTAAAGGATGTCAGCATCTGTACTTTGCTATGGAGAACACTAATTTAATAAATCAAGCAAAGTTGCATTAGAAAACCAAGAACATTGCAGAATAGACAAGCAATGTCAACTAAAATTAAATTCGAACTAAAGTGGATAATTTTCTTAATGGCTTTTGCAAATCCTGGGAAAATAGTAATTTTAGTGTTTTTTTTCACATCAGTCATATGATCTCTGGGTCAATGGGATATTCATTGCAAATGCCCTGAAATATCACACTATTTACCAAAAAAAAAGTACCCAATAGTCCTAAAACCCAGACAGAACTCTACCAGTTAACTTGCTTTTTTGCTCCATTTAGCAGGTAAAGGTACTGTATCTGGAAATATGAATACACATAAGGACAAACAAATGTGTAGGAGGAAAACATTGGCATGCAGAGTAACACACATATGCGACAATGGAGATAGTGTGGAAATATTTTAAGATAAATCTGGAAAGGTAAAAAAAAAGGAGTGAAAGAGTGAGGAAATACAGACAGAAGGAGAAGGGAGACAGAATAAGAGGACATATGAGAATACAGTCATGCGCCTACTGAGCTGTGGCGCTCATGACTGGGCTGTGACACTCATTATTGATGTAGTAGAAAATTTGCGCCGACAGGAAACGAAGCTGCCAGCTGTCCCCCCCCATTATGACATTATCTTACAAGGATGGTCGACAGCGGCAGTGTATCCTCAGCCGCCCCCTGGCATGTCTAAAGGAAAGCTCAGTCCCACAGTGGCCACGCACACTTACACACACATACACACACACACATACAAACTTGCTAAAAAGCAATGCCTTGCAAGAGAAATATGAATTATGCTACCCTTATTAAAATAGTGAGCTGGGGAAAAGAAGGCAGAACAAGACATGCGGCACACAACAAATTTGCTATGCCTAATATGCTTACTCTATACTGTCCCTCCAGTTTTCAATAGATATTGACTGTGAATTACGTGGTTGCAGCATTGTGCGAACACAGGAGAGAAAAAGCATAATGTGAGAGAATGAGCTTGGGTATAGGACCCATAATAAAGTATTGGTTCACCCAAACGACAAAACACGTACACTTTTGGCCAAAAATATTTAAACATGCCTGTACATATACTTTTGTGTACTTTTGATCTAAGCCTGTTTTTTATCGTTAAAATGAAGGCTGATCATAGTGCTACAGCCTATGATGACAGTGGTTCACATTCCATCACATCCCGACAGTCAAGGTAAAAACAATTTGGTTAGTTTAGGCATGAGACAAAAAAGCAGAACTCAATATGCAAATTTGCTACACTATGTCTAGTGTTCTTAGTCAATAATGTTCCTCTGGTGTTCAATAGTAAATGACAGTGAATTTTTTGGTTGCAGCATTTTGGAAATATGAAAAGGACAATATGAGAGAGAGAATAAGCCTGCCATTAAGGCATACACCACAAGCAATATTAAGGCATCTAAACAACCTCTGGCTCACTGGATATATGCTGCCATGATGTTCAACAGAACATAAACCCATAACCAATAATAAGGTGAAAGGAGATATCCAAAGTACGTTCACATACTGTGCATTTAAATATACATTGAATATACCAACCGAGGAGAGAATGATATGCACATAATAACACACAGGATGGAGCTACAGCGTACCATTTCTCCTGCCACCATATTTTTTATGCACATACTAATGAGCTACCCTATGCCGACACAGCGCAGGTGATATGTCCATTTATGGGCCGGGGCTCATTAAAACAGAAAAATAATAGAATTTTTTGGTAGAACCTTGTCAGATTCTGCAACATTCCTGCACACCCTTATAGGTATAGCTCACATTCCTATAGAGGTGGAGCCCACCCAAAATGCAGCACCCCAGACAGAAATAGCTTTGAATTCTGCCCGGCAACCAGCCGCTACTGCAGATCCCTGCATTGAGTGTGTGCCCAGTAGCGGACAGACCCCCTTGGGGGGCTAGGAGGCTCCACCAAGCAGGACAGACGGAAGAGGATAGATGTGAATAAGACCTCCTCCGCACCAGCTTTCCACTTTCACGACAACAACAAAAAACTACAACCCTATTTCATTCTTTCCTGTAAAGAAATGGGCCACAATAGCTTATTTTCTCCCACTGCATACTTTTTCGTAGCTATGACTGCCACTGAGTCATCACCTAGGGAGATGAGGAAGCATTTTTTTCTAATTAACAATACTCACTACATCTAGTCATGTAGCAACTTGTCAAGATATCTTGACTACGCTGCCTGGTCAGAAGAGTTATGCTCTTAAGTGCAAAATCTCGTCATCACTTAACAAGTGAAAGCAGTCGCTGACCTCTGTAGTGTGAACCCCTCCGGTATACTGCAAGGCTGTCAGCCTGGCTTACACCACAGGAAACACAGATACACACTCTAAAATACCATCATAGAAACCCGAACCATTCAGAAAAAAGGGTGCAGGGTGTTAAAGAAAAGTTTTTTAAAGTTTGGGATTTCTTCAAACTTTTACTGGACTACTGGAGTTCTTCTTACTTCTGAACAAAATGCCAGCGCATCTCCAAAGTCTATCTTTTTTATGACTGGCAAAAACATCCTGCTTACATTAATTAATGAAGCTTATTGCATTAATTAATATCAGTCTGTGGTTAATCTTTCATAGAATATGTGATAGTAAAAATTAAAAAAAAAATCCTGTGAAGGCCAAAATCTGGAATGAGTGGCACTCAAGTAATTGAAGAAAGTTCATCCCCAGTCTGACGAGATCAATAATGTTTTAATTGTGAGTGCTACATCTATTTCAGAACTGCTAAAGCTTTTCCATTTCACATTTTATGCTGGCAGCATGTCTTTAAGGATGGCAATGTCAGTCCATTGACCACTATCGGGTGGATTGCATTAAGATTTTGTAGAGTCAATCATAGTCCCCAGAGGATGAAGCCTTATGACTATTCCCTTTTGACTTTTCCTTTCATCGTCACCAATACTTAAACATTTGCAGTTTTTAGTGAAATGTTTGGACAGCTATTAAATAGATTGGCATTACATTTGGTACAAACATTCACAAATTAAATTTTGAAGAAATAAATCCCTTAACTTTTTATTTTGTGCCATCATCATGTTAACAGTTCCAATGTATCCAATACTGTGGTTTATTAGCAAATGTCTGCAAAACCATTAACATTCGTATCAGCCTCTGCTGTACTCTGCGTGAAGTGCTAATCAGCAAATGTTAGCATACTAAACTAAGATGGTGAACTTGTCAAACATCCATCCATCCATCCATCTTTGTCCGCTTATCCGGTATCGGACAAACTTCCCTATCCTGAGCCACATTAACCAGTTCCGACTGGAGGATACCGAGGCGTTCCCAGGCCAGGTTGGAGATATAATCCTTCCACCTAGTCCTCGGTCTTACTCCAGGTCTCCTTCCAGCTGGACTAGCCTGGAACACCTCCCTAGGGAGGCACCCAGGAAGCCTCCTTACCAGATGCCCAAACCACCTCAACTTGTCAAACATTATAACTGCTAAATATTCTATCATGCTCACAATGACATTTGACTATTGCTAAAATCACCTCTGTGTCTAAATACAGTCTCACAGAGCTGCTAACATAACAACATGGGGATTAGGTCTTGCATGTAATGTATTTTGCTACAGAAGAGTAAAAATATGGGTGTTCTCCATTGCATGGCATTTCTGAGGTGGCACTGATATGTAAATTTATATTACATTTCTGTAACCTGTTCTCTTCTTTTAAATAACTTGTGTAGGATCCTTGGATCTCTCCTCACTTCTTTTCATGGGTATTAACTGCTTTGTTTGGCATGAAATGATACATCAGCATGTTGCACGTGCACTGAATCCCAAGCACTTTCACATAAGTTATGTCTTTTTAGAGTGAAGACTTAAATTTGGCAGTTAGACCTACAACGACCAAATATGTGATTTATGGTAAAATCCCCGTGGCTTAATGTTAACATTTCCCAGTTTTTTAGGATTACAGTGGGTAAGATGATGGCTCCATATTCTAGGGATGGGAGGGGGGAGGGGGGGACAACACAAATAGACCAGTACAGCTAATTTGTGCTTCAGTTTGATATCGGATGTCCGTGTTACTTTGCTTGCATGTATCGGACAAAATGGTGCACATGTTTGTTCAGCAAATATAGAACACAATGTGCTCTTTCAGCCCCTTGCATGAGTATTTACAACTTGCCTTTAATAGAATATTGCTAGGTTTCCAACTCTCTTGTAAAAAGAAACATTTCTGACTTTTTACCATTCTGCTGTCTGGAGAGTTTCACATGGACTGTTTTGGGGCTCTCTTTCACCCCCACGTTGCACAAGAGTGCATTCTGGAGGTCCAATGAATAAAACTGCCATGTCGACTAAGAAAGAAGAAAGGAAATCTCCACTCAGAGCTGTCAGTGATTTTCCATTCTGGCTTTTACCATGGAAAACTAGTAAAAAGTTCACCTTCCTCACAGAAATTGGCTGGGAGATTTATTTCTCCCCTGACATTCTCTCTGGAGATGACACTTGGAACCTGGGCATCTGTTCTTTGGAGGGAGATGACAGGGCTATTGTTAGGGGTGGCGGAAGTGCCTCATCCCCTTTGTCCCTTTTCTATTTCTCTCTCTCTCACACTGCCTTTCTTTCTACTTATGAAGCCTTTCAAAGGCGATGACAGACACTTAAAAGGCCAAGGCTCATATCTGTCTATTTAACCTTATTCATTTCAAAATCATTCCGCTTTATCATATTCAAAATCCTAAGAGACAATCCAGCCAAGTCTTGGGTGTCAGGTAAGAATGTGCATTATGACAGATGGCAAAAGTGACACTCCCTTGGGTTGAAAAAATATTCGGGAATAGGAATTATCTCGCTCTATTACCAACACCATTCTTTTCTTCCTGATGTCTAAGAAAAGTGATACATGGATCAAATACAAGAGGAAAAAAAACTATTTAACAATCTCTATATTATGGCTATAGTTTAGGAATACAGAGAGATAAGTACCAAGCATTCACTGAATATAAGCCGCTCATGCACTGCCATTGTATTCAGGAATCTGGTTGACTGGGTTCAAATTGTGATGGCTAGTCCTCCAGGGCAGTAGAGGCCTTTGGGAAGGCGGCATGTCAAGGCAACTGTGACTCGCCCGCAGATGTCATCATGGCCAGATTAGGGGAGTATGACACAGCAGACCCCTAATCCATCATCTGTGAGATTACAAGAATATGACACAGCGTACCACCAAATCCCTTTAATCATCCAAATGTTCCATTCTCAGCCAATGGTGCTTTTGAAAGAACAATAAGGGCTCAAGGGAGAGGAGCTGTCGCAGAATATTTTCTCCTCTTTGCTGGCTTGCTTCATGACACTCACAAGCAGCTTAGGTTTCAGTAATATGGAAGAGCTACTCTGGATGGGGCCAAGTCAATTAAGCCAGACCAGTGTTTTTATAAGAAGGCATGTTAAAGAGACAGGGGATATAGGGATGAACAGACGATGCTTGTCTTTGATGTCTCGTGGGTTCTTACAAATCCCTCCGTGGCATAGTTGCAGAAAAGGGCAATTAGTCTGGTGAAGCGGGCGTGTCATCTGAGTCAATCTTATTACACCCAGAGAAAAGAAAAGTGAGGTTTGTGAGTTATTTCAATGTATCAGAATGTGTTCCACATTATAAAAAGGGTTAAGAAAGAAAATAATGGGTCCAAATTTAACGATCTAAGCGCACGGCGTGAAGCACATGGCGCAGGTGCGTTTAGCTTGATTGACGGTGGAAAAAAGGGTCCGTGTGCCAGGCGCATGCTTCAAAAGGGCAGTACTTAGTCCTCCATTAATTCATAGGTGTGTTTGGGCATAACATGCACTAAACCAACCAGACTGTCATCTCCCATTTCCTCTAAAAGCCAGGCGCATGTGTACCTTGGTGCATTGCTGTTATGATGGAGGATTTGCACGGCAATATTTTCATTTTTAATCTGTTGCATGTGTGTGTGCTGCTGTGCTTCCCTGTGTGTGTAACAAGCATAGTGTGCACACGCTGTGAACAAGCCTTGGCGCATTTCACTAATGTGCTGTTAAAATAACGAAATGCTGTGCTATTGACTTTACACCAGGTTTTTGTTGGTCAATGGTGCGATCACTTTTTGCTGCCGCAAGATAGCAATACGCCAAGAATGCACCTGAACACACCTCCGTGTAAGACCAGCACGCCCATGGGCGCAAAGATAGGCACAGGTGCATTTGTTATTTAAACGACGTGGACGCAGGACGGGAAATTAAAAACTGCGTCGGTCTTAAAACAGCAAAGGTGCAAGATAGGGCCCATAGAGTCAAAAGCACAGAGTGAGGTCTTCAAACATACACGATAACATGCAGGTAGTTTGTCAGGTTCTTTTAAAATGACTCATATGACTCACACAGTGTTACTGTTTTGTGATATGCCAACCCTATAGTTAAGAGTAGTTTAGAGAACTAAAACTTTCAAAGAAAGTTTAATAGTGAGTGTTGAAATAGGAGACATGACCTAAACTGTGGTCTCCTGTGTTGACGTTAACATACTTTGTCACAATACTTAGACCTTTGCTGCTGAGAAAGGTAAGCGTTTATCAAGATCGCAGGCGGTCAGGAAACATGTTTCAAGCATTTCAACAAATCGTCAATGCTTCCAATGTATCTGCTAGTTCAATTTGTATCGCCAAATATGGAATAGAGTATGTTCTGTGGTAACTTTTTTAGCAGCAAATAATTCTTAGGAAGGTGGTTGGGGTAAATGGCCGCCATGCAATGCGTAGGCCGAGGATCACATGCTAAGTAGTCAAGCGTGTTTTTAGGTTTAGGCAACAAATGCACTCTGGCTAAGGTTCGGGAAAGGTTGTAGTTTTGGTTCAAAGTTAATAAACTTTGACAGTTGTGCTGTCAACAACTGTCAATGTTACTGTGGATTTCTTTCTGCAATAAACCGAGGTCACCATCTTTCCCGAACCTTAACCTAGTTCTGCATTAGCAAAATAACTTCTATCATACTTTAGTAGCTAAGAGCATATAGTGTAAAGAAAAGGAACAGAATACATTATTAGTAAGCTATTTGTAGGTACGTTCATTATTAGCATTTTGCAACTGACTAATTAATTTAAATTAACATTTATCTTGTGGCATTATAAGTGTTTTACCAGTGGACCACAGTGGAGATAAGCCTTCGAACTTTGTGTTTTTTATCCTCCGTGATCTGAGATGAAATTAAAAAGAGATTAAAAAACTGATCTGAGCAGCACTACATTTTTTTAAAGACATATTTGCTGTTGCAAATTAGTTGTATATACTGTACATTTTCTTTGACATTGGTCTTTTTCTCCATGTCCATGCTGAATCCCAAAGTAAGCCCTGAGGACTAAGGACTAAAGACTCACAATCTTAATTGATCTCAGGTGCTAAGTGAGTGAGTGTGTGAGGTCACATGGGCTCAGATAGGTATACAAGATCACATGTTACCTTGGCGACTTTTATGAACAAAGATGTTGCTTATACTCCACGTGGCAAAGGCACAGGAGACGGCTCGCTGATTTCAATTTTTTTTTCAAATTCTTGTTTTACAAGCAGGACAACAGGTCTGTTCTGTTCCGTAGTCATGTCTCCTGCGTCATGCTGTTGTTTACCTTTGTAATTTCTGGATTTCCCTATGGTCTCCGCAATAAACGTACAACGCTTGCAGACTCATGGAAAGGGCTCGGTAAGTGTGTACTCATTCCTCAGGCCCTCAAAAATTCAACAGTGGGACAACCCTAAGTCCTTACTGAATTATGTGAGAACACGCACCACAGTCTATGACTCCGGACTTTGGGATTGGGCCACTGTGTCTGTCAAGTGGAAATCTAAATGACCTGGGTCCTAGTGTACACTCTGTGGAGGGAGGGACTATTAGCACTGGACAGTGACCATACTCACCTTGGCCTTGTCCATACATCCAACCCTGTCCAGGGAAATGTTTAAATGCCACTTGAATGTTCCTCTTGCTGTATTCTTATGTAAAAGTGATCTTTTAGAGTTATTTATGACTGCAGGTTAAACAACTATCATTGAACGATGGCTCCAGAGAACCCCGGCAACAATGGGCTTTTTCAACGACACCATCTGCTCTCAATGGAAAAGATGACTTACAGCCTCCAGCTACATAAAGAAAATGGTAATAAATACTGAATGAAATGGGATCCTCATAACTTTCATGGAAATACTATAGACTGTATAATCATTATTTATTTTCATTTTGTATAGTATTTTATTCGTGTGTTAGTACTGTGGACTATTTAATAGTGAATGTGCCTAGATTCTTGAGAAATGAACTAAACTTGTATGTGTAAATGCAATCAGCCTGCCCTAGATCTGCTGTTTTTTCTTTGTTTTTTAAAGTCCTAATATTAGCAACCAACATCTGTACAGCAACCTGTTTTCTGAGCTTTTCCAAGAAGACTGCTGTCACTTCTGTTGGATCTTTCTCAATGTATATCTCACCTTCTTATCTTACGACTCCACATGCATTGCACATGTACTCTGTTCTATCATATTCTTACTCCATATACCTTATGGAGGAATTACATACCTCAAGTGTGTTGCATTAGAAATGCACGTGACAGTTAAGTTTAGCCATAAAAAAGTTTGCTGTAATGCAGGTACCGTGTGAAATGGTCAAATGACAGTTATATTTAGGCACCAACACTAGTTAGGATTAGAAGAAAGTTAGTGATTTGGGTTTAAAGATTAGTCCTCTTAAGTAGCACTTACAAGTTAGGGTTAGGGTTAGATACAGTACTTTGAATACACATACAGTTAGGTATTTAGAGCTTTTTAAACTTACAAAAAAGGGCTTCAGTTTAATTGATCTTTTAGTACTATTCTGAATGTGTAACTTGCCGAATAATGGACTCCAAATACAGCCTTTCAAACTTCAAGGTCATCTCTAATTCAACACCCACAATCCATTCAGCTCTGCCACAAGTGATATGAATCATGTGTTTTTGGAAGTCAAATTAACAGATAATGTCACTACTTGTGGTGATAGGAACTCAGACTCTTTTCAGTCAGAAAAAAGTATTCTACCTTTACCTAACAAAGAAAATCAAAAACACAGCACTGTGTTTTAGATATAAAACATTAACGATTGGTAATTCTGGACTAAACACACGACATTACAAAGACGATTCGAAATTGTAATGTATGCAACAATAGCAATGGAGTGATCAACTACGAATTTACTGAAACAAACGTTTAATACATGTTATAACATATCTGCGAAGGCTTTAGGTCAATTTGAAACTTAATTTCGCAAAATAAAAATATTCTGCTCCCAATACCCATGTTTTTTAAGTATCCAGACAGAAGTTAATTCACAAATCGAAAATTCCAGTAGGTCTACTTTCCTACTCATGCGGTGACAGGACACTTCAGTGGGAAAACCCACACAGACAACATGCCAGCCTGAGTATCCTGAGGACAGAAAAGTCTAATTGTCTCCGGTCATAATGATCGTTGGAAATAGTTCCCTCTGCACAATTTGAATTGTATTGAAATAGGCTACAGTGATATTCATATATTTCATTCTATTAAAACAATAAAACAATCTAAATTCATAATTTGTATGTGTATTGTTTTATTTCCTCTGCCTAGCAAATGGAAAATATGCCTATTCTAATTCAGATTGGCACTTTAAAATGTTATCTGCATTGATTTATTCCTTTTTAGCCTCTCTGCCTGTAGCAAGTAGCTTCCATTTCAATAAAAATAGTCATACTCTACACCCCTCAATGATATTATTCTTTATATAGCCTGCATATTCATTGTTTTTTAAGCACAATAAACACAAAAATAAAATAAAAACTTGACTGGAATCTTTCCCATTTGACTCGTTAAATGAAATCTTACAGGTCAAATGACCGGCTCCAATTTGTTTAGCGGAAACACTAATCACAGTACAAAGGATACAGCAACAGCCAGTGAAATTCTCACTTCTAGCCACAAACACACACAAAAAATGGGGGACGAAGAAATTATTCAGCTCCTAGAATTCATTTCAAAAAGATTGAAACAGCTCAAAAAATAGGCCTGTTCATGTATGACCCAACATGTCTTTGATGCTACTATACTGTATGTTGCATGTTGCCCTGATTTTGGCCTCTGAGTGATAGAAGAAAATACTGTATGAAGTAAATTCTCAATATAAAATCTACTGCATGTAAAAATGAAACTCATATTGACACAGTGAAGACTAGTTTGTTGAAGGACCCCCCCCATGTCATCAGCTGTGCTTAAAATATGAAATAAAAGGATTACACTCTTGGAAATGTAAAACCTGTGTGGTATTTTTACCCCATGACAGTTGTTTGTTTGTAACTCTGCGGCTGAATGTGCGCATCCTTTGAAAACAGATGCAGCAGTATCATTGAATTCCCTATCCTTTGTCATTAACATTTTTCAATCTGACTCATACTGGCTATTTCTTTATTTATTTTTTTATGCCACTGGTTTTAACAGGCCTTGTATGACATCACCGTAACCATTTCTAACAGTTGCCAGAAGTAATTTAGTTTCTACTGGTGACAAATAGTGTTTCTGTTCTGGATTGTGTCACATCTGTTAAACAATCTCAACCTTCAAAATGACTGTTTCCCAGAATTGTACATCTTCCTGCGTGAAACATTTCCAGCTCCTTGGCTGGAGTCACTGCTTGTTATGGGCAAAATTTTGTGTTTACAAAAATCATCGAGACTGCTAATTACTTCAAGAACGTCCTCTGCATGCGTATTTAACTGAGATGTTAAAAGAAAATCAGAGATGAAAATTGAGCATTTATATTCCTGGAAAATATAAACTGTATATTATAGTTGTGATTTCACAATAGTGTTTCAAGCTGCACTATATTACATTTTATTCATCATCATATTGTTGTGAGATCCAACATAAACCATTACATTTGGTTTACAACACCTTTACTTATAAACTATTGTTAATAATCTACTTCTAATACATAAGTGATTATAGAGCTGGGCAAAATGGAGTAACTCCATATATCCAAACTTAAATATGTTTTACCAAATACCTCAATATTGATATTGTGACATTGTTTTAAGGTTGATTTAGGTGCTAACGCAAAGTATTACATAAGAGTTTTGATAAAGAATCAGTAAAGTGGATAAATGATAAAGTGGGTAAAGGCAAATAGAATAGCTAGAACAGTCTGGTAAATTCAGAAAATTGCATCATTTTACTGTAATACAGGGTTTAAAACAAGGACATGGCAACTTTTATGCCATGTTACAATATCCAAAATTGAAGACAATATCTAGTATTGTACCCCGAGATCAACATAATATCCTAATATTTCCCAACCCAAAGTGATTGTTATGTTACTACTATGTTACACCAGCTCCATTACCATTGGTTTTCCATGTCAGCGTTACAATCTTTTTGGTCGTCTTATTTTTTCCTACTCTAGCTCGTTTACATAAAGCTGTTTTTCAGCTGTGAGGCCAGACGCAAACGGTACCAGTCAGTGCATGTTTTTTTTTTTTTTTAAACACAGCAAGGGTTTTGGTGTCCAGCAGCGAGTCGAACTGCCTTGATGTGTTATCCTCGAATTGTCAGCTGAGACCAACATGCTGGAGCTTCTGGAAGCAGACGCAGTGTAAGAGGGGAAATGGGAAAAGGAAGAAGTTGAAATCCCTGGACAAGGATTCTCTGCTGTATGATTACCCAAATGATCGATTTAGGTTATGAATCTCATATATTTACGTTACAGGGTGCAATTTTCCTATACACTGTGGCAGCTAGTCACATCAGCTTAATGAGGTTTTGTTCTATTATAACTTGTAAGATAGGTGATGGGATTTGTATCAAGAACAAAATATACGTTTGTAGCTGTTTGATTAGTGAAAAAGAGGCTCGTCACTTTAACTTCTCTCACCTGCGGTGTGCCGCAGCTGTGTCAAATGAAGCGTGTTATAAGGATAATTCTAGTGTATTCAAAATGCAAGGCTTTTTATATAGTTTTTATAGTTAGTTTTTCACCAGTGCCAACACTGTACACACCAAAAGTAGCTGACATCTGGAAACGCAGTGTCTTTTCGTGGTTAACTTTGCCTGTGCTTCTATCTCTGATCAGCAGCGTACTGTGATTTTTACTAAACTGTTTTGTTTATCTCTTGCGTCCATTTAGAGCTGGCCACAACATTTTGTTGACTTGGGTTTCAGGTGGAGTAGATAAGCCTGGAGCAGAAATCTTAAAGTCCTAAAGCAGAAAAAGCTGCTACACTTGACACCCTGACCTGCTGACAGAGCCGTGCATGTTCTGCCGTGATAGCAGCTGGGTCCGCCCTGGCATGTTTTCGGGCAGCTGGGGTGGCTTCGGATGAGATTCAAGCTAAAAAGCATTGCCATCACTAGTCATCACCATTCCCCTCTGCTCTCCTCTGCTGTGTTTGTGCAAGACAATGTGGTTATGTAGGCAAATGTGAACGTGGGTGTGTGTGAAAGACAGAGAGACAGAAAGGAGAGAATGAAAGAGAAAATAAAGGACAGAGCGTGAAAGCAAACAAGACAGACAGATAGAGAAAACTGCAGAGATGTGCATGCCTTCTCCTTAGGAAAGGATGTTCCAAGGCCAAAGGCAAAAGGGGGCTCAGTCCTTAGGGAGTTGGGAACCGGAGGGTCGCTGGTTCAAGTCCCCATACGGACCAAAGTACGGAATGTGGACTAGTAGCTGGAGAGATGCCAGTTCGCCTCATGGGCACTGCCAAGGTGCTCTTGAGCAAGGCACTGAACCCCTCAGGGTGCCTGTTCAGCAGTCGCAGCCCACTCACTCTAACATCTCCCAATTAGTGCATGTATAGAAACTGAGAATGTGTGTGTTTTGCAGATCTGTGTGTAGTGTAATAACAGAGTTTAAATTGTAATGTCCCCACTGGGGATCAATAAAGAGTATTCATTTAATTTAAAAAGGCTGAACATGTGTCATGCCTCCTATATACGAAAAACAACTAGGAAGAGCTACTGTAGCAGAGGAATGGCGGTTAAGTAAATACGCTATATATTTATGTGTTAATGTCAGTGTACATTAACGGACTGATGTTGAGATAAGTAATAAAGAATGGCGTGTGTGGGCCCTGCAGTGCCATGTGACAGGGGGCAATCTGCACACCTGTGCTTTCATCTGCTCCGCCGTGGGAGGACTGATATTAAGTCATTACCACAGGCGCTGCCAGCACACTCCCGATTCCGCACATGGCTGCCAGGGTGAGTGTGCTGCCATTGGATCACGCAGGCTGCGTTTTTCATCAGCCCAGTCTCCTGAGCGGACAATAAAGAAAACAAAACTGCTGTCGTGGGCACTCAGAAAATGCACAGGTCCTTTGGTAGTGGCATAGTCAAAGTATAAGACCTTGTATTTTTTCTTCACTTCCTCTTGCATAAAAGGCTCGACCATAGGGACCCCGGAAAGGAGAATTGGATGAAAAGAAATGTAGACCATTTGAAAACAAGATGGATGGATTCTTCGAGAATACATCTGTACAGTGTCTCAAAAAACCAGCATCTTATTACAATCACTTGACTTCAACTGACTGACTAATGTTACAACCGGATGCAATCACGATCGGACGGAATTTTAAGGATGCAAATGGTACTCACAAAAGGTAAATCAGTATTTGCTGAGCTACAGTATGAGAGCAGCACATGCCATGCAACATAGCAGCAAATACCTCCCACCTGGTAAAAAAAAACATCTCAAGCAATGTGTCATATGTTACCTGCACAAAACTACTGTGTACTGGAAGGCACACTCCTCCTCTGCAAAAACATTGTAACACAGCGAGTACCACGTGCTGGCCTAAGGCTAAAGATTTCAAGGATCATGATGACACCGGTATGCCATACCTCTGCTCTCGCAGATGAAACAAACCATGAGCCACGGGGAAAGCAAATATTTTTTCCACTAAAACACTATTGAATGCACTAAGACTTTAGGATTGTTGAGAAAAATGCTTCTCAACAGTAAAGGACTTTGAAATATTTGAAGGATTTTGTGGGCAATGACAGAAAAATGACATTCTTTATGGGGGTTTAAAAGTAAAGCATGCTGACACACATCCACACACGGAGATGCTTTCGCCCCCATTCTACCTTTAGAGATGTGTACCTGGAGTGTACAATAATTGGGTTCCTTGATTCCAAGAATCAACCTTCGGCCATAATGTCGGTTTATTCATGAGACAGATTGAGGGGGGTTGAGGATGAAAGAGAGAACATGAGACATGCAATGTAGGAAGAATTCCTAACTAGATAGGATGAAAAAGTAAACACAATCTCCTGCAATGTGACTATCAATCAGGCCAGCATGTCTCTGGGAGAAAGGGCCTAATTATGCCCCAAATGAGCATTGACTGTTTTCTAATGGAATTATTCAGACAGTCTGTGTTTGTATATGCCAGTCCCTCATCTGCTATTCACATTCATTAGAGCCGCACATTACACACTTGTGGTCTTTGGCAAATGATATTATTTTGCTAAGTTCAGAAGCCAGATCATCCTCAAAAAGAATTTGCTTCCCCACATCGCTGTCACCTCCTACCCAGAAAAAGCAACCCTCTTTTTTCCCCCCTTTTGCATCTGGGTGGCTTGGCAGGAGAGACAACCATTATTAGCAGCCTGATGAGTTGGGCAGAGGATTATGTCTCTGTGGCAGGCCGGTTTACCATACTTGAAAAAAGGAAACATTTGAAGATGAGTGGGTTTTGGTGATGCTGCACGTAGTGGGGCTGGGGTAACTGAGGGTAATGAGAGACAGTGGGACATGCTAGTCGTACAAGAAGAATTTAGGTGTGGGAAATGGGGTTGAAAATAGGCGCTGAGCAATAGTCAGGGACATGTCGGTGGGAGAGAGTGAAGCTGGAATAGGAGCTCCGCTGTCTGAACGCTAACGAGCTGAGGGACGAGTAGGAGTTGCAATCTGCGGATTCTGCCACCATCATTGTGATTGTATCATTCTAACCAAACTTGGTGCAGAGTAAGAGAAATGGAGAGAGAAAGCATGTTCTGCATGCATGCACAAATGCCAGAGAGAGGAGAAAGAGGGAGAGATTGAAATGTAATATCCCAGGCATCATTTATGTTCCCGGACTCCTCCGGCCATTGCTGCACACTGAGTACATCCATTGTGCTTACAGTAACTTCGCTCTGCAAAACGACCTCCATTTGAGTTATTTGAGGAGCAGTGGTCTAGTCCAAGGTGGCTTGAGGCCATTCTCCAGTAAGTCTTTTGGGAGCGATGCTCTTCTAGTTGTTGCTCATGCTCTTAGAATGGCAAATTTGAGGCTTGAGAGACATCAGCACAGCATCCTCGTTTGGAGTCGACGGGGGTTTGTGAAGCTTGATGAAAGTCATCATTAAAGTTGCATAATGTCTCTTGACTGCCAACGACAATAACTTATGACATCTGTCTCAGTGTTTCATGTTGGCTGTCACAAGCAGTTTAAAGCCAGTTCTTGCGGTAATCACTGAGAAGATGGATTACTGGGGATTTTGGACGCCACTCAGACATTGTTTGCTGTCATATGGCAGGAAGATTTAACTGTTATGAATAGAAAGGTAACACTGTCAGCTTAGTAAGGCTCTTATAATGGCAGGACGTGCTAATACATCTTCAAACAGGCTGTTTTCGCACATTTTCATTCGATGCATACACATGTTTGGTTTGTTTATGTTGCTTTTTAATGAAATAGAAGGAAATACACACTGACTAGACACAGATAAAAAAATAATGCAGGCCGGTGTGGAAATACAGATGGAACCAAACTTAATGGTCCCATGACATGGTGCTTTTTGGATGCTTTTGTATAGACCTTAGTGATCCCCTAATACCATATCTGAAGTCTCTTTTATATAGACCTTAGTGGTCCCATAATACTGTATCTGAAGTATTTTATATAGACCTTAGTGGTCCCCTAATACTGTATCTGAAGTCTCTTTTATATAGACCTTAGTGATCCCCTAATACTGTATCTGAAGTCTCTTTTATATAGACCTTAGTGGTCCCCTAATACTGTATCTGAAGTCTCTTTTATATAGACCTTAGAGGCCCTTAATACTGTATCTGAAGTCTCTTTTATATAGACCTTAGTGGTCCCCTAATACTGTATCTGAAGTATCTTTCATATAGACCTTAGTGGTCCCCTAATACTGTATCTGAAGTCTCTTTCATATAGACCTTAGTGGTCCCCTAATACTGTATCTGAAGTCTCTTTTATATAGACCTTAGTGGTCCCCTAATACTGTATCTGAAGTCTCTTTTATATAGACCTTAGTGGTCCCATAATACTGTATCTGAAGTATTTTATATAGACCTTAGTGGTCCAGTCTCACAATAAGCTTTTCTTAGTATGTGCCATCTCTGAGTCTGTAGCTTTTGAGGAGGAGAGGGGTGGGGGGAGCAAGGTTGATGCTGGAGGTGTGGCCTGGACCAACTGCCTTGTTTGGAAGCCATGAAGTCTCTCTCTCTCATGGGTGGGACAAATTCTCTGGAGGTAACCTTGCCCATTATGACCTCATAAGGAGCAACATTTCAGATCAGCCCATCTGAGCTTTCATTTTCTCAAAGACAGCAGGATACCCAGGCCTCGGTTTACACCTATCACCATTTCTAGCCACTGGGGAACTCATATTAATGTTAAAAAAACCACATAAAAGGGAAATTTTCATGCCATGGTACCTTTCATAGCAACATTGAGATGCTGGGGGGGGGTGCTGTTATTAAGGTGACACCATGAATGACTCTGTTCCCTCAGTTTAGTCTCAAGTTAAGAAGAAAGAGTCAGATAGTCAATGATGAAAGGCTTGATTGGGGAGGGAAGGACTTTGCTATGCGGAAAGGTAAATCTATTCACAGCGGCAATGTCTTGGGAAATAAGAAGGGAAGTGAGTGAGGAAAAAAGGGCTCCAGGAAAGATTTCAATGTACAATGTACGAGGCAAACAAACAAAAGAGAGAACACAAAATGGAGCTAGAAGCAGAGTTTTAAGACTTGCAGGTTGATTTTCATCAGCATATTGTCGACTGAAGGAGTGAAGCCATTGGACCAGTAATAAAGCCAATAATAGCAATGGTAGTAATACAATTACCACATACTCTAATGATAATTAAACAGAAGCCAGAGAATCATATAGCTATCAGGGCGAATATGGTGGGCTTAAAAAAATATGGTTAACAGAATTCCTACACACAAGCAGCACTTAAATCATTAACACAAGGCCCAAAGCTCATCTACTGAAATACAAATCATTCAGCCTCCCCTGGAAATAATTAAAGACTGTCACATCTATGAAGACAAATGGTACATAGTGATGCTTTTGGGGTTATGGCCTGAGACAGCAGCGTCTCTCTATGCTTTCTCTCAGAATCTAGCTCTCTAGCTCTCTATGTTTGGGTTTTACAGGCCCTTATATTTCAGCACCTGTCAGATGTGTCGGTGCAAGTTTTACGGATATAGCAGAGTGGTCCTCTTGTGTTGGTTGCACATCCTTTTAACCCACATAGCTTGGTAAATTAGGGAGGTGGGGCCGAGTACAGCTGTATGTAATTTCACTATGTTGCTTCGATAAGAAGCGGAACAATTGCAATTCTAGCATTTCCAATCTTGGAATCAAATAGTGTCTGCTCTCAGGTGAAGCACCTATGCGAGAAGTGACTCTCGAAGCATTCTTGCAGATGTCTTATTCAGAATCTATCAGCAAGTAATATCCCAGAGCAACTACTGTATATCTGATAAGTGACCGTGCACAAACACTCACTTCCTCCTCCATTTCCTGAGAGGAAGCCTTCAGAGGGAGCATTGCAGTGCTGATAAAACTCACACAGCCCTTTATTTGCCAGCTAAAAGATTGCCAGAGCAAGCAAGAATTGCATAAGCTGATGGCATTTCCGGTACTGTAACATATGTGAGATTTATTTGCTCAACTGAGAGTAAGACCGGACACTGTTTTTACAAGCATGGGTAAAAAAATAAAAAATAAAAAAATCTGATTTATTCCACTGGCACTTTTTAATTGGAAGCAGTTCACTCTTTATACCAGAGGATTTAACATTCAAGACTGAAACTCACGCTGCATCAAGACAATTGACTACATACGGTAACACGTTTTGTGCACCATGCTTAAGTGTTCATGAGGTGCTGTAAACATTAACAGATTTAATATGCATCCACTTGAATTATCATCGCTGCTTGCTGCTGTTAACCATTCTTTGGGAGAGAGAGAGGGAGGGAGGGAGAGAGATTCTTGCAGAATGGATGGCAGCCGTCCGAGTGCACAGGAACCAATTTTAGATGAAAACCCACACAGGGCAAGGGCTTTTCTTTTTCTGTGTGCTACATTTCCCTTTGACATCTTAAAAGCCATTAGTTCAGCAATGCACACCACTGCTTTACACAATAGAACTCGGAATGCTGCCTTTAAGACATTATATTGGGGACAAACGACAGAGCACTTGCATAGAGGGATGCACAGAAAAGACTAAAGAACAGATGTACAGTGGAGCGATCCAGGCAGGCTGATGGAAGAGAGCAAAGAGCAGAGTAAGTCAAGTTAAAAAAAGAGCATCTGTAGAAACACAAAAGCCTTGGAGAGTTGTGCTAGCCAGCCACATCCATTACGTTTTAATAAAAAGACCATCACAAGGGCAATAAACTCCATGCAGTCTGTATACCTCAGTTGTATTTAATGGTTTATCAGAGTCTGTTCAACTACCCTCTAGACAATGTTTAGATCATAACTTATTTTTTTTAAGATTATCTTTTGGGGCTTTGCCGCCTTTAATGGACAGGACAGCTAGGTGAGGCAGGGGAGAGAGAGGGGGGAGACATGCAGGAAACCGCCACATGTCGGACTTGAAACCCTGACCTCTGCTTTGACTTAAAAACGTCCATGTAAATGTGCACCTGCTCTACCAACTGAGCCAACCCGGCCACTGGATCCAAGCTTTTAAAGAAAATACAATGCTATGCTAAGTGAACTGCGTACTGTACACTGCTGAAGAAGAATATATGGCAATTCTAGAATTTGTAAAAAGATATTTTAGAGAAGAGACCTGTGTGTCTTCTCTGATGGGGGTCAGACACCCAACTGCTTCTACATCTGTTAAAATAGAGGTGGGAAGTCAGACCATGAGCTACATTATCTCACCATATCCACCAATAAGGTCAGTCCGATATCATGGGCCCCTTTGTCTGACCTAGATAGGAAACACACCATCACTCTCTTTGAAGTATACACGATAAAAAAGTCACTTCACTTTTGAGGTTCTTTTCATTCTGCTCTCTGACTTTCAAATGAATCAGTTTTGCTTTTCTTTCCCCTTTTCCCTCACTCTCTTTCTCCCTGTCTCTGTATGTACAGGAATGCCCCAGTTAGGGAAGCATTTGTTGTTTCGTTAGCTGATCTCTGGTAAGTCCACACAACACAGTGAGAACAAGGCATGGAGCTTTTTAAGGTTTAATTTGGCAAACAGTTATACAATCCCCATTTTTAATGTTCAAATACCAGCAATCAGGGATAGATGTAAACAGTTTCAGCCTCAATCACATCATAAAACCACTGTAACAATTTACACATGCTCATGTGTAAAGTCTACTTAAACTATTACATTTGTTTTCTTTCAACATTTTCAGGCTGATTGCAGACTGATGAGGGGTCCAAAATCAAAATAACACCAATACCAAGAATGTGGATCATACTGTTACAAAACATGAACATGTTTCTTTCTTTCTTTCACTCACAGGAAAACTGTAATATGTGCCCAGTTAACTAGAAAGCTCATATTTGTCCCGTAACATATGTTAAAAAGCATCATAAATATACACTACAGGTCAAAAGTTTGGGGTCACTTAAAAATTTCCATCGCAGTCCATTGTAGACAGAATACCAGCTGAGATTTTTTTTTAACCACGGCAGCAGTTTTCAGATTACATTATGTGCTTACATAATTGCAAAAGGCTTCTCCTATGTTTTCTCAGTTTTTTTTTTTTAAATGATAACAGATTAGTAAACAGAGTGAGCCTTTGTAACATTGGATGAATGGTTGCTGATAATGGGCAATGTAGAGATTGCATTAAAGATCAGCCACCCACTCAGATCAGCAGGTATTCTGTCTATAATGGAGTGGAATGGAAATTTCTAAGTGACCCCAAACTTTTGAATGGTAGTGTAAATGAAAAAAAAAAGTAAATTGTTACAGAGTGATGTATTTAAAGAGGAGAACAGCACCATACAGCACACCAACAGACATCACAGATGACATTCAGCTATAGCTGAACATAGACTAACAAAAGAAAGGAAGAAGATATGATTGTTGGGTATGGGATGTGTATTTGCATTCAGTGCATGCACAAGTCAGCATTCAGTAACGTTTACCCCGACTGACCGGGCACCATCGTTTGATCTTAATGACACTTAACGCAATCGCTTCAAGACAGCCCTGCTTATTAAGAGCGGAACAGATGTTTTACCAAAGCGATGTCGTAGTTTTAATTAGCCATTGGTACTAAATGCATTAGCACCGGCAAACAGTGCAGTCTGAAATATAGGCATGTGCCACCGGAGCAGAACTCTGTAGACAAAAGGCTCCATGGCTCTTGCTCACAGCAAGAGCCATGGAATCGAGGGGCAGGGATGAGTAAAGGAAAACCATCAATGGCAGTTGTTAGGGGAGCTACAATTGCGGGGTGCTGTCACAAACAGTGATTTGACCATATACTTGTTCTGTCATTCGGGGCTTGAGCTGCAGTTAAGAAGAATCATGGCTAAATCTACAGCGCTGAAGCATCTGCCGGTTTATCTATGGAGTGGGTCACATGGTGTGGCTTCTGAGAACGTCTCTAGGAAGGAGACAATCATCATTCCTTTCCCTATATGACGCTCCTTAACAGCACAATACTGCGCCAGCCATTACTCATTCAAACAGGTGCACTCATGAGCCTGATATCGAAACTCGGCAATACAGATGGCTGCAGTTGGAAGAATAAAACACAAGTATCATTAACTGCAGGATTGGAAACCTATAGCTCATAAAAGAAGCCCATGACACCATGGATGTGTCATACCCTCAACACTATCAATTTAGAGTGGAGAATTATTGACAGTCCCTATGCTTGACACTAGGACTTTATTCTGACCACAATGAATTCTCAGAGGATTTTCCAATAGATGTCTGCTGAGACTATAATACCAGTCCATCTACAGCAGCCCACTCCAGCTCCTCTGAAATCATTTCTCAACGCCATACACAATTCCAATTTCTACTTGTTCAAGAGCATGTGCATCATACACACACACACATACACACACACACACACACACACAGGGCTGATTGCCTTTTGTCCACTCCTGAAAGGCTGCCCACCTGGCTCCTGCTCACCTCCAATAGGGTTCATTATGGCGGCTGTGCACCCGTCCAGCTGCTTCTTTACAATGAAAACATGAACTTGTCTTTCTTCCTCCACCGCTGGCTCTCCCAGGCCCTAAACCCTTGGCCTGCCCCGCCTGCAAAAAGCCCCGGTGTTGTTTGCGAGCACTAACCAGCCTGCCTCTTGTCTCCACTTCTGCCCCCCGAGGCCACATCTTTTGAGTAACATCCTAACGATAGCCATTCCTCCTACTCCTCTTAAAGATCTTCCGCTTGGTGTCTGTAAATTATATACGGCTGATGTGAACTGTTTCCTTTAACGGTGGCGGAAATGAATCCCCTGTTCGAAATTGCTGTGGCATGTAACAGCCCTCGAGCGGCCTGGTTTAGAGGGTTTAACAAGGTTAAATGAGTGTGCTGGGATGGTTAAGAAACGGGGGGGAGAGAAGGGGGTGTAGGGGTGACAGTGGGGAGCAAAGGGAAGGATGTGTAGGCTGAGTTTTCATGTCTGAATTTGTAAAAACATGATGATCCGTCATGAGCTTTTATAAACTCATAAACACCCCCGCCCGCACCACAGCCAGTAAAGGAAGAGCGACAGGGGAACGGCAGTAAATGCAGCACGAACAGACTCCGGGACAGCGACTGCCTCCATGTAAAAGCAGCCATAATAGAAAGCTTTTAATAGGAAGTGTCCCCACTTACACTTTAATCTACCCAAGCATTGTATTAACCAGACCTGGTAATGACTGTGAGGGAGTACTGCACGGCATGAACTGGACCAACGGCTGCAAAGCTCCTGCTCAGTCAATGGTTGATGCTTTGGTCACCATCAGTATTTTAATTTTTTTTTTTTTTTTTTTTCTCAAGCCTCCAATGTTTACAAGGATTATATTACTTAGGCTTGACTGGCAGAAGAGAAATCTGCAGATTTGAATTTGCATTTCCTCATGTGTTGTGTAAATAAATACCTCAGCTGTCCTGCACGCTCTCACTCTCTTTTGTTTCCCTCTGTCTCTTCATTTTTCTGCACACAAAAGACTCAGAGACACTAAGACAGAATGAGAGACTTTGTCTTTTCACAGTTTCTTTAAACAAATCTCTGGGACACCCTAAAATATTAAGGCTGTTTTCAAACTCCTTTCGAAGAAAACCACACTTATCCACACAGAGTTAGTTAAACTTCCCTACAGGAGGACAAGAATGGAACAAATTAGCTTCTTCTTGTATTCACAATGTCACTTCCTTTGAAAAAAAATATATAAGCCTAAATGTATCCGAGCAGAAAAATACAAAGTGAATGAATAAAACATATGGCCTAAATTTGGTTGAGTCTGTTTGAGTTTAACCAAGTTTTCTTTTATAGGAATAAAAGCACCATTATCCAAAGGTCCACAAAAATACAGCTTTCACTCATTTTTATTGCCTTATATGAGCTGATGCAGATTTCCTTTTAAGCTCAAGTACAAGCCAGTACAATAGCTACTGCTGGAGTCTAGGTGTGTGTGTGTATGTGTGTGTCTGGGTTCGATGGGGACTGTGATTGTATTTTCCTTTTTCATGTCCCCTGAGGAGGTGACATGGTTGCTATTGTAATTCCACTCTCATTTCCTACGTTGCAGCGGCGACTGCAGTCTTGTCACTCAGGAAGAGCAGAGAATAGGCCTGTCAATCAGTCAAGGACCTATTACCAGAGCAATGCTTAAAAAGGCTGCACTTGCCCAGCCTTGTTAGCATAACTAAATTCCAATACTTTGTCCAACCCCACACTATGATTAGCGGGATAGGCGACTGCAGGGGAATAATTGGGAGTGAAAAAATGGGAGAACAGAGAGCGTAATGGAAAGGGAAATGTTAAAGGGTACCATTAGATTACACTCTTTGGTGAAAGACAGTGGGAAGAATTTGAACAGAAGATCTAGAGACGTGGAGATATATCAGGAGATGTATAGTATTAAAGAAGAAAAATGCTGGGACTGAACACAGACAGGGAACAGGTTTACTGGAGGAGACAGTGTCATTACTATATGCTTAAATGATGGCAAAATGCCAATTCAGAAAGAATCCCAGTCCAAAAAGAAAGACCAATCCCAAAATGAGCCCTGAGGACTAAGGACTAAAGACTCACAGACTTAATTAATATGAGGTGCTAAGTGAGTGAGTGTGTGAGGCCACATGGGCTCAGATAGTATACTATAACATAGTACAGTAGGTATAAATGAGATTGGGACAGCACCTCATGAGATCACGTTACCTTATCGACGTTTAATAACAAACTTTGTTGCTTTCCACATGGCCGAGGCACAGGAGACGGCTGGCTGATTTAAATTTTTTTTTTCAAATTCTTGTTTTACAACTGGACAACCGGTTTGGTCCGTGGTTGTGTTTTGTGTCTCGTGCTGTTGTTTACATTTGTAATTTCCAAATTTCCTATAGTCTCTGTGGTGAAGTCTGCATCGATGCAAATTCAAGGAAAAGGGCTCGGTAAGTGTGAACTCAAACCCTCACGCCCTTTGAAATTTGACATTGGGACAACCCTAAGCACCAAAGTCCGTGAGTCTGTGAGTCCTGACTTTGGGATTGGGCCACAGAAAGACAAATAGTGTCATATGACAGTGAAAAGCCAACAAATGGATGGAGAGGCGGAGCAAGGTTGATTTGAAAAAGCAGAAGTGGTAAGAGAAAATCTAAGTAATACAGGGTGGGTGCAGAGTGCGGTGCGTGACAGGTAGAGTGGGAGGTAAAGGAGGTGCTTCTGCCCCGCTGTACGCCTTAAACAGAGCAGAGCTCTAACCAGAATACCATCCATCATGCAATCAGTCACAAATGTGACGTGGCATGCAAAACCGTTTCCTGTCAAAACAGAGGAAGACAAAAAGAGAGCACGGCGCGAGGGTAAGCTAAAACAAAAATAATAGAATATGAGAAAAAGGGGAAGGCGTGATTGAAAGGAGCGGAGATGCTCAGAACAGAGAAGACAGAGGCAATCATTTCAGACTGGACAGAAATGTGTTTACGCTGATGTAAGATTGACATAGTTGGAGAGATATCAATATTCTCTGCTCAAAATGTGAAATGTAACTCCGGATGATTTCACTGGCAACAAATGCAACGTCTATCTAGTCTGTGAACCTGGGAATTCCTCCTAAATCTGATCTCCTAACTTTGTAATCCTCTAAAATTTTCCGCTAATCAATGATTTTCACATGCATTTCACTCAAGCCTATTAGAACCTATTAGAGAGTAGTGGCTAAATAGAGAGTTATTATTGGACCCACATACATCATGGCCATGAAATGTGAGCAATGTTGCAATGTTTATTGTCTGCTGGATGCGTAGTTTACTGCTTGCTAACACATTAGCCATTCTAGTTTATGAAGATAAAATGTGAGGTGTCACTAATATGTGCTCTGCATTCTGTGTGAACACCCCCTTAAGAGCATCACACTATGTCAGTCCTTATTACGTATTTGTTGAGAGCCAATGGCCAATATTGTCATTTTTTTTTAAAGAGCTGGCTCTGATGGATACTATGTCACATCTTTTCTTGTATACACCAGTAAAATACTCAGGAAACAGCCAAAATCCATTTAATGGTGGGTGTTTGGAATCCCTGACATGAGCCAGTGTGGCTACCGGAGGAGAGAGAGATCATTCAGCTTGTAAGATAGTTATGCTTTGCATTTTATCTGACGTAATTCTTTCTCATGAACAGCCGTTTTCTTTAATCTCTTTCTTATGCGACACAAAGCAAAACTCACTTTTTCTTACTGCCTGACCGCCTGTTGGAACAAAGCACACCAGTAAAACGTGTTTATTGCTGAAAAGGCCACAACGATTCTGATTTCAGCACTACAATGAAGAGCAAGACAAATGTTGTTTCTATGAATGCTGGACTGAATGAGGCCACATGTGTAATAAAGTCCCAGTTTGTTTGTGCTGTAAAGTACAAACAGGCCGCTGTTGGGATGGGGAAAAAAATATATATAAAAATCAAGGAATCAAGTGTGCATCTCACAAGATCTTTGGGGGATATAGTACAAACTAGCCTTCTTGAGGAGAAGTCTCAGGAGCCATTAGAGTGAGGAACTGCAAAACACTTAACCCTTTCATCAGCTGGAGCTCATTCATAGCCTCAATTCATTTTGGTATTCCACTCCATCGCTGCTTCTCTCTCCCTTCCCACCATCTCTCTCTAAAGGGTTAGTCCCTCCTCTTTTTCTCATTTAAGTTTTTTCTGCTCTCTCTCCCTTTCATTTTTTCTCTTTTTTTTTCCTCTCTCTTTGTCCCTCTTTCTGTCTTTCTATCTCCCCTTCTCTGCGGTTTCTGCCGCACAGTGCAAAGGGCTCTACGGGGGACCAGTTATTGATTGAACTGAGCCAGCTATGTCCACTTTAATTCATTAAATCCCTTCTGTCAATGCCTATTGGGCAATTCCAGTAATGTAAAGGGACGAGCCAGAGCCTATACATGTTGGGGTTATGCAGTGTGCATACGTAGGGACTAACTGGAAGCAATCATTGCATGCATGAAAAATAATAAATGAAAATAAGCACGGACACTGCTGTCCTTCATGGCTCTTGGTTGGGAAATTAAAATGGATAAATCAACGTAGAAGGCAAAACCAATATTTTCTTCTAACTTAAGGGGATAGCAATAATTGAAAGTAATGCATATGGTAATTCACACTGTTTCATGCATGGCATTGAAAACTAATTATTATTTTACGTTAGAGGAGCCCAGCTCTGAATATCTGGAAATCAGCTTGAAGTAGTTGTTCTCTCTACAGAGGCTCATTTTCAATTATCCAAGCATATCAGTATTTCATGACATACTTTACATTGAAGTTGGAATGACAACAAGAAAACATATAAGGAGTAGAAACAACAACATAAGGAGCACAGCAACGCTATTGGGTGGATTTATCTTCAATCGGGACGTTGCTCTGTTTCATCTCTTCCTTCGCTTAAACAGGCGAGGGGTATCATAACCGCTTTGATCCCTGTCACAAGCTGCTCTCCCTGCTGCGTGAAAAGGACTCTGTAGAAAAATAGAAACGGAGCTGCGTGCATGCAATCACATTACACACTTGTCAGCTTAAAAGGTCAACATATTAGTTTGGTTCCCGCTGTATATTCAAGTAGCCCCAGTCAACTCATCATACAAGCTAGCAAAAAAAGTATATTTTATATATATAATGTTCTGCATTTTCTATATGTAGCTGATGGCATTTCCAGTTTTTGATCAAAGCAGGACAAACAAAGAGATAAGTGTAACTTAATAACTGGGAGCTTCCATGCAGAGATGCTTTACATATACACTGTAACGCATCTCTGGGTGTCGGAGCCATTATGTGAGGGTCAAGTCCCACCCCCTTTTTTTAACTAATAAGTTTAAACCCCTTTTACTTTTGCAATGTAGAATATCAGTGCATCCTTCTTTCCACAGGGCCCTGTGTCAAGGCTTCATTATAAAATCCATCCCGCTTGCTTATTGAGAGAAGGCTCAAATCAAAAGAACGTCTCTTCCACGTATTTACTGCTACTATGCACCCAGGCAGACTTTCACATAGCAACCAGAGCATGCTCACACATGCACAAAAGCACGCAGGGGCAGTAATTCAACCAGATGTTTGAACCTTTTTCGACTGTTGCTTATAGCCTTCTTGTTTTTCTTACAAGTATCTGGTCTTGCATTGCCAGAGAAAAAGCGAGGGGAGGAACATCTGGATGTCAGGCTTTATCCCAGCAATGTACATCCATTGAGCCAGAATACAACTGTACTATACTATACTGTATAATACTGACTGTAAAATGGAAAGATTGACAGCTCATTTCCCAAGTGAATGACAATAGCTAGTGTTCCCTTTCAGGTGCATTTGGGGTGTCATTTTAATGCTCACACTCGTACCATGCATGTCATACAAGTCTGAGGAAAAAATTATAACATATATTTTGATCACAACTTTAATTATATTTTTGACATTTAACTGTGTGCTACAATATGACATACTTTAGAATAAGACAGAGTTAAGACATCATAAACTTGGTTCTGAAAGCTGACAGTCCAATGTTTTAAAAACAGTAAAATATTCTTACCTTCTATAAATAGACAATTATTGAAAAATCCATTTTTCTCAACTATCAAGGGAAAACTATGGTTCGAAGTCAACAGAAATTGCAATTGCATGCAAGCATAATGAGTTAATGTAAATTATTATTATTATTATTATTATAATAATGTAAATAAAACCAATGAGTGGTAATTACTAATGGTGGCTGTGAAGTCGTTACCAAAAATCAATATCTGTACTTTTAGTAATCTTGAGTTTTAAAATCTTCAAATATGTGATTTGGGGCTGACCGCTTCATGGATGAAATTAAAAAAATGTACCCACATAAAAGTATCAAACCACATGTTAAAGGTACAAGAATACAGAAAATGACATCTACTCTGTAAAAAATGTCTGAGGAGAAGCCAGAGACTACACATTAGATTTTCCAATGTGCATGTCCAGTGCTTGCTACACCCATGGTAACAGAGTGTCACTGAGAGTGAAGTGTGTGACAGCATAATCCAATGAGTGCATCACAGCAAAAGCCGGCATCTCCGTCACTTCCACACTCCGTCACTTCCACACTTCGATCGATCGCATAAGCAGGCACAGTATGTGTCAACATTTTGTGTGACTTGGTTTTCATCTACATTGGTCAATATGAGGCAGTGTTCATCAATCTCCATTACTCTCCACAGATGAGTCTCCTTCGCCTGATGTGCCAACCTGGTGGGTGCACCACGGCAGGGCTGATGGGCAGCGGACACTAATATAAGCACCGTGCTGCGTTTCCCCGCCGCTACTGCACTCTCCCTATTCACTCCTACTCCTCAACGTCAGTGGGTTCTGTGCTTGACATATGAAAATGTGAAAGCTCTCTTGTTTTCACACAGCCCACCCTTGCAGCTCTTCTATGGACAGTAACGGCATTACAATGTGTGCAAGAGATTTCCTTGTGACTATCTCACAAGGAATCCACTTAGTTTATCATTTATAGATTTATTTTTGAAGTAATTTAATATCTAAAACACATTCACCAGTGGACCTTTATATCTTTATAATATGTAGCCATGGAGGGTTTTTATATACCCAGCATTATCCTGTGTACACTGGCGCACAAATACACCTACACATGATTTGTGCCTCTACTTTTCTCTGTATACTTTGTGTGCATGTGGCCGAAGATGTGTGTGTGTGTGTGTGTGTGTGTGTGTGTGTGTTTGGCTTTCCCCGGGGGATGAAGCAGTGGTATTCAGCAGGCCTTATTAAAATGCCAGTCTAGCCTAACAGAGTTAGGGAAGGCAAAGGCGGCTGTCCTTGGTTTTTCTCATCACTCTGAAACCCCCAATACACACACATTCACTTGCACCCAACCTTCACACACAGCTCCCCCCACGCTCACTCCACAGTGGGCCAAGACCTGATGAACTCTGTTTTTTCCGGCCCTCCCTCACTATCTCTCTCCTGCTTTCTTTGTAATTGTTTCTCCCTCAGAACAAAACAAGAAGGTCGAAAGCTTGCAGGAGATAATTAATGTCCCCGCTTCCATACATTATATATGTGATAGTTGACTGGGATACCTACATACTTTATTCATATAACACATTTAATATAAGTCCATTAGGGTGTAATGTATGAGTACTTACACTGCTTATCTATCAAAAGAGTGGTTTATTTGACATGCATTAATTTTAATTATATTAAGTGTTCATTACTTGAATTAAACAATAGACATAAAGACAGTAGAACATTGGACTAACCGACAGCATTTGCATTCCTATACTGAATGGGTGCTCGGAACAATGACTGCTTTCTTGGAACTGAATACGTTATTTTTTTTCTACATGCTTTCTCTGCAGTTTTAGTTATTTCTAAGCATGATGACATTTTCTACAAATGTTTGGGGTGTTGCAGTCTATGTGATACCCAGGTATACACAGTAGACTCACTAAGAAGGCTTGAGAATTTCCATATACCCACTTAAAATGCCCAATGACACGCAGCAACATACTTTCCATTAAATGTTTGAAATAAATGGAATTGTCATCTGTGTTTTTCTTCTTCACATAGGCTAAATAAAGGTATGTCCATCGTAAATTGGTGCATAAAAGTGTGTCCGAATACAGGAAATGAAGTTGATGCTCAAACCTTCCATGGGGGAGGACACCCAGACCCCGCCACTATGATAGCCTCTGGAAGGAACTTATGTGCGTTCAAAAGATGTTTTAGTTGTGCACCATAAAACTCAGATTGGACAGATAGTGTAGCTAGCTGTCTGGATTTACCCTGCAGAGATGTGAGGAGCAGTTAAACACAAACCTCATAAATCGACTGGAGTTTAAAATGCCAACACAAAGGAAGCCCAAGGTAATCCGACTTAAATGAGTGAAATTCTGTGGAATTTCCGTTGGCAACAAAGCAATCCCAGGAGTGGAACATTGTGGATATAGACTGACTTAAACATGAACCTGTCTATGATTGCTGGCTGTAATCATTCAAAATCAGTATTGTTCTTGTAGATGGTAGCTATAACTTGCTTCAGTGGCAGTGAAAATGATGGTCACCAATTATATATAATCAGAGCTTTTAAGACATGCAGAGATGCCAACCTTCAATTACATTCAGCTTCATTGTAATGTACAGACCTCAAAATCATGTGTATAAAACGCTGATTGAGGAAACAACCCCATTTGTTCTGTAGACACCTTTATTCCTGCTTGGTCTGAGGCTGAATATCAAACCTGCCAGGACAAATACATAGAAGCGCACGGACAAACATTACACAGAAACTTACATTCAGTAACTCACTAACATCAGTTCAGACCATTCCGTTATCTTGTTTGGGCGCTGTTCGAAAAGCAGCACAACAAATAATGTGATAGCTTACGAAATTAATTTAACAAAACTAACTCCAATCTATAACCCTAACAAGCACAAGTAGCACTTCCAGGACCCAAAACAGTTTTGTTTACTGGGTTAAAAGTCTTGCCTTTTTCCCTTAACTTCTTCCGGGACGACAACTCTGCTTCCCTGTGAAGTGTGTGTTTTGGGAAACCACAACAATCTCCTTATGTGGTATATAAATGGCATATAGTAATAAATATGTGGAATACATACATAACTAAAGTGCATTACTTTTAATAGCTATATGTACAAATTATTAATGAGAAAAGCCTGAATAATATGACATTAAAAGGCAATATCATGGCCATAAGCACACATCATTTTGTATTAGCATGCACTCTTGAACTCTTACACTAACTACCTCGGATGTGATACTGTTGTATTTAACATCTAAACTGGTAATCTTATTTCAGTGTTGTGTCTTACTCTTTTTTTTCATTACACTCCTCATGCTTTGTATCACAATTGCTGCACAGCAATTTCCCTCGGGATGATTAAAATTGTATCTTATCTTATTAAATTGTAATCTTATCAAACCCCATTTACTACCTTGTTGTTGTTTTAAAGATTATGAAAAACACTTAAATTTGAAGATTTAAATAATGGGTTCTTCCTTTCAGTTTTGAGCAAAGTAACCCACTGCAGTCAGATGGGAGGATTATTAAATTGATGTACCCATATATGAAAAAAAATAGGCTACATAAGTAAAACTAGACAAAGCTTCACAAAACATGGTACCCAGCCTGTTTCATGATATATACAAGATATCTGCAGCCTGGTATTTAGTCTTCCCTGAGGATCCTGTGACTATTTCCTTGCAGGCTGTTTCTGTGAGGAAGTCAGGGTTACTGACCCATTGTTTGTTCTGCACATGAATCCTCAACAGCTGTCACGACCATTTTTGTATTATCGTGTCCCCATCTAAAACTTGCTACCGAATTGTCCCTTGTCATCTAAAATAAGTCTCTCTTGCATGCCTGCTAGTACAGTATGAACGGATCTGTATGACACTGCCTGTTCATTGGCTTACTGCAGAAATTGTTATAAGCATGCATAACATGAATAGTACAGCATACTGTACACTAAGTAAAAATCCTTCAGCAAACGGGAAGCCTTTACCAGCTCTTGTTCTGCATTCACTTCTGTCACTCGCTCTATTTGTCATTCACTTACACAGAGGAAGACAAGTACTTAAAGCACCCCACCCTCTCACAGACAGCTCACCTTCATAGCCTAATGAACACATTGGAATTCAATGAATTTTAATTTGCCGTTTTATTAGGACAAAGGATAAAAGTCAGGGAATTTATTAGTTGGGAAATTTAAAAGAGGCCACACTTCTTTATTTCCTGCACATTCTACAATAAAAGAATAAGAAAGAAAGAGAGAAAAAAAACAATTAGCTTTGAAACTAAATTCTCCATCTTAATGGATTTAGAGGTACTTAACTTATCGTCCTTAATCATGTCTTCTCATGCACTCTAATAAGTCTTGACCACAGAGTATGGTTCACATGAAAAAAATATGTAAGAGTAAGACAACTGCAAAGATAACAATATGGTGTTAAATTTTAGTTTTCTCCCCTGCAGGTGTTTATTCTGAAAAAGTATGTTTTTTGGATGACAAATAAAAGTCATGATTTTAATCTACAAAAGGGAAGACTGGACAGGAACCTGTTTCTGCCTCCTTTCATATATCTCCCATAAAAACATGTCTTTAATGTGTGTGTGTGTGTTCTGATTACTTTGTAACTCTTTCTGTATCCCACCCTCCCCACCCTCGCCATTACACACACGCTTCCAACACAGAAGTTCTTGAATTTGCAATGCAGCATAGTTATATTTAACAACTGGCCTATTAACTTTGTCCATCAGGCACACTGCTTCTCCAACATAGATGGAATCAAACTATAGGCTGGCCGTGACTGGCTATAAGACATTTTTAGAAACAACCATACTTTATGGTAGCACTTCTCAATGGTACCACTCTGCAGAATCGCTGGCATGTGGCACAAGTGATTCTTCCACTGCAGTGGATACCAGGCTGCAGGTAGTAGTCTGTCGGCTGCTATAAAGCAGGGGCATTGTCATCGGGGGTGTCAGCATGAATTGTTACCGGTGAGCCAAATCCATCATGTGGAACTATGGGCCAGTGTCAGTGTCTCATCTCCCTCTGTAGTCAAATTCATGTTCTGCCTTAGTGCTTTTTCAGGATGGAGACAAAAACTAAGTGATGGTGAAATGTTCAAATCCTAGGCATGACTTATCTTAGTTACAGCTCTATTAGTCATTGTTAATATACAGTATACTAAAGTTACCAAGTGAAGAACATGTGGATATAGATATTGAGGTAAAAATAAATCTTTGAAGGTCCCATATTATGCTAATTTTTAGATTCATATCATTATCTGTGTTTACTGCAATTTTCCCACTGTGGGAAAAATAAATGTTTTTCTTATTTTATTTGGGGTTTCATCTAAACATGTTTATTTTTCCCTCATTCTGTCTGTCTGAATGTACCTGTCCTGTATTCACACGCTCCGTTTTAGCACCTGTCTCTTTAAGCCCCCCTTCCCCAAAAAAAGTAACAGCTCTGTGGAGGGATTTCCTACCTCTATATAGTGTATTTGTCACAACCGTAAAGAAGTCCATTTTAAATACAGGCTGTATGCATTTCTCTGTGGGTTGAGCTTTTTGATGTTTTCACAGTATTAATTTATATAGCACCTCAACCAGCTTAATAATCAACAAAGACATGCAGATCTCAATTTGTACAATATGGGGCCATTAAAGTATTGGACTTGCATTCATCAGATGAATTTAAACTTCCTTAAACAGATAAATGCCTACATTGCTTTGTGTCTGTTGGATGTGTAAATTGGCAACTATTTGCTAAGATAACAGCTTCATATGGAGTTCATATGTCAGGGTTATGTTTCTGTAAGCTCTTATGTCCCCAGAGACCAGAGAAGTAGCTTTAAGTATAGTTGCAAAAGGCAATAGTACAGTACAGTAGCACATTGTAGTGTCACCTAGCACATGTATCTGCATTATATAACATGTGCAAAATAGCACGGTGAAAGAGAAGAAGCTATATTATGCCTTCTAAATGGATTCCCAGCTTTTCCCTACACCTTATTTTTTTATTCTAAAAGCATGGATACTTTGAGACTTCAGCAGGTGCTCTTATTTTGTTGCTAGAGCAATGAATTAAAACAAGAGTGGAATGTGTACCCCACAGCTACACCTGCACGGTTTCTTTACACTCTTCATGCTCCGTCACTTGAAAGGGGAATTAGTTTACCAAACGTGTGAAGTAAATTTGGAAATAGCATTTGTGCAGTCTATTAACGTTGTTCCTACTTAAAATAACTCAGTGGATAGGATACGTTCTGCACATTCTCTGTGAAACCTGTATTTACAGCAACCAGTACCTGGAAAAGCTCTCTGTGTGCGTAGGCTGTCACATCATTCCAACAGATACTGTGTTTTGTCACTTAATGTTATGCTATGCACACCAGGGGATTGCCATGGCAAGAAAAAAAAGACAAATGAACTCTTTAATCTCTGAGGATAGCAATTCCACCAATGCATCAAACTGAACTATTAAAAGCTTCTGTGGCAGAGTAACGGGAAGAGATTAAACAAAGAGTCAAATACATAATGCACCAGAGGCTTTGGTACAAGTTAATCCTGAATTAGTTTATAATTTGTGAAAACGTAAAAAAAGATGGAAAAAGAAGAGGTGCGTGAAACAAATAGAGGGAATAATTGAAAAATGTGGTGGAAAATGATTTCTTGAAAAAGGCAGTTCTCCTTTCCCATCATCAATAGCTAATTAGAAAAAAAAAGAACCCACATATTTCCCAAATAGTTCAATTTCAGAGTAGAATTAAAAATAAACTATTTGAACATGTGTATTTAAGGCTGACATATCCCACTAATGAAATTGCAATTACTCATAACTACGGACCACTGAAATCAATCATGATAGTTAAAAAAAATAACTAAATGAATGGCCACATTGTGCCTTTAAAAAAAACATTTGTCAGTAAAAGTGGTCTGTTTTTCTCTCCAAGAGTAAAAATCCCACACTGTTTCTGTGGCAACTCGATTTCAAAGAATCAGTGCTGAATGCCAGACATCACTGGGTAAATGAAGGTTATGTAAGTCTGATGGCTGGAAATTGAAGACCGGTGGGCAGAAAACAGAAAAAAAATTGAAAGCAGGAGAAATGCACCCGCATTTGTTTTATCTCAGTGGGGGTTGTGACATCAACCCCCACTGAGCCCCGCCCACGCCATGTTTGTTCCTCACCTACTGGTAAACATTTCATCAGTCCTCAAGGAGAGCCATAAAACACAGTCACTGCTCAGTGGATGATGCACCAGGAACCCACCAGCGCACATTTTTGCGCTTAAAGGGACCGTGTGAATAGATTGGCATGAATTTAAGGACATAAGCATTCTACATGAGACTTTCATTTTAAAAGTTAGACAGTGTGGTCCCTGGAGCGGAAGAGATAACGAGTTGGAGATTGAGCATGGAAAGAGAGGAAGGGAACTGTTATGTAGTTTTCCTGTTGCCTAGATACAGGCAAAATGATGGTCATCTCATCTTATTGTTAGGTATCTAATGCTTCAATTGAAATGCACATGCTTTTCACAGCACTATGTCTTCTTCACATAAATAATAATAGTTATATGCTTTAGATATGGGATTACCTCCGTGCATGTTTCAGAGATTTCCTCGTAAAAACAGTATGACATTGCAATTTTCCACAGATTCACTTGAGTTTCTCTAGTTTATATGAAGCTATTTTTTGTGTACCATTTTCTTAAGAAGTTATTTCTTTTTCATCAAAATGCAGTGTGCGTTGCTCATACGGATTAACACAACTTCCTCAAACAAACAATCCAATCCCCCCCCACCAGCAGCATCTCTCTCAATGGTGCACATTTAGAGTGGGAGTCTGCTTGGGCGCCGCTCTCACTCGTGTGTGAAGTGCTGATTTCTTGCTGCTGAGCCCAGAGGAGAACGGAGCTCATTACGAACTCTGAAAGATTTACGAGCTATTACAGAACAACTCCAACTGTTCATTTACTTTAGATGTGCTTTTATTTGTTTACTTCTGCATTAAAGCACGGATTAAGTGATTAAAACTAAACATAATGAAGGTTGCTGTTCCTCTCGGTGGGGGGAGAGGACTGCATGCGTACCTCTGTACCTCGGCTTGTAAGGAAAGCGGGAAGTGAAGCCAGCGCGACAGCTTTATGGTGGGAGTAAAGCTTTACCGAGAAAAAGGAAATCATGTGCTAAGCCGTTAAATTAACATCTAAAGTGGCCGGTCTTAATTTCTCGCTGTCAGATGGAAATGTCAAGAGTGATGAAGCACGTGGAACCTCTCTGAAACTGACTGCTTACCTTGCCCACTTTGATGACTTAACCATTTGTTCAAATGATTCCTATGCTGGCATCTGTTTTTTTAAGCGGTGACATTACATTGTAATTTGCTGGTAGAAAATTAGAGTTTTGATAAGCTGCTTTTTGAGTGTCCAAGGGGATGTCCATTTTAATTTGCTGTAATTGTTTCTCAGTCATGTTTGGAAAAAAAAGCCCACTAACTTCTAACAAGTCTGATCAAGGACTCTGATAGGATACATGTGCTTTTTACAAAGAAGGTTCAAACCACAATGGATAGATTTAGATATGAAGAAAATGGGGGAAAGCTTATACAATTACTACCTTCTGTGGTATCCCTCGCAACAGAAGGCGCAGAGAACTTTCCATTTCAATCAACTTGTCAAAATTAGATGCAGCGCCATCTGTGTAATATAATGTCAAGATGATGAAAAATTCAAGCCACAATTGCATTTAACCTGCATGAAGAAATACAATCATAAATAAAGCAGGCATGTTTTTTCTTCTTCTCACAAGCCCATACATTGTATTGTTCTCACGAGACTACTGCTGTTTTGTTTTAAAGTGTGGCACCCAACCAGCTGTTGTCGGGGCCAAAGGAGTTTAAGGGCCCTATCTTGCATCTGCCGCATCGCGGTGCAGACCCCGACTCAAGTGTCCTATTTTAAGACCGACGCAGTTGTTAATCTCCCGTCCAGCGCCCACGTCGTTTAAATAGCAAATGCACCTGCGCCCATCTTTTCGGCCATGGGCGTGCTGGTCTTACAGGGAGGTGTGTTCAGGTGCATTCTTGGCGTATTGCTATCTTGTGGCAGCAGAAAGTGATCGCGCCATTGACCAACAAAAACCTGGTCTAAAGTCAATAGCGCAGCATTTCATTGTTATTTATTATGTTATTTTAACGCATTAGTAAAATGTGCCTAGGCTCATGCACAGCACGTGCACATTATGCTTGTTACACACACAGGGAAGCACAGCAGCACATACACATCCAAAACATTAAAAATGAAAATATTACCATGCAAAGCCTCCATCATAATAGCAATGTGCCAAGGTACAAACATGCCTGGCTTTTAAAGGGAATGGGAGATGATACTCTGATTGGTTTATTGCATTTTACGCCCAAAACACACCTATGAATTAATGAAGACACTAAATACAACCCTTTTAAACCATGCGCCTGGTGCACAGACCCTTTTTTCCACCGGGAACACATGCATATTGGGATAGAGAAAATAGCTTTTATGAGAACTAAATGATGAAAAAATGAGGTAGTGAAGTGAAAGGACAACAGGATCATTAAAACTTGATTGTTGGGGATCAGCTATGATAATATTGTGTCTGATAATATTGAAAAGCTGTTTCCTAAAAATTATGTCCCCATACAACGACACGGCATTCTCAAGGGTTTTTCCAGTGACAGGTGCACGTTGTGAAAAAGTCATGTGGTTTACATTGTGAATTGAAAACAAAACTACTTTGTTAGGTTTAGAAAACGATCATGGTTCAGGTTATGTACGTATGTTTGTATGGTGCATCATTTATGTTAAATATGCAAGTTCAATTAAGTACATTACCTAAGGGATGTCGGTTGACTTGTCGTTTCTCCTGCGTGAAAGTCCTATCCGTTTTACCCATCCATCCATCCCAATCTCTGCCTAACGTGGAGTTTGGTTGGAAACGTATTTGTATCAGACAATCACACTCCAGCACAAAATGTAATTGAGAATGACGTTTTGTTGTTAAGTAATTTTGGAGGAGAAAGGGATGTGTTTCAATGCATCATCGTCTGACCACTTCTGTTTCTTATTCAGTTAGCTCTGTTTTGGCAAATTTGTAAGTACAATGCTACTTCAACCAGAAGAGGAATGATGGCTATAATTATGAAAGATCCAAGTTGCAAGCCCTTTAATGAAGTTGTATTACCAGGATAAAACAAAACCACCTTGGAAAAAAAAGAAGAAAGATGAAGTGGGTGGAAGATGGGTGTACGGAGGAGGAAGGAGCAAGAAAGGAGGAAGGTGGGAAGAGAGAAATGTGATAACTCAGACCCGCACTCTGGGGTAAGGTCTCTAAATTACAGTGAGATGTGGACAGCTTGTCAATGGCCAGGCCTGAGCCAGAGATGTGGAGAAACACAGAAGTATTTTTATAGGGCCACTGCTTTCATATTGTTAGTCAGGGCATCCTATCTATCTATCTATCTATCTATCTATCTATCTATCTATCTATCTATCTATCTATCTATATTTTAGTTATGCATTTTCTTTGCTTGCTGACTCTAAACTTAAGTATCCATGTGTTACCACAATGCATGGTCTATATCTAACACCCACCGACATCTACTGAAGCAGAAAATTGGATTGCCCATACAAATTCCACATTAGCCACTTTCCCTTTTCCCAAAGATGTGTTCTCTGTACATTAGCAGAGATCCTCCTGTCTTTCATCTCGGTAGTTGCAATGACAAGTGGCTTGCAAAAGTGTTGACTAGGACTTTTTTTATCTTATAGTTCAATCAAACATCTTAATTTGTCTTAAACATCCAATAGTTTGGGTGGAGAGACACATTCCAATGACCGTCTTCTTGCAAAATCAATTTCAAATGCAACCCTCTTTGTATGGGTTCAATGAATTCCATTTTTCCCATTGAGGCAGCTTATATTAAATCGATATGATGACCTCAGTGCATACATTGTGTATCTACTGCAAATTAAAATGGATATTAGCTTTGAATCACATATTGTTTATCAGCATTACTCAAGAGGATATTTGAAATGGACTGAATTGGTGTTGATGCTATCACTGCCTGCCTCAGGAAGTTTGTTTTAGAGTTCTACCTGAAGAACAGGATATAATATATATATATATACAGGATATATATATATATATATATATATATATATATATATATATATATATATATATATATATATATATATATATATATCTGCTTCTATCTGACTTCTATCTAATTAAGAAAAATAGAGTGGAGCGGACAGCAGCAACAGAGAATGTAATAAAATGCTGTTTGATTCTCGTACTGAGTTCTTAAATCTTATGATTGAGGCCAAAGTGGGCTTTTATATTTGGTGAATTATATAGGACTTGTGCTATACTGTGGAAAACTATGGCAGACTTTTCAGTAACTGTCTTTTACTAGCTGGATCTACAGAGGTGTGTGTGTTCACTTCCAGTGCATGCATATGCTTCATGTGCAATATCCATTAGTTACTAATTATAGTCTTGTTAAAAAAAAATAAAAAAAATCTCCTAGCCCAATGTTGTAGGCTGGAACAAATAATTGGAAAACATAATTTAATACATGAATGATTCTGCTGCTGCGTTCAAAAAGACCACCATACCCTGCTTTTTTGCTGCAGGTATACATCTCCAATTCTTCAATAATTCAACCAATGAAATGCTTTATTTAGTAAAACCCCCCTGGCTACATCTAATTCTAATTTCTGCCTTTGGAGCATGGAGACAGTGTTTATAACAGCAAAGAAAACTCCTCACACCCCGGGTGGTAGTGGTGGTGACTAACAAAAACCACATCCACATGTTTATGCAATAGACAAAGTTCCAATTGATGAGCCAAGTTCATACATCTCTGCCAAAAACACTTCTGCAGGATTCATCATTTCCTGCCTATCTGCAGAAAACAATGGTGGTGGGCTGCGTTTCTTCCAAAGCGAGCCATCAAGCAGCTGGAAGACAGTCAATTAGCCCACCCTCCCCATCTCAGCAGGCTGCAAGTTCCCTTAGTGTCAATCAATGTAGATAGCTGTCAGTCACAATGAGAGTCAATGAGGGAATAAATACCAAAGAATCCTATAATACCAACGCTGTGGCTCAAGGCAGTGTGAATGTAAGACATGTTGGCTTCGTGCCTCACCGAGCCGCCGCCATTCGGTGCCCGTCCCACTCCCCGCTGTCTGCTCCCATGCTCACTTACAGTCGGCTTGTGCTGTTTTTATGTGATCCATTTTTCTCCAACCCTGCCACAGGCTTCTGCACTTCTATCTGCCTGGTGTCCAGCTCCCTCTGAGATGAGGAGTTGGAGACAGATACCTGCTGAGTCGGGCAAAGCTGCTTCATCCCAAGCCTGATGCACCATAAAGGACCACGAAGGACGCCCAGAACCTATTAGCACTCCTTCAGGGATCAGGCATGTTGTTTTGACAAAAAAGAAAGGACAGGATAGAAATATTCAAAGTGTGAAGAGTTGGAAACAGTCTTGCTTTGTGATGCTTTTCTTGGAAAAGGGATGCGGCAGATGAAAAGCGTTTGATCCTGTGCAAGGAGCAAACTAGGTTTTAGACACTAATGGACAAAAAGTTATAAAAAATGTTAGCTATTGTAAAAAAAAATTGAAAAAACTGTTTATAAATGCATTTTGGCATTAGCTGAATAGAAAGTATTCAAATGCATTTGAATGGATACACTTGTTATTTTCCAACATAACTGCTTCACAGTTATAAAGTGCATTGTTTCTGTGCCTTCTATTTTTGGTCATTGAATATCTCTTAAAACAGCATTACTGTGGGGTATGACTTACTCAAGAGTATGTACATTATTTTAACATACTAAGACATTATTTTATGTTATTCAATGTGTCTTTCATTGTATTACAACAGATTGTTATGATGACTAGAAAGACTTTGTTTTATGTGCCTAATATCTACATACAGTAAGCAGCAGTCCTAAATACAGCAATATGAACACACACATTTCCTCTCATTATTCATATTATCATTAGTGTTACTGTTACTGCTCAATTTTCTGAGAAAAAACTCCTTGCATGTGCATAGTGTACATACTTGAAGGCAAAGATTTAGATTAGGTTTTTCAGGTTGAATATGTTGAAGCACATGCACAATACATGAATAGCTTGGGATTTCTGCTATTAAAAAAAATAATACTTGACAATACAACAAGTTGAGTTGAAAGTAGATCCAAGAAAGCAACAAAAAAGCGTGCAACTGTGCTGGCAGATTTTAAACGTGTGTAACTGGGTTCCAATCCATGACATTGCCAGAAAATGTTTCAAAATAAACCTGAAAAAAGGGAATACACGAAAATAAGGTACAGTGGTGTCCCTGCACTTGCACTTGTGGCATTTCCATTTCTGTGGTCCTGGCTGTACCAGACACAGTACAATGTACACTATTAATAATACATGGCATCACCCAGTATGTGGCACTGGCAGGCAGAGGATTGATGTTCACAGCGTAAAGCTGCGTCCCAATTTCTATGACCCATGCTCTTATTGAGGCCACATGACCCAGGTGTATACTAAGTGTCAGAGGTAGACCAACATTTAAGTCGTTTTTGGTAGACAAATACTTAGAAAAAAGTGCAATAGTAAACGATTTTAAACACATCCTCCTTTAAGTTAGTGTGTAAATTAAATAAAGTGTGTGTCAATTCTCCTTTTGATCCAACTAAAAATCGGTTTCCCTCTCCTCAACAAATTCTTTAAAGTAAATAAAATCAAAATTCCCCAGCCATACTTCCATTTGGGCAATTTTCTGAAAAATATGCAGGGATTTGTTCAGCTTAGCCATGATGGAACGTGGCAGGAACTCTAAACAAGCTTAGCGAGAAAGATGGGAGGCAGAGGGAGAGGAGAAGAAGTGGGATGTGGGATGAACTGCAGACAATAGAGGGAAAAGCAAACCCCTCCCAAACTCCTTGAGGCATTGAGCACCCACTCTCCAGGAGAGAGGCTTAGCACCTCCCTTACAGTTACACACAATACACATGGGGAATGAGAACTCCACAGAGACTGGGAGTGAGCTGAGTGGCACATTGTGACTCTCCCTGCACGGCAGATGATACAAGGGAGGAGGGACGGATGAAAGGAGAAGGGCGGTTGAGAAGCAGGGTCAATAATAATATGCAAGATTCAAACACTGCAAGGAAGGGGAAGTGAAAGGGAAAATGCTGCTTGTGTTGAAAGACCCAAAACATACTTTGATATATTTCAATGCAGCATTCATTTAAACAACTGCATTACTCTTGAGTTTGTGTAAATCAATGTTAGCAATGGAAATTGATCAGTTTGAACCAGGTTACCATGTAGTTATGAAAGGCTAAATTAGTTAGCATCATGGCATGCCAACAACACTTTCAAATTGAGTCAAGAATGCCCGGTGTGAGTTACATAATATTGTGTGTGTGGGGGGGATTACTTTGTACCCCGTAGAAGTCCTTATCCCATTCAAAACACATTTAGATTGAGAAGCTATGTCACATACTCCATTAGTAATTGGTTAGAAGCCTCAAAGGGTTAAGTTTAAAAATGGTGTGTAGATTTTTCATGCTTGTAAATGATCTCAGCAATGTGCGATCTCCGTACAGCGAGCGTGTTAGAATTTTCTCCGGCAGGTGAAGCGGGGAGGCACTTTGTACACAAGCACAATTTACCAGGGGGCTCGTTAGATGCACATCAAGTTTGAGCCTGTCATAACTGAGCATTGTACACCTCTGTGGCACTAGGAGCCCGGGGCCTACGTTGTTCACCTCACACCTCGCTAATGGCCATCTGTGGTCAATATAGCCCACCATTGAGTCACACCCACGTTCATGAATGCAGCCTCTGCTTCTCCAGGGACGCCGCTGTTGGTTTTTCTACAAGGCTACTGCCGCCGCCGCCATTGTTGTTGCTTACTGTGACTGTTATTGATGTTTGTTCTCTCAATCTACCCCATCACACACACCACACTGACCCACCAGTGGTCCTGCAGTCATTCTAGGCATTATTTATCTGCCAGCAGCAAGATGGGTGAGATACACACACACACAACACACACACCAAATATGGACTCTTTAATGGAGGACCCAGGCACTTTCTCCTCACAGAGTATATCCTTTTCATTCTGGTTCAATCCCCCGCTCCCTCAATCTCTCTGTGTCCCTCACTAGTGTCTGGGCCCAGCTGTGGATTAGATCACTGTGGGTAAACTCATAGTGGCGTTTCATCAGGCCAGAGAATGGTGGGCCGCTTAATCAAAAAACTCATTCCTCATGTTTGAACTAATGCACTGTAGGTGAAGTCCTGACTGTGCCAGGGCCAGGATATGCGGATTCAGCTACTGCTGCCCCCAGATAAAAAACCAGCAGCAAAATAAAAAGCAAAAACCATAAAGGGATGTGGGGGTAAAATTTATCGGCCTGCGGCCCAGGTCAATAGAGACTTTATCCAATTGTGTGCAGGGGCGGACAGCTACATTTCCACAATGTGTGTCTACATGCCCTGCTGTGTGAGCACGCATTTATATTAGTGTTTTTCACTATGTGTGGTGTGCATGGATGATAGTGTCCAATCATGTCCAAACATCTGTGCGTGTACATGCATTTTCAACTTTGGGTTTATTTTTGGCTGTGGGGCACTGATTGATGAGGTCTCAAAATGGTGTCATGTTTTGATTCAGCCTAGCCACTAGTGGGCAGCTCCCAGCTGGCTTTCCACAAACTATAGAATCCAGTTGCTTCCCTGTGGCATTTTAAGCTTCATTTCATAAACATAACCTGTAGTAGTACACAATTGTATTGTGTATTGTATTGTTTTGATTACAATGTGCAGAATTACTTTACATTGCCTATTTATATTTCTCTCCGTTAATCACCGGCGTCTGTACAGCATCAACAGGGGTCGCCATAGTTGTTTATGTGTGTGTGACATCAAAAACTGTAACTAGGAGTACACCAATCTGGTAAGTTCACGGGTAGCACGTTACAGGTTTGAGTGCCGTTCCAGGGCACTTTCATGGGTAGATGGTTGTGAAAACATGAGTTATGGGTTGCCTGGAACGCAGCATCCATCATATATGTGAGTGGACCAAACCCCCTTCCAAAAGCATGAAACAACTAAAGGCCAATAGAAAAAAAGGGCTATTCCATACAAATGTAATTACGCACTATTCAGCTATGCGAGGTGGGCAAGGCTACCAACCCTTGCTAAGAGAAAACAGGATGTCAAATTAAATTTGACAGACAGGACTATTGTTTAACTAATTTACATTTTTTCATTCCAGCTCCAATATAGACAATTGTGGCAAGTGGCCAATTTTTGGGCAGTTGAAGATAGGTAGTGACGTTGCATAACTGTGAGTATATTATGTCACTCATTTTGGTTCAGATGGGAACTATCTTCTGTTTCAGGCAGGGGAGAGCAGAAGAAGCCAGATGACAATGATGAGGCAGCAAACATATAGCTCTGCCAACTTTAGGCGCCAAGGCCTATTGGGAGAGTGAAAGACTCAGCTGAAGTCCTCTTAGTCAGGCCATTATCTGTACCAGTTTCCCTAACCTTTGGGACAGCACATTGATAGCTCCATCCCAATGGGAGATAAGATGATAGACAAAAACAGAGACATAGAAAACTCTGAGAGAAATGAGAAATCTACATCCCTCCTTGGCAGAGTCTGTATGGAGGCAAAAGTCCTGTGTTTTCATTGATAAACGGCTGCGGAGAGAGTGAGTGGGCATTGTGCCTCACTCTATCATCCAAACAACAGTATCTCTCTCAGGGAGTCCTTCCGCTTCCAAACCACCCCTGCTGGCTTTGGCTTTGAACAGATCTGCCAAGCCTTCTCGCCATTACCCGCCAAACACAGAATTATCCATTGCTTGCTTGCTTATTTCCTTCCCCCTTCCCTATCTCTCTCCTTCAGTGGAATAAAGCCACTGACAGGCAGATGGGCAGATGGGGATCGACAGTGTTCCCCGGGCTGAAAGCTAATTGGGAGAGACTGGTAAAGGATTTGGCGTTGCTGAATAGTCCTGACATGATGGGAAAATCAATGCACACTTCCAGGGTATTTGCATCATGCTTAAGTGAGAGACCAGAGCCTAATGTTGTCTCTGCTGGGAGTCATTAAGAGTTTTGTTTCAACTGTGACCCCTCAATCTGAAAACCCAAGCTCCAGACTGATTGGATGGGGCACGCCAGGTCGTGCAGGAGTCCAGGAGGTGAAATACCCACAGTTTTCATGCATTTCCCATGCCTGCTCTTACTTTTTGTTAGACATCTCTTCATACCACCATCAGTAAATGAACATGACCAGAACTAATTTTGACAACTTGTACTGTGCATGAAGCATGCATTAGACCCATGTCCTGTCCAGATATCTGTAGGTTACAGCTAACCTGCTGCCAATCCTTCAAGCCTCTTTTTCTAAATTATGAGTATAGCTTCAAGTATTGTCACTATGGAGAAGTGAGTGTGGTGAACAGTAAAAGCTGCTAAAAACATATCTGCCATACTGTTCTTACAGTAAATTGTGATTAAATCAAATAAATGTGTCACATGAATTTGTTCAAGGTGTAATTTCAGTGAAATGTTATCCCATCAGCTCCTTCAACTTGTGCAGGATTTAAAATAAAGCAAAAAGTGGCTGTTACATTGGCACACAGAAAACGAGTCACCCGGTCAAATGGCACCGGCACTCTAGGATCCAGCCAAGTCCCGGGAAAAGGACACCACAGCTCCCAACATCCCACTGGAGACCAACGTAGAGACGGAGGACACCCAGCTGACCGGTCCTACTCTTGAGCACTGGCTAGCAAGATAGCCAGCAGAAAGTTGCAGTCACTTTTCAATTACTTCATGTTTTCCCCAGTCAAACCCAGAACGTAACTTGTTCATTTTATACCATTTTACTTGCAATGTCATTGCTGAAATAGGAAAATGTGGGAAATATGGATTCCTTAATGTTAAAGATATTATAATGTGATCTATATATTGTATTTCAAGACAGACAGCATCAATGCATTCAAATAATAGTTACGTGGTTTTCGTTACCAATCAGTGCTTGCAATAATGCTATGAAAAAAAACAGATCAGCATGGGCATTCAAATTCTATATAATCAAGGAAGTGAAATAATAGAAAGCCATGCATGTATTGATTCAAAGAGAAACTGATAAACAAAGTGGCAACAGCAACAACAAAAAAAGAAATGACTGATTGATTCTGGGAGTAAGTAATGCTTTGGCCTTATTTCAGCCTCGACTTGATTGCTATAGAGAAACTCTACGAGCTAGAGTTTCTTGGCAAAGAATACCAGCCATTAATTGAAAACAGTTTCAACAGCAAAAGTACTGCAATGTCAAGCAAACAAGCTCCTCTTTGTGTGTTTCTATAGACCAGCATGTCTCTCGTTATGAATAAATCAAATTTTAGAGACACTTAAAAGAAGCTTGAAATTTGCATAATTAGAAGATTGTACTTTGTCAGAATGTTAATGAAGCTCTGTGGTCAAGCTTTGGATCGCAGATGATAAAAAATGGGTGGCTTGGATGGGAATCAATATATAGCATCTTCTTGCTCAGCTTCACTTCTCCATTTGTTCCAACTGTCTTGTTTTCAATGACTGCACTCTGAAAGGTCTCAGAGAAGGTGGAACCATGAGGTGTCATTCATCACTGGATTCATGCCATTCAGTTCATTATTTGATTGCCTCACTGACATTTAGAAAGGCTATTTACTATTGAAAATAAATATATACTGTATGTCATATGACATAAATGATTCTGAAACCAAAAAAGCAATATAGTGGTACAGCACATAATAATCTGCTTCACTGAAGGTGAAATGGACCTCGATTATAACCGTTCTCCAAAGTAAATACATCTTAAAAACTAACTTAAAAACAGCATACTGCTGTAGGTCTGTCAGTACCTCAGGGAGTGACTCAATGCCACGAGGGGATGGAGAGTTAGAAACTGTGCTACAGGGGGAAAAAAAGCCCACCTGCAGCTCCCAAAATAAGAGACGGTAGAACACAACACATAACATACTGCCTTACAATCAGTATGCCTAACAGGGGACTGTCTCTCCCTGCTAGCAACTGATTGGCCTGATCATTTTCAAACTGTGTGAAAATGGAAAAGTGGCCACTGACGTTCTACATCAGGTCTGATTGTATGCAAGCCACTGACGCCTCAACTATACAAAGAGATAGATGCTGGGATATCTTATCTGAATCAGTGCTTACAGTTTCCCCTCTAATAGAAACAACTCACACAAATGCTGCCTCCAATTGCAGTGTCGGTTCACCCAAATTACAAAAGAAAACCCATTTTCTTACCTTAAGTGGTGTCTAGGCTGGCATGAAGGTAGTGATTGATTTTATCTGTTGAAGTTTTGAGATATTTGCTGCTAAGTCTTTTGTGACAGCACTGTAAAATTACATTTGAAAAACTCAACAATGTGTCTTTCCATAAAAAGATAGTTGTAGATAATGCAGACCCCACTGTAACTACTTTCTACTGAATAAATAGTCCCTATAACAACCATTGACGCCGTTCTTTGTGGATAATCCATACATTAGACACTTATTCTGATGGTTTTAACATTAGTTTATTTTCTTTAGCTTCTTCAGTTTTTATACCCTGGAGGACAAAAGATGCACCGGTGATTCCAAGCACTCAAAAAGCAATATTACAAAATGTAATTTTAGACCTTTACGATTTTATATACACTACTTTTGTGAAACCAAGGCTTTGTAAACTCATTTCAAGCACTAAAACAATTGAGTGTAGGTATGTTTTCACAAGAGATTTGAGAAATATTTCCGCTTTAAGACCAACTTATCTTATGATACATAGCTTTGAAACAAGTTTAGGCGTCACAATGTAGAGTTTCTTTTGAAAATTTTGATGTGAAACACAACGGAGATTAGGTTATATGCCAATACCCTTAAAAAGTAAAAATGCCCTTAGAACTCGCAGTTGCTAAAAATCCCAATTGGTTATGAGTGGGAGCAGTCCCTTACTCAGTGAAATGACAACTGACCAGAGATTTAGGATGTTCCCTGTTTATAACCTGCCGTGTTTCAGTATGTAGCACCCCCTTATCCTGGATCACAGCACTGATACATTTCATCCTGGGGATTTCTCGGATAGCACAGGAAACGTCCTAACCCCGGTGGGTTGTTGTTATCTTCATAGACAGCCGTGGAGATCTTAACCTTTGCACTCTTTGTTCTGATGGACAAAGCAGAATCTTCATTGCCTCTTTTTCCAGCTCTTACCAAAATGTGGCGAGTATTCAGGATCTGTGAATGGCAACCTGATTGTTTTGACTCAGGCCAATATGTAAGAGATTAGCCTATGCCACAGCACAACAGACTGTACATTTACTGGCACTGCCGGTGTTTGATGTGGAACAAGCAGAGTGACGATCAAGAGGCACAGCTTGATAGGAGCGGAATTAAGCAGCAGCATGGTGAAAAAGATCTGAAGAGCAACGTGACAATGAAAACAGAAGAAGATGCAACAGTTCTCACAGCGTTGACAGAACAAGTGTTAATTTACAGTATGATCACTGTAAGGGAAGCACATCCCTGCTTAAAGACCTTGCATGCAGGAGCTCAATACAAATCAGAAAGGGTGGCGGGGGGGGGATTCCCAGTTGTCATGGAAACATCGTCTGTCCTGGTGACATTACCCTCATTGTGACAGGCACTTCCTTTACAACGACAGGTGAAATGAAAAACAGCCAATTCTCATTCTCTACCAGTCAGCCATTATATATGAACCCTGCTCTTCCTCTCTCTCTCTCTCTCATCCATTTCCCCATCTCTTTATTTGCTCCCATCTTAGGAAGCCAAACCTCTAGGTGTATCTCCTGTTCTCTCAACAAAACCCTATCACAAACTCTGAGAAGTTGTTTATAGTGCACAGACAGCTACCTCCTGGGGTTCTGGTGTCCCAGAAAGCCTTGCAAATACAATGGGAAATTGGCTTTCTGATATCCTTTTTTCCCCCATTTTTTTTTCTTACAAAAATAATACATGCAAATTTGTGAATGTCCCTGATCATTTCCTATAAAGTTATGCATTTTATTTAACACTTGCATATGGATCTATTTTCTTTAACATTTAAGGAGAAATACTAGGTGCCCTGAAGGTATATGGAGAGTAGCACTCAGGTTGACAGGTGAAGCCTCATTGATTTTTTTTTTATAAATATACTGTATATATTGAATACACTTTGCTTGTTTGTCCTACCATATATGTGCATATATGTTACATAATTCCTTGTGTGCGCCTGTGACTGCATCATGGACACTGAATAAAGAAAAATGTATATGGAAGGAAATTAATAATCTAAATCTAATTTTAATTTAGAAATTATTTGTAACAACGCACAAATGCATTGCCTAGCCACATATTTTGAATAGGATTTGAGGAATTCTACCTTCATAATAAGCACAGAGGATGGATTGGCAAGCAGGAACACAGATTCCTCTCAAGTGAGAGCGACGCAGCTGTTTATTTTTTACTAGATTCAGCTGTTGCACATCTGAAACTTGATTTGAAAGTGACTGTGACAGGGGGAAATAATTGCACCGCACTAAGTGGGTGTGACTGTTCCGAGACGTTCAGGTACCCAAACCAACTCTACGTCAACATATATTGTCTTTTCCTTGGCTGAAAATCCATCGGGTAGAATCAATAACCTTAATTAGCAGCAGAGGTCTTGGAGGATTTTCTTTCCTTTTCCCTGTGGAGTATTTTCATACATCTTATACCGTGTCAATCATGTTGCTTCACGCAGTATCTCTCTGAAACAAGTCTTGAGTCTACAAAATTGAGGGTTTTTCATTATTCTAATTAGGCAACTCAGATTCCACACAGAACTCAGTATTTTGACTTCTTACTCTTATCGATGTGGTGGCAAGCTCTAAAATTAGCATCATTAGCACTGATATAGGTGTAGTGTGGTGACGTAAAACTACAGATTATAGATTAGTGTCAAGAATTTTTTTTTCCAGGATGGAGTAAAAGGCATTATACAGCTCAACCTCAAGTGGATCAGTTCATTCAGAAAACACCACTGGTAGTCTTGGCAAAGGAAGTGTTTGCTGCTCAAGTGTCTCCTTGCGGGTATTAAACCAAACCCTGTACAGAAAGTAGGCCATGCAAATGATGCCGAGGAAGCCCTGGGAAAGAGCAAGCTATAGAAATAAAAAAAAGGCACATGGAGAACCAAAAAACCCACACAGAAGAAATGGGCCACACTTAACAGGCCAAAAAAACATGTTGCGCATTAAATATAAATTCTGATATTCTGAAAGAGGAGACGCAAAGCCGGTGATTCACGGCATTGCATATACAAGAAATGTGGGAGAAAGAAACCGTAAACTGGAGCAGGCTGAACAGATTTATGCCCGGTGCTCAGGGACTTTGATGGTTAAGTCTGCAGACTGCAGTGTAGTGGTGAGTCATGATATACACCAGCTAGAGTGCAGAACCTTGAAAGCTCCCAGATCTCAGACCCACACAGCCTTGGAGTAACCTGGGATTACATACAGGGGGTAAGGAGTTAAACACAAAGTCACTGAACTGTTACACAAATTATTGACAAAGCTAAAAACACTGGCTTGTGTTTTGGCCACACGCCTTTTTCAAGGGATGACTCCATGTATGGCTTTCATAGAGCTGAACTATACCATATGCTTTAACTTACACAAAGCTACAGTACACTGCTGAAAATATTCATGTTTCAATCATGAAGTGTTATGTTTCCACCTGACATGTTTCCATCTTTTTGCACTTTAAGTTCTTTTGCAAAGTTCCTGGCTCACTAATGGATGGTGCTCACAGAGAATTATGTGAAACATGGCACTATATTGATAAGGACTGGCAGGTTACATTGGCCGCCCTACACACAGAGGATGCCAGGCAGACAAACAGCTGACAACCTCGCAGATGGATGCAGTGGAGACGTGTGCTTCGCAGAGAGATGGGACTTGTGTCGAACAAATGGTTCCAGAGAAGAAGTAGCTGCATGTGTCCACGACAATGCACGCATCATTTTTGCAGCAGGATCGGTACAAGTCTGCAGCTGTCTGCACACGCAGAGCGCGGAAAGTATGTCAGAGGTTCCTGGATGGATAAACTGGGACTGCCTGCTTATCGGTTAACAGTTAATGGTTGGCTAACGAGGGTCAGCTATCAGTTAGGCAAAAAAAAAAAAAAAAAACTCTAAATTACTCAAAACTCTAAATAATCTGAAAGATTTTTTTATCTGAAAACCACGTTTACAGCGAAATGTCACCCGGGCCTTGTATAATTTGGTGAAGGCCATCACGATTAAGGTTTGACATTTGAAACATTATCACAGGAGAACATGAAGGAAAAATTATTTTTATTTTACTGGAGTGTTGACAGACAACTTCAACACGACCCTCTTCTGGTCTCTTTTTCACCCATGGATAGATAGATATTATATATATATATATATATATATATATATATATATATATATATATATATATATATATATATATATATATATATATATATATATATATATATATATATATATATATATATATACCTTATATATATATATATATATATATATATATATAGATATATATAGATATATAGAAGGTGGTGATGAAAGAGACAGGAAAAGAAACTAACTGGCAGCTGTTCTGTGGAAATGCAGCAATAATGATACACAAAAAGCCCTTCTTTACGGAAAAAATGAAGAACAGTGAAAAATTATCCCTTAAGGTATATATCAGAATTATGGTCCATTGGTAGTATGGCAGATCTTTGTCAGGTAATTATCACCTATCCTATCATATTTTTCATCCACTTTTTTGTATACGTGATAGAGTGAATATGGAGTAGGAGCTGATGCTTAAGATGCATGTGCAGCATCAACATTCTTCCCAATACGCTGTATTTTGGTAATTTATCTTATAATGACACATCTAATGAATCTAATTTTTTATTTCAAACATCAAAAAAGCCATGAGCGTTCAGCTAGTGGTTCATGTGGTTTAAACTTGCCTCTGCATTGCTTAAAGGAAGGTTTGACAGTTTGGGAAATTAGGTTATTCACTCTTTTTTTTAAGCTAGATGGGATGATTAATATCACTCATGCTTGTATTTTAAATATGTACGTGTAGCCATCAGCTGTTAGCGCAGCTTAGTATACAGACTGGAAATGGGGTAAACAGGTACAATAGCCTGGATCTGAATTTTTAATATATATTTTTTTATTTCAAAAATATTGTCATCTTATGAATTTTTGCTAGCAAATACTTACCCATTTACACATCCAGTAGGCAGAGCATTCTTTGAAATCAAATTTCTGTCCACGTGATAAATGCAAGTAAATATTTATTTATCTCTCCTTTTAGTTCTGGTTTTTGATTCATTTGTGAGAAAAACATCTGGCTATTTAGCCACCACATGTGCAACTTCATTCACCATATTGTTGATAACGTTTTGTCTGGCTTGCATTTTACACTGGGTAAGTAGTGTACACTGGGTTCATCAGAGCTGCAGATATAGCGGTACTTGGGTTTCATAATGGAATATATACTGTACAGTATAATGTAACAAAGAAGCATCCCCCCGCTCTCTCCACTTTCATGTCTTCAGCTGTCCTGTCAAAATAAAAGCCGAAAATACTCAAAAATAATCATTAAAAAAAATCTTAAGAATGCAGGAACTTAAAATAACCAGCCTTTCAACTGCAAAAGAACTGCAAAAGTTAATAATGGTAGTTACTAATACATTGGGTACATTTTGATTAGCTACAATACTAATCTTTTCCCTTGAAATGGAGTATATTACCTTCCCCCCAAGAAAGACAAGCAAACCCTGATGAGTTAATCATGCAGCTCATTATAAAGCCAGCGTGGTGCATGAGAATGTCAACAGTTTGTCTCGATCAGTATTCACAGTGCAGTCATTTTAAATGGTCATGGTGACAAATGAAAGAACTACCTCATTATTTTGGGCACAGAGTGAGTGGGCTGGGCCACAACGGCCCCACGCAGCATTATTAAAGTCCCCATCTTTAAGCAACGCAGCATGGCTGGTAACAGCTACTGCCGTGGTGTGTTGTCCTGCCACACTGGTTTTCTTGTGCCAGTTTTGCAGATTACTGGCGTGATCTGCACGCAAGACTTGCTGTGCTGGAGGCATCGCGCCATCCAGACGCAACGTGACCACCTGCATTGCAAGTCCCACCGTATATCTCCAAAAGACAATGTGCTGCAGGCAATCTCTTCCGCCTACAGCTGGGCTTTTGTTTAGTCCTCTAGTGGCAACACAGGCAATGTCACAGACAACCGTAATGCCTAAGCTGCCCTCTGCAGCGGCATGTGCTTGTTTATCACCTCGGAACATATTGTCACTGTTCGGTCAAGCCCTGAAAGATGGCAAAACAAGACAGAGCAGGAGAGAACGACGGAAAAATATATATGGAGAAAAAGAAGACAGAGCATACAGGAAGAGCATAGGAGGGAAAAGGGAGCATCAGAAGATTGCCCAGCGCATCATGGATGGGAGGGAGACTAATTAAGGAAGGCTGGATTAATTAGCCTTCCAGTTTGCTTGCCTTTCATACTCCCACTGAGCTTCATGCCAGTACAGGCCCCAAACCAACTCCCAAAAGCCAGCCCATCTATTGTTCCACAGATTTGTCATTCATTCATTGGAATGTCTGTTTTCCCTATCAATGCAGGCCACCGTGAGGTTTAAAGCTATGCTGTAAATTAGTTAACACCTTGAATAAGGCAGACATAACCTAATTATTTTACCTGTGCGCATGGGATTTACTCCAAACCACATTTGGTTAATGATGATTTGCAATAGGGTGAAATGTGTAGTTGAGGGGCACGACCTTTACTTTGTGATGCAGTGCTCGTAATGTTACCTTCTCAGGTTGTTCTATGCACTGCAAACATTAAAAGTTACTTGTTTCCATGATAAATAATTCAAGAATTTTCAAAAAATTAGTGTTCAAAGGAGAACAAATGAAGCAGGTCACTGCATTCAAATTGTTGAAAATGTAACTTGAGTTTGGAAATTACTTCTAACATGTTAATTTAGATCTCACTTTTTGAAAGAAGATAGAATTTAAATGAATCAATTATAGACCAAAATATTTTGAAGTTGTTGTAGTGTAAGCTAGTGATCCTAACACGGTCTTCTCAAGTTACATCATCATCTTTGCTTGTCTTCCAACAAGTCCTTGAAACCACTCAATGATTTAGGTTGTTTATTCTTACTTTCTAATTCAACCAGTAGAATTAGCACCCCTAGCGGTGGCAGCAAATATGCCCCACAGGAGCATTTTTCTTCCTCATATCTAAGCCAGAGAATGTATCGATCCCTGTTTAAACTCCTTTCTGTTGTGAAATGGTCGCAGTTTGGGTGTGTTAAGGCACAAAAACTGATTGGTTAGGTGTAGGCAACCACATTAGTGAGATTTAGAAAGTTAGATTTGTTAAGGTTGGGTTACAGTGGGCACTGGCCCATTGATCTGAGAGTGGGAGTAGATGGAGGTATGATGGGGTCCAAAGGGCTTCTATTGAGCAGTGTTTATGTAGAGGCAAATCTGTAACAGGTGGTATGTCCATTAAGGACATGAAAACACACTTAACTGGGTTAAAAGCATGCTACATTTCTAAAGGGATGAACCAGTAGACCAGACAGGAATATAGCAAGGTCTAAAAGTCCTACATTACGGACATCATGCAGAATTTCACATGGTTCCATTTGTTCCATAAAATAAAAACTCACCATTTATTTTTATTTTTAAATGGGACACAAACCCCTGTCTCATGGGTAGAAATCCTGTTTGTTTAAAACAGCGACAGTACCACCGCAACCTACAGCTTTACCATTGATTTCCACCAGTTGCAGAACGGCTGCATGTCGGCTCCATGCTCCGTCGTCCATCAATACCCGCCAGGTCCGGATTTGTTGCGGAACGGCTGTGACTGACATCTGAAGTCATGAGAACACACTAAATCTCGCAAATTCATGTATAATAGAACCACAAACCCATCCAGAGGAGTAGAGGGCAAACAACTCTGTGCTGTGTTTTCAAGGTATAGTGCAGGAAATATGATCCGCCGTTTTACTTTATTTAGAAAATTAACTGGATGTTTTTTCTGGATTTGTTTCTGTGCTCGACTTCCTGTCCTGCACACACATCTGCCGTGTGCTGAATTGCTGCGGAGCTCTCCGGCATCTGGCAAAAATAGAAGATCTGCATATCTGCTCTGGAGGGCTGGGGATTGGCAGAGGTGGGACGGAGTTGGAACGCAGCCGTTCCGCAACTGGTGGAAAATGGGAGTTAAGCAGAATTTGGTGCTCTCGAACTTCCCTCACATTATTTCCTGCCGTTATAATTATGATGACCCCTAGAGGGCGCTGAGACTATTCACTTTTTAACGTAACTTTTTGCTGCTTCAACAAATGATGTATGGTCTCTTGTCTTGCCAGTCAGCTATTTGTTGCCCTGAGTAAATTAACTCAACACCAGTCCATCTTGTCAAAGAGGCTATAGTATGTAAAGACTGTGCTTAGTCTTGCCCGAGTACGATGATGCAATACAAATTAGAGCTGGGCCAATATATTATTTAAAAATTATATATTATATATTTAAAAAATAAAGCATTGAGCATTGGCGTTGCATAGCTTGTCCACCAAAGGGCACTCTACAATGTCCCTGTTGGCAACACTGATTTTTCTATTTAATCAATTTGTTTATGTTTGTTCTTGTAAGGTTTTAAGTTTCATATCTTAAGTTTGTATTTTTATTATGTTGATGTTCCTCTGTTCTGTTTTGACAATAAAACTAATTATTATCATTATTTTAGTGAGAAATCATAAATGTTAATGTTAGGGAAATCTGTTTTAGTTTTGTAACGCGTTTCTGGAGTTTGTTTAGAAATCTACAGTATGTCGGCCGATATATCGGAATATCAGGTTTTTAAATAACCAAATATTCATATTGTATCGGTCGGGCTCTAATACAAATACAGTCAAAGAGACAAGCGTCCCCTTAAGCTGGGAGCTCAACTGTCACAAAAGGGAGAAGAAACCTTACAAAATCAATAAGTATATGAAGGAGGGGTGGTACGTCTGTTAAAGGGATCATTATTAATTGTATTTAAAACAATAATTCTCCTCATGCAATGGTGGATTTCAAGAGTCATCCTTCACAACACGGAACAAAAGTTGCTATTTCAACTATCATTTAACTATTTATTTTTCTTCAGTGAGCTTGTACGTATATTATATATATACACTATATTAGAGTAGTAGTATTTGACTTGCCTCTATAGATTCGGTTCTACTAATGAAGCCAAAGAAAATAATTCCCTCAAAAAAATGACCCACTCTCGCAGTAACACTCCACTCCAGTCCAGAATGTAATTTAAACCTGCCTTTAACTCTCCTTCACCTAATATGCCCGGCCCATCTAGGTTGGAATATGATGGGATGAATATTTATTGTGGGTCCTGGCTTTGATGGGCATGGAAAGGTTGGAAAAAAACAAGTGCAAAAAAAAGAAGCCAGTGTCACCATTTCTGGCTTGATTGACACTCCAGCTTGCAGCAAGTAATTCATTCTGAGGGGGAGGCAAAAGTGCTCCTTCTCCCAGCACAAGTTTATGATAATCCTAATAAATTATGATGCGCTGCACAGACATTAAAAACTCTGATTGGCACTAAATCACACAAGCTGTGCCACTCAGGTCAGGGAGAGCTGAGAGAGTGACTGTGCGTGTGCTCTCTCCCACTCCAACTATCAATTTCTCTCTGTCCTCAAATCCCACATCACTTCAGTTCACCTACCCAGTTTTCTATTCTCTCTTCTTTAGTCTAACTCCTATCTTTTGGCTCAACTTGTATTTTCCCATTGCTTTGTGGTGGGCTTTCTCTACCACAGATTATTTTGCAGCTGACTTGATGAATTTAGATGACAGCGTAAATTGTTCCTCCTGAAAACAGTCTATGTGTTATTGTACCGTTCCTGTATTCAGCAACATTACCTGCATTGTTCTATTTCTATCCTTTTTTTCCGGGTGAATTAATTCACAGTTGACCGGAAGGATTGACAGCCACCACTTTAATCTTATCTGAGCCCCTATGCACATTGTGCAGCTTATTCTACCATCATCAACTACAGCGGTCATAGTTCAAAAACATCAATTTCTTAACCCCAATCTAATCAAAACCATCAATTTCTTAACCCCAATCTAATCAAAGTTAGCCCAATGTTGATTACTGCCCTGCACTGGCCTTTATTATGAGACAATTTGAAAAAAATTCCACCTGCCTTGATTAAAAAGAGTGGCATAAAAATCTGCTTAACTGTTTGAGTTGAGGGCAGTCCATCTCTTTATAAAAATGTAGGAATGCAGAATTTCATTATCATTGGTCAATACAACTACTCCATCAATGCTTCTCTACTCTAAAGATAGCACACTGGTAAAGGTTGAAAACTTTCTTGAGACACAGATGGGATTAGTTATATCATTGAAGAGAAGCGGCATTGTAAAATCAAACATGCCCAAGTGAACAATTCAATTAATCAAAATAGATTTAAAGGACAGTGGCTGAGGTGATTACACTTTTCTATTTGCATTGATGGTGATGCACTTTGGAATACAACCCATTTCAAATGTCCACGTTACAAAGAGCACATCCTCCCACTTGGCGAGAGCACCCAGTAAATCATACTCCCTGCTGCACGTTTTAATGCTGAGGGCAGTGAACCCATCCATTCGCAGACAGAACGCTGGTTAATGGTGATAATCAGTGGCAAAATAGCAACCGGGGTCGTATCTCAAAGGCTTTACACAGGTAAGATTAATGAATTAAATATCAGAAACATTGCAGATGAGAATGGCAGTCTCTTGAAGGGTGCACCTACTCACACATTAGATTAATAAAAGACAGGTTGAAGAAGAATAGATGGGGCATGGAATATGCAAGAGTTAATATAAAATAACTATTATATTCATTTTTCATTAGTATTAGCATTTTTACCAACCAACAGTCCAAAACCAAAAAAAGAAAGAAAGAAATATTCTAATCCAAATGATCTGAAACAGATTGTTTTTTTTTATTTGAGATGGTGAAATAGTAATGGAGGAGTAGGATAAGTTGTGCAACAGTTGGACAGCAGGGGAGATGCATGTGGCAAATTATTTTCTTTTTTAAATGCATAAAAATGATCAGTCGGAGGGTATCAATTTTGTCGCACAAATAATCTGTTGTTTTAGAGCCCGAGGAGCACACCAGTCTTTCACTTTAGGAGTCAATATGAGGTACAGTAGATAGGAAGCAACATGGACTTCAATATTAATCTTAGAATGTGACTGTTTTATTCTTTTGCATGTACATAATAGTACTAAACTGACTAACCCTCTCAGATGTTCCATGATTCACTCATGATTATTGCGAAAAAATACATGATTACAAAGGAGAAGGTTTTAAAATGTACTGCAGCATTACAAAATAACTGTTTTACCCCAAGGTTGTATCCCCAACCAATGCAATGAGTGCATCTGCCCAGGGGCCTACTTTAAGAAACAAAGAAGGGGGTTCAGATTTGACGTAGCCAAACCAAAGATATTTCTTTCTTTTTTAATTCCATTCATTCTTCTTCCATGTCAAAACTTGGCGCCAACATTACCCTCAGTGCAAACTTGGGTTGGTATGGGGATCTGGGCAAAACTGCCAATGTCTATGAATATTATAGATTCTAGCATGTGGCGGCAATTAAATGCTGTTTTTGGAGGCTAGAACTGGAATTACACAGCCTGTCCCAGTGTAAATGCAGTTTGGCTCCACTTTATTGGATGATGTAATACTGAACATTTTTAGGACCTGATCTATGTGGGCAAAATAGCGGATGAAGGGCTGGTTCGACACTCTGTGTCATTGTCCATAGAGCATTAGAAACAGTCAAATCCTGACTTTGACAACAATTTGCAATTTTGTGAATGTGGTCTTACCAAATTCATGTTATTACTATTGCTGTCAAATGATTCAAATATTTAATTGTTATTAATCACATTAATGTCAGTTACCTATAGCAATTAATCACAATTGACACATTTTTATCTATTCTAAATGTCCATTGATTTAAAGTTAAAGAGGTTATCCTCTCTTTCTCCAGGAGGGGGAGCCATGGGAGAAAGAAGTCCAACTCCCTCCCCTGGCTTAACCCTGCCTGTTTAAAGCTAATAAAGCAAAGGGATCAATTACTCCGAAAATCTATTAAGTCTGGACTTAATATAGACAGACTTAGTTTTACAAGAGCCAGAAATAAAGTGACGTCCGAATTACGAAAGGCTAAAGCAAACTTTTTCATTCAAATTATTAAAAAGGCTGGAGGTAACGGTACAAAAAATATGGCAGATCCTAAATAAATTGACAGGGAAACAACTCAAACAGGACAGTAAAGGTTTAGAACTAAAAATTAACAATCTGCTGGTGAGAGACCCTGTTGTTCTGGCACAAGAGCTTAATTCCTTCTTTGTGAAATCAATAGTAGATTTGGTGAAACAGTTCCCATCTTCCGAGGGTTCTGATCAGCAGGTTCCTACTCTACCGGACAATAATCATCCCAAATTTTATATCCAAGAGATTACAGAATCAGAAGTCATTGATATCATTACGGCTCTGAACAATTCTAAAGCCAAGGATATGTATGGGCTTGACACTAGTTTTATAAAGTTACATAAAGAGGCTTTAGCGCCCCCACTCATGCACTTGGTTGATTTATCTATAAAAACTTCAATTGTTCCTAAGGCGTGGAAATTGGCCTCAGTTATCCCAATATTTAAAGCTGGAGACAAATTTGACATGAACAATTATAGACCAATAAGCATTTTACCGGTAATTTCGAAAATTTTTGAAAAATGGATAAGCAAACAAATCATTGAATTTCTCAGCAATAGTCAAACACCTTTACATCCCATGCAGTTTGGGTTCCGGCCACACCACTCAACTGAGACTGCATTGGCCATGTTTATGGAAAAAATTAAATGTCAGCTAGATAAAAATGGATGTGTTGGTGCTGTATTTCTGGATTTGAAAAGAGCCTTTGATACCGTCAATCACAAAGTTCTGCTATCTAAATTGTCATATTTCAATTTTTCTGCTCAAACTATTAACTGGTTTCACTCTTATTTGTCTCACAGAGAACAATGCACTATGGTGGGCGGGGTTAGTTCTGCCTATATGGGTAGTTCAGTAGGAGTCCCCCAAGGCTCCATACTGGGGCCCATTTTATTTTCTCTATATATTAATGACTTACCAGAATACTGTTTACATGTTAATGTCCAGCTTTACACCGATGACACTGTAATTTTTACTAAAGCAAAAGATCCTGTAGAGGCAGCACATGTTCTCTCAACAGCTCTTACACACATACAAACATGGCTCAATAGATCGTGTCTTATTTTAAATGTAAAAAAACTGTTTGCTTATACTTGTCAAAAGATCTTCTACTGTTATGCCTGCTCAATCAGGGGTGATGTTGGGCACAGAAGAGCTGGAAGTTGTTAATGAATGTAAATATTTAGGGGTGATTATAGACTCTAGACTCTCTTTTAAAAACCATGTTAAAATGATATCCAAAAGAATCAAATTCAATCTTCATAATTTTAAACAAATCAGAGGATCTCTATCAGATTCAGCTGCTCTAATGTTTTTGCATTCAATGATACTTTCACACATGAACTATTGTATCACTAGCTGGTCTATGTCGGGTACTACTACCTTAAAACCAGTTGAGCTTCTGTACAAGAAGGTGCTTAAGATTCTGGATAAAAAAAAACTCTCTCTTATCATCATTGCAATATCTTAGAGAAATATAACTTACTGAGTTTTGATAGTTATTGTAAATTTTCCTATTTGTGCTTAATTTATAAAGTACTTCATGGCCTGGCACCACCTCCAATGTTGGAGTTTATTAAATACAGACACTCTCGGATCACCAGAGCTGTTGTAAACGGGGACTGTGAGGTTCCTTTTAGAAAAACCTCCTTCAGCCATAATGCACTATCTATTAAAGGCAGTGCATTATGGAACACACTTCCTCCAACTATAAGAGAACGGCCCACTTTGGCCTCCTTTAAGAGCCAGGTAAAGCTGTGGCTTAGAGCTAACCAAACATGTGATCACCGCTAACTTGTGTTTACATTTTGTTTTTGTTGTCTTGTTTTTTTCTTTTTTTTACTTTTGAATTGTCCTGTTTTATTATTTCTTTTCTTTTTTTTTGTTTTTTTTTTCTTCTTCTTCTTTTCTTTTTGTTTTTATATGCTAAGTCTATGTCTGTTTTTACTGTAACTCTAACCTGCCTATTGGACTGCAGATGGAAATTAGCCCTCGGGCTACAATCTGGCACATTTACGTGTACTGTCGTGCATGTTCATCAATGTGCACTGTCCTGAATTAATAAAATAAATAAATAAATAAATAAATTTCTTTTTGTCCCATTATTTTTTTCTCATTTTAATGCTCTTATCAACATGGAAAAGTGGATTGGCTTGCTTTGTGTTTTTTTTTTTAATTGGCATATAACCTACTGTACTGTTCAATTTCACACTAACATTCTAACTTGGAGCAGTCATTCACACCTGAGCAAATAATCTCTCACACAGTGTAATACTGCCCATCAATAAATGGTGAAAAAAATACTTTGACGAGGGGGGGCGGAGAATTGGCATCAGCTGTGTGCTTGAAAGTGGTATTTCAGACTGGATGTGCTGCGATGATAGCGCCGTTCACAACAACAAAACACACAGATCACTTTGGTCTTGTATCACACTCGTCATCCACTGAAAATGTAACCCTACTTCTCTTAGGCTGACTCGCAAGCCCAAACGGCATGTGTGCGTGGCATGCCTGTTGTTCTGTTTCCGGTCTAGCTAGATCCGGTGTTGTGTTGTAGTTTTCTAACGTTACTAGTTGTTGCAACAGCATGTGAAAAAAAACTCTAAAGTTTGCTAGGCCAAAACGAACGTTAATATCCCAATAAAAAAATTGCCGCCATTAATAACGTATTTAACTGACAGCAGTAGTTATTACTGTATTTTTTCTTATTTTAAAGACATTCAAATATTTTGTAAAGCAACATATTGTGATTCATACAGACAGGGCTCAGGTGGGTTTTGTCCTCATCTTCATTTCATCATTTTATGATCATCATTATCTGTGATCTTTCGTCACATTTCAAGAGACAGTCGATGAATACAGAGAGGGTTCATGGTCCCTAACTAGCCTGACGAGCTTTATAGCACAATCCATTCCCAACGTATCCATTGTCAGTTTTGTCAATACAGAGCTTTTATTACCTTGCTAATTCAATCGGTAAGCGGGACCATTATATTTTGCCGTGAAATGCCCTCCAAATGTAAGCCATTTGTTACATGGAGCATGTTATATCGTAGGGCAGATATTGCTTGAGTATGGGTGTTGGAAAGATATATACTTGAGTCTCCCTCTTGTCCGTCTCTTTTCAAAGATGTCTTGAGATGTCTTTTTGAACAGCAGACGTTGGCTTGAGACTTATTCTTAGAATGAGTGTTTATATTATGTTCTTCACAGCTTGGACATGTGATGCTGGAATACTAAAGTGAAGCCATGGGAGAATAGAAGTCATCAATCATGAGAGCTGTATATTCGCCTGCATCCGAAGACAACCTGAATCCAGGCTGATGCAGCGAGGGCACAGAGTGGGCTGCTGGAGGTTGACAGAGACAGATAATTAACTAAAAATAATATGTGCTTGACACAGCATAGAAAAAAAGTGCTCAAAGAGGAATAAGAGATGCAACAGAATGAACCCTCTGAGAATAGCCTAGCTGGAGAGATGGTTATGAGTGGATGCAGCACATGCAGTAAGCCTGCTCTGACACCTACACGCTGGAGAAGGATCAAACTTGAAAAGACATGGGAAACTTCATTAGATTTGCAACATCAATATACGCCACTCACCCACACCCCTTCATGTGAGTTCTTCATATACACAGCATAAAAGAGCTGGCAGCACATCACAGCAGTATCGGAAACATGATGTCTGATTGCTTTCGCTCCTGTGATACGAGTCTTTTTGGACTGGTGTAACTTGAGTGGCACCCTTACAAAGTGTTCTCTTTTATTCAACAGATCATCATACCTCTTATAACATAGGTTGACATATATTGGACATTATTGGCTTAAAATGAGTCTTAAAATAAAACTACTAAAATTAAGACATAAGGTGACATCACGGACATCATTGTGCACACGCTAAGGTGCGTAAAAGTCATAGGTAAAACTGTGAATTTCAAAATGACATTTATTTTTGGTTTCCCACGCAACACAGACCTGGTCTCCTGAGTGAAAGACTTGTAATTTGATGCCAACCTGTCTTACATATAATATATTAACATATTGCGATAATGACTAGCCATGAGAGTACGCCACGCCAAGAGACGTAATTGTCGGGCGTTGTCGGAGCTGCATGCACTATCAACCTACAGTGGCAAGAAAAAGTATGTCAACCTTTTGGAAATGTCATTGTTTTCTGAATAAATTAGTTATAAAATGGGATCTGATCTTTGTCCGCTGCAACACTGTTCTTTTAAATTAAGGCTGGAGACCTTTCTTTTTAATGTTGCCTTTCTTTAAATAATTGGTCACTTTTTACACTGAAGTTGCATCGTTGAAACTGTATGACAATCAGCAAGGGTAATATCAAAATTAAATTGACTGTGATTTGACGTTCTGATGAACACTCCTAAACAATTAAGCAACAAAAAGGGGAAATTAATATCATCATTGGTGGCTGAAACACATACTGAAGTGAATTGAGTAACTTGGTTGGGTTGTTTTTGTGAGATTATGGTTGGGGCCATTCTAGCAGTATTTCTGACCAGGAAACAAAGATATGTCTGAGAATTTCTTCAACGTGAGTGTGACACGGTGGTAAAATCTACAAGAAACAGTTGGAGCTGTTCAGGATTTTGCAAAGTTTGCCGTGATTAAACTAAGCTTTATAGTGACAACTATATTGTAGTGTAAAGAAAAGTACTTCCACTCTTGGTTATGGGTAGGTGGATGAGATGGTAAAGAAATGTGGTTCTGCCTGTATAGAATGCCTAGCGTATTGGTCAACAAAGTTTGGGTTTCCACAAAATGGTCCATTGAGTACAGGAAAATTGACAGGTCCGCTGCAACTCTCAGTTCTTTTAAATCAAGGCAGAAGACGTTTCTTTTTGATGTTGCCTTTCTTTAAATAGTTATTGATTCCCTATACTGAAGTTGCATTGTTAAAATCATATGACAATCTGATCTGCTTTTATATTTTGTTTTTAACTGCTCTTTAATGTTTAATCAAATTTCTTATACTGCACAGTACATTGTATTCTTGTATTTTACCTATTTTTAATTTCTTAATCATTTTAACTGCTCTTTAACCCTCTGAGCCCTAAAGCCATTTTTACAGTTCATTTTCCGTCTGGATTTATTTTATATAAAAGCCAATAAAACATCAACCCTGTTGTCTACAGTGAAGATATGAACATCATTTTTTCAGGACAAACTGGGTTAGTAGAATATTTGGGTTGCAATGAGGTCACTTGAATGTTAAAAATGGTTGTAGGACCTTAAAGACAAATAAATAAATAAAACGGAACATGACTCTTCCAGATATGTATTGATATCACAGACATATAGGTAAAACCTAAGCCATTTTACTCTCTAAAAACACTTCTCATATGTCTTGGGAGTCACACTGTTAATCATTATAAATTTTACAGATGACAAAATACAGACATTTTTTTCAAAAAAAGTGCGCTTTTGCCCTCATGACATTTACCTATGCCAATAATAACATAATAATGTCATATTTATTGATATTACACCCACAACAATGCTACACAAGATTTGTGTGTCTAAAACTGTTCTTCTATATGCAAAAATAAACATAATAAACATTATAACTCATATAAAGCACATACTATTTACATTTCTTCAAAAAAGGCCCAAATATATAATATATAATGCAAATATATGCCATATCTCAAACCAATGAGGCCATTTCCTTTATAAAACGGTAGATATCTATCTTGTTCACTCTAGCACCTTTGATTGCATGCTAGAGACGTTGACAGGAAGTGTTTAGGAAGTGCAGGGATTGTAATCTTTCAGCCTCCATAGTTTTGGCTGATGTCTCCCATATATGGGTATACTGGGGGCCTGTACTTCCTGTAAACACTGAGAGAGAGAGCAGAGCGGTAGCCGCCGAATAAGCGAAAACGCGATGAATTATGGACATAAAGTGGATTAATCTGGGATTTAAAGGTATGGATTTAAAGCCCAACAACCCCTAAAGAGGCTGGAAGTTCCAGGCTGGATAGAAAATCACCTGTAGAGGCTAAACGGACACGGAAAAACCGCCGTAAAGGCTAATTCGTCAGGATTCCGGAGCAACTTTTGAGTCACTGCGTTGTATTGTTTAAAAGTTATTAAACTATGAATCAGAGGTGCTTTTTTTTTTTTAGTGTCTCGGTCACACAGGGTTAATGTGTTATGTAAAGCACTTTGAATTGCCTTTTTGCTGAAATGTGCTATACAAATAAAACTGCCTTGCCAAAGTCAAGGGTATTGTCAAACTGACAATAATGTGTCTAAAATAATAACAGACAAATTCTGAGCTTTTATGTCTTTATTGAACACACTGATTCAACATTCAAAATGGCAGTGGAAAAAGTAAGTGAACCCCTACAATTAACTGTTTGACCCCCCTTTGGCAGCAATAACCTCAATTATGCACTTCCTGTATCAGTGGATCAGACCTGCACATTGGTGAGGAGGAATTTTAGCCCATTCTTTCTGGCAGACCTGCTTTAGCTCTGTCATATTCTTTGGACGTCTCATGTGATGGCCCTCTTCAAGACAAGCCATAGCATCTCTATTGGGTTGGGGTCTGGGCTCTGACTTGGCCACTCCAAAAGGCAGATTTTGTTTTTCATGAGCCATTCTATTGTGGATTTGTGCTGGTGTTTTGGGTCATTGTCCTGTTGCATCACCCATCTTCTACAGTTTCAGTTGACGTACAGACATTCTCACATTATCCTGACGAATTGTCTGATATACTTGGGAATTCATCTTCCCCTCAGTGATTCCAAGATGGACATGCCCTGATGCAGCAAAGCAGGCCCAAATCATCACTCTACAAATCACTATACGGTTGGGATGATGTTTTCATGATGATATGCCGTGCCCTTTCTATGCCAGATGTAGTGCTGTGTGTTTTTTTTCTCCAAAAAGTTCAATCTTCATTTCATCAGTCCATAAAACAATTTGCCAATACAGTTGTGGAGTGTCAATGTGCTCTTTTGCAAACTTGAGGCATGAAGCAATGTTATTTTTAGTAAGCGTGGCTTCCTTCTTGGTCTCCTACCATGGATACCCTGCGTTTTCAATGTTTTTCGTCTCGTAGACTCATGGACAGAGATTTTAGTTGGTTCCAATGATGCCAACAAATCTTTGGATGTCACTTGGGACTGTTTCTTGACCTCATTGATGAGTCTCCGTTGTGCCCTTGGTGTCATTTTGACTGGCCATCCACTTCATGGTAGAGCAGCAACAGTCCCAAAGTGTCAAACTGTAAACTGGTGAATTTCTAAAGTCTTTGAAATAACTTTGTAACCCTTGCCAGATTTATGTAAATTAACAATTCTTGATTGTAGATCCCCTGAAAGTTATTTTTGGCGAGGCATCGTTCACATAAGAGTTTGCTCTGCACAATGAGAACATGCTTAACCCTGTGAGACCGAGAGGCTCGCCCACGATCAAAAAATCACCTCTGATTCATAGTTTAATAACTTTTAAACAATACAACGCAGCGACTCACCCAAAATGGCTCCTGAATCCTGACGAATTAGCCTTTCCGGCGGTCTTTTTGTCCTTTTAGCCTCTACAGGTGATTTTCTATCCATCCTGGAACTTCCAGCCTCTTTAGGGGTTGTTGGGCTTTAAATGTACCTTTAAATCCCAGATTAATCCACTTTATGTCCATAATTCCGTTTTCGCTCGCTTGGCCGCTCCGCTTGCTCCCTCTCTAGTCTGTGTTTACAGGAAGTACAGGCAACCGGTATGCCCATATTGGGAGACATCAGCCAAAGACTATGGAAGCTGAAAGATACTAGCCCTCCAAGCACTTCCTATGCCAACACTTCCTGTCAACGTTCTAGCATGCAATCAAAGCTGCTAGAGCGGAACAAGATAGACATCTACCATTTTATAGCGGAAATGGCCTCATTGGTTTGAGATATGGCATATATTTGCATTATATATTTGGGCCTTTTTTGAAGAAATGTAAATAGTATGTGCTTTATATGAGTTATAATGTTTATTATGTTTATTTTTGCATATAGAAGAACAGTTTTAGACACACAAATGCTTGTGTAGCATTGTTGTGGGTGTAATATCAATAAATATGACATGTTATTATTGGCATAGGTAAATGTCATGAGGGCAAATGCCTGGACTTTTTTTTGAAAAAAATGTCTGTATTTTGTCATCTGTAAAAGTTATGATTATTTTTCACAGTGTGACTCCCAAGACATATGAGAAGTGTTTTAGAGAGTAAAATGGCTTAGGTTTTACCTATATGTCTGTGATATCAATACATATCTGGAAGAGTCATGTTCCGTTTTCTTTATTTATTTGTCTTTAAGGTCCTACAACCATTTTTAACATTCAAGTGACCTCATTGCAACCCAAATATTCTACTAACCCAGTTTGTCCTGAAAAAAATGATGTTCATATCTTCACTGTAGACAACAGGGTTGATGTTTTATTGGCTTTTATATAAAATAAATCCAGACGGAAAATGAACTGTAAAAATGGCCTCACGGCTAGGAGGGTTAAGGTTTCAGGGTTTTTTAATCAGTCAAAGTAACTGTAGTCCACATCTCCAAACTCATTATCTCTTAACGAGACTCCAGTTGTGTTAAAACCTGCCTCCAGTTAGCTTGTTTGGAGGTCTTTAACCTAAGGGTTCACATCATTTTTCCACAAACCCAGTTTATTTTTGGTTGTTCTCAATAAAGACATTAAAGATCATAACAAAGTTGCATTATTATTTTAGACACATTATCAATACCCTTGACTTAGATGAAGATCAGAGCACATTTTTGACAAATTCATTCAAACAATTAAATTCTAAAAGATTCATATACTTTTTCTTGATACTGTATATAGTCGTTTTGATTGTGTGAGGAACAGCTGCTCAATTTTATTAATTCATGTAACAAAAATTGTTTGAATGGGTTATTGAACTGAAAGGGCTTAATTGTGTGTGTTAATTGAATTCATGAAACCACTGAAAATCCCAATAAAAGTGCAGGGAACAAAGCATGGGGCAACCTGTAGCTCACCCAGTGTGTGCCAATGTAAGCTGAGTCCTTGGCGGCGGACCGGGTGAATCCAACCCGGGGCCCTTTGCTGTGTGTCATTACCCTTTTCTCTTTACCCCCTTACTTGCCATTGTGCAGCTGCTCCATAATAAAAGAAAAAATGTTCAAGAAAACACAAGACCCAAAGTTTGACAATCACTAACAAAACCTATAACAAGCCTAAACACAGCATCTATAGATTTCCACTCAAAGACTTTGACTGCAACTCATTTAAAGGCTCGAAACTGTGATTGCTTTCAACATATTAACATTGTGTTTGTCCTTGATGAAAGAATCAAGCCATCATAGCAAACAAGGTGCTGCTGGACGAAAAATATGTTTAAAATTGACACAGAATGCAATTTTGTGCTGTGTACGTACATGGAAATGCAATAAACTAGCACTGCAACTTGTGATTTGTCTAGTAATCAGTCAATTATTTATTGGATTTATTGCCAAATGATTTATAGTCCATCCCACACAAGATAATGATCGTATATGGTCGGACCAACATTTACATTAATAATTATTGTTTATTGATTTTTTGTCTATTGACTCCATTAACCAACTAATTGTTTTAGCATTACAATGAAGTTAAATTAAAAATCATGACTTATAATAACTAATAATAACTTTTATGTGGCCAGTACGGAGAGGGAACCATATACTGTTATTAATCTGGGCCTGTACTGTAGAGTATGTTCTTCAATGTTATATTTTTTGGGTTCTCATCTCAGCTATAATTTTTCAACTCTAATCGCATAATGACCAAAACAAGTTTGACAAAATGTTGACCAAAAGTGCCCTTTAAATGAAAAAAAACACACCATTGGTGTGCATAGCCATTTTTATGTGACCATTGAGAAAAACATCCCAATCTGCCGGGCCTTTCTTAGTACTTATTATATTACTTTAAAACAAGCTTTGAGGCATCACCGATTGGAGGATGGACAGCTGTCAGTGGACAAAGGCCTGTGTTTCTTTGTGGACTGACGACTGCCAATCTAGCTGTCAAGTCTGGATGACTGCCGGATTTCTCTGGCTTTCTATCTGCTTCTCCTGTCCACCTGTCGACTGCTCCATCCTGTTGAATGTGCTTCTCTGCCAGGTCCACTTGCCTACCTGTCTTACTCATCTTCAACCCCGAGCCAGTCTATCTTTTCCGCCTGTTGAATCTGCTGAACAGGGTGACTTAAATGCTGTTAGTACTAATATAGAATCATACATCTCCTAAACTCTGGGAAAGAAGGGGGGGGGCATTTTCTTAAGCCTTAATACAATCACATAATGTCTTAAGAATGAATGCATTTTAATACAATGCATTATTTAAATATTGGCAAGCAAGTTGACATTTTCATCTATTAGATGATATGATTTTTGGGGGAATTTCTACTTTTTAATTTTTTGTGTATGGTATGGATGTATAAAAATACAACAAAAACACATTTAACTCCAATTTGAGCTTTATCTCCCACAGACACGCCCACATTCCTGTTTGAAATTGCTCAATTATTGATGTCACTGATTAAGAATGCCGTTTTGTGTGCTGCCCATTGGTTGAGCAAGCACAGCACACTCAGCGGCTTGTTTGAATTTGGTTAACCAATGAAAACAGTTGGTCAATCCGATTTTTTTTTTTTGAACATCAACAATCATCAACATCAAGCAATTCTAGTAGAACCCAAAAGTGCACACATGACGCTGAAAAGGTGTAGGGCTCTTTAATGGCCACTTACAAGGAATTTGATTCTGGCTTTTTGTTTGTTAATGTCCATACACAGAAAAATACCTCTGGCTAAAAGCATGACAACAAAGCTAAACAAAGAGTCACTGGTGCACTGTGTTTTCAAAATGTACGAGTCATTATTCTTACGTTTTTGTTGTTGTTGTATAATATCACACTACCATGGTCAGTTTGTAGTCACTACCCAGCTGCATTGTCGCTGTCATGAATACGCATCTGACCTGTAACATCAGTCCTTTTTTCAAGGCAGGTTCAATGTATATAAGGCTGGGGACCTCATGTATATAGTTACAGTTGCATTAAAGTCCATTAACAGAACTGATAAAAATTGACATTTTCACATAATAACAGGTGCAAGAAATATGACCAAGAAGATCCAGGGAGATGTCAATCGTGCACAGTGTACATGCCCACACAGTGCTGTGAAGAGGTGTAATCACTTAAGTGGAAACAGCTGAGGGGGTGTACCAAGGACACGCTGCAGTGGTGACCCCTACATGGGTTCCCAAGATGATTTTGACTTGGGGAGTATTCACATTCTGCCATTTTTCTTTATTCTCTGTGCGACTACTTATATATATATATATATATATAGAAAGATATGAAAGTGATATTGCAAGACTTTAGTTAAGAACAGAGTAAAAAATGCAGACCAGATAGCGGACACCCTATAGAAACAAAAATCTGTGGTGTTTTAATACTCTGTACACCCACAGAGAACTGCAAAGACGAGGCCTCTACCCTCTCTTTTTAGAGAGCGTTTCTCTTAATTACACTAGTTGGTTAATTAGGACGAGCTACAGAATCGGATAACAACTCTTCCTAGAAGTAATGAATTGAGAGTTTAGTTCCTTGAAAGACGCAGTCTTTAATTCTAAGTAAGTGTCTTGAAAGAAGTTCCCAAGAAACCTATTAAACAGAACTATCAAATTGACTTTAGAAAGCTGAAATATTTTTATTTGACAGCAGAGTTACACAAGGATGACAGGCTACTTAATTATACTTAACTCATACTTGACTCATTGTCAATTCATTAAATGGCACATCATTTTCTGGTAAGTGAACAGGTTTGCACAACTTCAGCAGAAGTGCTTCATTCAAAAGTGTTATTAAGATTTAAAAAATAAACGTAATTGAAAAAGAGCCTGTCATAGGAATGTCTTAGTCACCTTTTACTTCTTCGTGTAACATCAATTTAAGTCTTAAGAGATTTGTTGCTGCAGGTAATTAGCGGCCTACTTAGATGCAGATGACTGACCCAACTTCCCTCATACTAACTGGTTTACAATTTGAATTGTGTGACTAATGTGCAAGGTGATAGTAAGGCGGAAAATGGAAATATACTGGAGTTGATTAAGAAAAGTAAGTGCTTCTTTGGGCTAGATCCACATTCCTTTCCTTTCTTCCACACAACTGCCATGCAATTAATATTACAGTATAAAAAAGACGCCTACAACCAACTGTAAAAAAAAAAAAAAAGTCTTGATTAGTACACTAAAGACAAAAGAGATGTAGTTATAGATACACGCTTTACACAATTTCCTTATCAAGTGTTTTGCTTACTGTAGTTTTATTTTCTTAAAAATAACACTTAATCACTAATTTCTGTCTTAAGAAACTACTTAAGTAATATATTGATTCCCAATCAAATCAACAACCTGCCTTATTCCTTCTTGTTTTAAAGTGCCCATATTATGAAAGAAATCACTTTTTCTGGGATTTGAGGTGTTATTTTGTGTCTCTGGTGCTTCCACACACATACCAACTTGGAACAAAAAAAAAACTATCTATGCTGTTTTGAGCGAGATAAAGGTTTCTGAATGTCCTCAGCCTTCAGTCTCCAGGTGAGCTGTTCAAAATCTGTATGGCTTTCTACGTAACTAGCCGAGACAAGGTGGCTAACCATAGCACATGCTACCACTAGAACGCTAGCTCGTTGTCAATGGCAAAACACTGCTACAACACACACTAGTTCACCATAATCTCCAAAACATCTACTTCCATGTCTCTGTTCTGCAGGTATTCAACAATTGGCCCTCGTTTAGAAGAAGTCTCCCAGCTAATCCTGCCTTGTACTGACCAAACAAAGTTGGAGAAAGAGTTATCTAGTTGATGTGATCTTACCTAGTTACTGCGCATGTGTGACTCCCAACAAAGTATAGAAGTGAGATGTCTCACTCTGTATCTAAACAGAGACCTAAACACACAGGGTAAAAACAGGATCTACAGCAATGTGCGGTACAACAAAAATTTGGTGTTTTTTGAAAATGTAACCATGTAAACCCATTCTGGCACAACCTCAAAATACAGTTATGAACCTGAAAATGAGCATAATATGGGCGATTTAAGAGACAGATGACACAAATGAGGAAAGGGATGATCCATGCTGGAAAAAAGTTGAAAGGGTCTTATTGCACAGGCAGGTTGCTATACAAAAATGAAGCTTTTAGGACTGACATTTTAGAAAGAGCTAGACAGTTGCTATGTGATTACTGCAACTCTGCTGCACAATTCCCCAATTATTGTAGGACCGATGCTTGTTTAGGGACAATTTCAAATTAAATAATATGTAAAAAATGTGAAGATATCTGAACACCTTTCAGTCTGGGGCAAGCTAGTATGCACTACAATGTGAGTGTATTTGTTCTGAGTCAGTAATGTGGGCTTCTTTTATCATACCCAATTAATAAAATACATTTTTGTATTGTTTTTGCCATTCACAATACGTCATTGCCATCAATATGGGGGACTGAATAGAACAAGCTGTGTGGAGCAGCAATACTTGTATCAGTAGGTAGTGAAGCAGGGAGTAAAAAGAGAAAGAACAGTGTGAAACAAATCATTCATAGCTTTAAAAAAATAGCTTTGAATCTGAACAGGCCACTAGGGAAAATAATAATAAAAGAAAAAAAGTACAAGGTGGGTACATTAGATGTAAAATTGTCAAAAGTTTTAAGATAAGTATCACCTTAGAGTATCAAGAACTACAGAGGCAGTGCATCAGTAAGCTTAACATTAACGATGCACTTGGGTTGTATTGTGGAAACTGGGAGAAAAAAAAAAAAAGTATTGCCGCTTTTCTAGGTAATGTAATTGCTATATTGGTGATCTAGCACCCTCATTAAGCATGGATCAAATGGCGGTGTAGAAAGCAGAGGTACAAAACTGGAGTGTGAAACAGACAGGATTAGCAGATGAGAGAGATGTTCTCTAACGCACAGTGCGTGTTTGAAGTCTCCTACATGGCTAATTGTCAACTGAAGACAGTAGCATCTAGAAGTTCAGCCTCCCTACTGAATTACAGATAGCTCACTTGCCCTTGGCTAGCCTCCCAGTGTTTGTGTTGATTTTTTTTCTGAGCAATTAACAATCTGACACCATAACCTTGGACTGTAGAAACAGGAAGATAGACACAGGGAGAGGGGGGCAACTGCTTCATTAAATAACACATAACATAGTTTGCAGTGACACAGGAGGAATTAGCCACAACGTGTTCTTTTTCATTATGTGTCCTTTTTTCAGAGTCTTAGATCATGGTCTACAACTGACACAGAAGTATCACATTTTGATTGCAATGCCACAATCTGCTAAAATAGACAAAAGCTAAAGTTCAAACTGGGGCTATAAATTGAGCAAGCAGATACAATTTGTAGCAGACCTGCATGGCTCAATTTCAAACAGCCCTCACTGGAAAAACTAAATAGATTGCACTGTGTTCAACGTCTTAAAATTACCCGTTCATGTTTCCTGATAAGCAATCTTGTGCTCATAGATAATTACTGTGCTCGCGACGTCTGAGAGATGAAAGTAGCATAACTTTATACTGCGAAAAAAGGTCACAGGAAGAAACCAGGGGTGATCGGTTTGGCGTGTCACTGTGACTTACCCTAATCATTAACATGGATGTTAAACAACATATCTACTAGAGGGAGCTTGAACCAATCCATCTTGCACTGACCAACCCACATGTAGTTGCCATCCAATCTCCTCTCAGGTGCTATGTTGTAACCATTTGTCCTTGTCCCCAGATAAGTACCTACAGAGGTTTTAAAATTTCTATCTTGTGTAGCTCTGCCTTTTTTACCCAAAGTTCCTAGTCGTGTCTCACTTAACCTACTGGCTACACTGCCCCCGTGATTTTCAATGATACTGCTCCATTACGTCTGTATCTGTAAGCTTCCAGAAAATGTGCCAAAAATGGGGACGAAATGAACGCAGAGTACGAGCAGAAGGCTCCGTCCGTATCTAATGTTAGAATAATTCAGCCTTAAGAGTCAAATCGAGCAAATACAAGGCCACAGGTCAGCAAGTGTTAAATGATGACCATATTAAAGTTAGCAGACAGGTGTCTGGAATTTCCTAAGAGTAAGTTCCCTCTGTGCTGTAGCGAGTTACTATTGGGACTGCAATGAGAATAACCTCAGCATGATGCTCTATGAGACCTTTTCAGAAACATGGTTAAAAAAGGGCAGTATATTCAGGAGAAGCAGATGCCATATACTGTACGTTGTCTTGGTTTTAGTATCAGATGTCAGGTTTCTTAAACATAGTAACAATATTAATCAATTCAAAGACAACTATATGCAGTGTGCCATTATAGTGGATGAGACTAGTTTAGAAAAGGTCAGCAGCAATATCAGAGAAAGGGAGAAAGAGGTAGTCAAAATGGCACAAAGCTGTCCTGCGGAGGGAAATGAGTTTCAGGACAAGTTGGGTAACAAGTAGTTTGTATTGATGGCTTATTATTCACGGGATACTTCCAGTTCAGCCAGAAGTTCCATCAGATATCCCTCACCTTCCACTTTCTTTGTGTTGGAGCTCTAAACTCTGATGGATTCCTGAGGACTATGGTTAACTGCTCCTCAGATTTCTGCAGCTCTGACAGCTAGCTAGACTATATGACTTTTCTTTTGAATCGGATGGTTGGTGTTTTGATCCCTGGCCTTGCAGTCCCATGTCAAAGTGTCTTTGCCCCCAATGCTGCGCCTTCGGAATGTAAATGTGTGTGTAATGTTTATTTGATGAGCAGGTGGCACCTTGTACAGCAGCCTCGACCACAATATATGAATGGTGAATAGTTCCTGTAATATGTAAAAGCACTTTGAATAGTCGTTAAGACTAGAAAAAGCGCTATATAAGAACAGTCCAACAAACAGTCTTATTAAAGAAGCTGATTCAAGCCACTTTGTGTTGCTTAGTTAACTTGGGTTCAGACCGCCAAGGATACAAAAAATTAGCGGATTTGCATGGACGGTTGTAGAGGCCCAAGGATTATGATAGGTTTGCCAGATACATAGAAGCTTTACAAAGTAAAGCAGCTGAGCATATAGAAGAATGGAATTGTGGAAAAAAAGGTTTAACAGGTGGTCTGGCTGGTTTACAAAATGTGGTTACAGAAAATAAAAAGGTAAAGGATGAAAAGGAGACATGAGATCAGGTCAAAGCCTCTGTCCATAGCAAGAGCACAGCTAGAAATGAAAAGATCAAAAGAAGATAGAAATGAAATGGCAGAAAAAATCCTCTCTGTGGGAAGTTTGAAGTGACGTAGGAAAATGAGGATTGCCCCATCTTCAGACAATTCACTAAAAAGGCTGCCAAATTCACATCCATGACAAAGGATCAGATGGACCTGGGGGCTGATAAAGGACAATCATGTGAAGAGGTCCAGGGTGAGTTTCAGTGATGGCACAGAATCCAAATGAAAGAAATAGTATGAGTGACACAGAAGGAATAAGCAATTCCCACTGAGAGGAGATGAACAGACCTGAGCAGCTATCGCCTGGAGCCTGAGGAGAGGCAGCGAGGCTGTGAGTTGGAGAGAGTACAGCAGGTGCTGCTGCGGCTTTCTGCCGGGTGATTTATGTCCATGCGATTGCAACAAAATGTAGAAACAAGATCGGAGCCCATTCTAAGATGAACTCAGGACTTTGTGAACTATTGACTGATAGTTCCTGTCTCCTCTCTACAACAGTTTAAGATGAGACAAAGGGACAGACCAAGCTTGCTGGAGAGGACGCATTTTCAAGGATATCGGAAGACACAAAATGGAGGAGAGTGCGGGGATGGAAAGGAAGCCGGACCTTCACTCACTTTCCCTTTACAGTGCTGCTCATGAGTATAGGAACCCCTGCTTAAAGTTGACTAAAAAGAAGAATAAAGTAAAAAATCATATTTTACCTTAATTAAAAAAGGAGGAAAAATCCAACCTTTAAGGACACCAATTTTCTTTGTGAATGAATAATGTATTGTAAATAAATAAATATTCTTCCCTAATATACAGGAAGCATGAGTATTTTATCACCCTTATGTTAAATTCCCATAGAGACATGAATATTTGTATTATTAAAGGCCAGTAATTTCATGAATCCAGGATACTATGCATCCTGATAATGTTCACTTGGCCTTTGGAATTAAAATACCCCCCCATCATCACATACCCTTCACCATATCTAGAGATTGGCTATTTTTCAGGGGTATTTTCCAAAAAAATCATCTCTCAATGCAAATCAAACCAGCTATTAGGCAAACTGAAATAAAACCATGGGGGGGTCCAGGGGTTGCTATACTCATGTGCAGCACTGTATATGTTCACACAAATAGTTCAAATGATTTTCATGTTATATGGCTTAATGCTATGATTATAGCTAAGCAGGTTGTGCTGAAAAAGACCGGACGCCAAAGTGACATGCTTTTGACAATACAAATCCCCTAAAGGTGTAATGAGTTAATTAGGAGATTGCAGAAAGCAGGAAAGAGAGGGACAAAGTAGGCCTTTAATAAATAACAAAAACACAGCCTATGAAAGCTAACCACAAGCTGCACAGCTACAAGCCTGTAATGTTACTGTACGTCTCATATGTATATGCCCTCGCTAACATTGCACAGATATCTTAATTGAATGGCATGTTTGTCTTAAGCCCCTTTCACACATGCACTGCAACAATGACATTATCTAGACATTACCCAGAGGAGCTGTAAGTGATAATGCAAATGTCTGAATCAGTTGGACTGAACATTAAACGGAATTTACTTTGCCAGCTTGTTCGATAAACCAAATTACAAATCAGCTATATGGACGTGATGTAATTGGCGCAATGTGCTGCCTCCTGCACACTCTACCCAGGCGCCACCCGTCTCCTAAACCAAACAGAGTATTTCCAGTAAGTGAGAATGTTTTTGACACGGACACTCTCCTGTTGTGAGCTAAAGCAACTTTGGACAATGTCTGAACCCGATTCGTCGAATCCAATGTCAATCATCCAATGTTCAAAGGAGAAAACGGCTTTAAACTTTAAATATATGACACATCTTTATTTAAACAAGGTTATGATGTGGAAATCCACACTACTTTAAGAGAACATTGTGCACCAATGTTGTGCTCCCTATCCGATTGCCAATTGTTTATGTTAACTAAAATTAATGATGGTTGAATAAGCTTTGTATAAAAGTATTTTATTGATATTCAGGGTAAGCTATGGAATGAACACATCTCACCTTAAAGAATATAAATATGTGTTCAGCTAATGGCCTAATTTCCATCAACTGTATGTGCCAACTTCCATCCCTTAGATATAGCTTATTTAAGGAGAAGGTGGAGAATCTGAATTAGTGAACCTAATGAAGACCATATGATAACATGTTTCTCCTTAAGAACTAGAACTGTATAATTGTAAAACAAAGATGGCAATTTATTTTACTCATTTTTTACCGTGTAATTTTGCTGAAAGAAAGACTCATTTGACTCTCTCCTTCATCACCTTCATTTCAATTACATGATCTATTCCTAGCTCTTATTTCTTTTTGGGAAATTCTTTCATATGCTTGTCTTTGAACCACAAATAGTTCCAGTACCATTTTTTTCTCCGGGGTTGTTACACTCAGCCGGCTCTGTAATGGCAATTTGGCCCCTTGCCCTTCTTAGAATGGGTTAATTCCTGCTTTATTTGGCCCACAGATAAAAGATAAAAGAGTCAGCTAAATTGCCAAGTTCAATCAAGTCAAGTTTAAAGGCTAATGATAGATGCAATGATTTCAATGGTAAACAGCAGGCCTGCTTCTAGCTTACACTGATGGAGAGGCTGCAAGCTATTTTGTGTGGGGTCCTTTGGAGTGAAAATGTGTGTGTGTGTGGGGGGGGGCAGGACCTTTGATAGATAATGTCTCCTACAGGGCCTCCCTTGATCGTGAGAGTGAAAATAGTCCGATTCAACTGGCATTGGGGCATCAGGAATGGAGATGAATGTTGGAAAGGACAATCGGCCATGTTATCCCTTCACATATACCTTTACATGTGACTTGCTGGAAGTCAAGCATTGCATTTCTACGTTTGCTTTCACCTACTCTAGTGTGACAGTATCCCTTCCTCCCCATCACTGCTGATTCCTCCCGATGCTAAGTGCAATAGCCAATTAATTGTTTGTCTAATATATTTCTGTTGGCATTTATAATTCAAACAACACATGGTATTATGTTTAAGATCTCCCTGAGTCACATTTAAAAATTCACTAATGACAAATGAAAATGAACATGTGATAACCCATTTGTCCATATTGATTGTTATTTTTAAATATGTGTGAGAATATCCATTACCTGCATCAAAACTTCTTGTTAACGTTCTTCATCAATCGTATTGCAACAATCATTATGCCTTTGTCTTACAGATATTATTCCTGTGGGCAGCTGTCTCCTGCTGTGTACTTGGCTAATTAGTGCAAATTAGGTAATGAGTTAAATTATAGGGGAAGGCCACAAGAACACGCACACCTGTACAAGCTTATGAAATCCAAACACCCCTACAACAAGTAGCTCTATTTGTTGTTGGGACTGCAATAAAAACAAACCATCAAATTTATGAGTCATATGTGTCATCTTCTCATACTGGATTATACAAGATTGCACAGATCACATCTAGTCTATGTGCATAATGCTGGCTTGATATCAGACTGCGCTCTATGTTTCGACCTGTTAATAAGATGACATTGCATACATTGTGCTGGCTTGACGACAGCCTAGTGTGTTGGGATAAAGCCACAACAGATCTGTCAAAATGAGGTCATGTGAAACACACATCATTCTACACAATGCCAAGCAGCCTTCTTTTGAGTTAAGTGCAGCTACAGAAATTTAACTGCAGCATCCTCCACATTCTTTTCACTTCCATCCTTCCAACATCAAAATGGAGTATTACTTTGAAAATCTAAACATGTATCAGCACTGTAGGCTGAAAGGAGGCCCTCAAAGCCTAGGGCAAGGCAAACAACAACAAAATGGCAGCCTGATTTGTGATCCCTCTTTACAGCCAAACCAGTGTGAGCAACCTGCGAGTATTACATATTATCAGTTGACCTGCCTCCAGACGGTCAGTAACAGAAATGGAAAAGAAAGTGTAGGATAAAGCCTTTATCCTCCTCCTTGCTGTTTAAACCTCTGCATTTATAGTCATTCCTCCAGAGATAACCTGCCAGAAATCACTGCCATGGAAATGCAGAAAAAAATCTAGAAACTAGAGTATGAGTGGGCTTGTAATGTGAAAACACATGGCGAGCTGAACCGAAATAGGTCTTACACCGCTTGGTTTACAGCATCAGAGGGTGGGCTAAATGATCTTCCAGCTGGGCTTAGCCCTTCCTTAGCCCCCTGTTACAACTGGGCCGGCTAATCAGTTTTAAGAAATACATTTCTACAGCTTTGCTGAGCTATAGCTTGGAAAACTCAGCAGTAGAATAAAAAGCTGTAACCAAGAATGGTACAGTTTGTCAGGTACACAAGAGTGTAGCAGCTGAAAGCAAGAGGAGAAGGATAGTATTCCCACATTGCTGTAGTCTGAAAACACTGTTTTGAAGAAATTCACTTGCCAGTGTATGAAACATTTCAAAGGATTCCCACTCCTTTCAGGACTATCAAACACTACTTCTTCTCTGTGTGCATGTCACCAAAATGTTTCTTTCCCCGTGTGAGTTAAAGTGTGAAAAGCCAGTGTAAGTATGCATTTCGGTTTGTGTGACTAATCAATTAAGCCAGTGTATAAACAAGTGAGTAACTTCAGCAAGTTAGTGTGAAAAGGAAAGAAACAAAGGGTGTTCTGTTAACATGAAGTATTTTCCAACCATCTTGAGTCATAGCTATTTCAAGAAAAAGTGTGAAGCTCATGGGAAGCTCAATTCAGTGGCAATATTTGTTAGCATTCTCATCAAGTGTTCAGAAGTGAATCTGCCCACCATTCAGCTATTGTCCCTACACAATACCGCTCATCAAAGTATGAATAGTAGTAGAGCAAACACACAAATCAAAAAGTCTGTGGTACCCAAGAGCAAACAACTATGTTAACAAGCCCACATGACTCATCACAAAAAACATAGCTTAGGCTCAAGAATAGGAAATGCAATCAATCTCATTTATCTGTACGACTTCACATGTTCAGCAGAGATTAAGGTTTAAGCGAATAAATAAACACCCATATGAAAACAAGGGATATCTAAATGTGATGCTAAAACCCCTTCTGAAATAATGTGTACGCAGTGTTTACATAAACTTCTGTGTAAGGCTAAGTAATCAAGTAGCAGATTTATCATCTCTCAGAGCAGAGTAAATAATTACCTCTGGTCGCCTCGCTGTGGACAGAGTTTTGTTTAGGAGGAGTGGCGGTGGTGTGGGTCATACCTCGCATTCTCGGGAGCCTGAAATGGTATAGGTGCAGGGTCCGGTCCCATTCACAAGCACGTCCATGGCCTCAGAATTGGTGGGCTTGTAGTCCACATAGTACTCCTGCAGTGGAGAGCTCAGGGTGCGCTCCGTCTCTCTAGCTTTCTTGCGGCGTTTGCGGGCTGCTGCCGAATGCTCCTGCAGCTGCTTGACACTGCTAGGATAGCGCTTCCAAGACACGTAGATTACCAACAGGATCATCGCGACAGATAGAAAAAGGGCAACGCTTCCAGCCACAATCTTATGGAAGGACACAGGCTCCAAGTCTTGCTCTGGGGGAAGTGCCACAGGTGGGGTAACAACTGACAATGTGGGGCCTCTGATAGAACCCTCTCCTCTCTTTCCAGAACCGGTAGGTAAAGCCAGAGTGGCTGGATGGCGTTCGCTCTGCACAGGGACGCTGGATGGGCTTGGAGGAATACTCACAGTGAGGGTTGTCGATGGGTTTGATTGGCAAACACCAAAAGCCTCGACAGCATCCATCACTTTCTCACCCTGGGCTTTCTTAGGGGAGGCGCAGATCATGGTGGTCTCCTTTGCCCCTCTGAATTTTCTTAGCCAGGCCACCAGAGGACAGATGGCAGGGCCACAGTCCCATACATTACCAGCTAAGCTAATTGTAGTCAAAGATATCCAGGCATCAACCACCTCCTGGGAGACATTGTTCAGCTTGTTGGAGTCCAGATTGAGGGTCTGCAGGTTGGGTAAGCATTGATACACTACAGCATCCACTTCCATCAGATCATTTCCAGACAGATCCAGTTTCTGGATGGAGGCCCAGGTCCAGGTCAGGCCCTGGTTCATTGAGCGAATGCGGTTCCACTGCAGGTAAAGTGCCCGCAGATTGTAGAGGCGTGGGAAGTGAGAGAAATTGATTTTTGAGAACTGGTTATGCTCCAGATGCAGTTCAGTGAGCTTTACTAGGCCCGAAAATGCATTCCGAGTGATACTGCGCAGGCGGTTGTAACCCAGATCGAGGAACTCAAGATTTCTGCAATCTTGGAACAGACGCATTGGGACGGTTTTTAGAGAGTTTGAACGTATGTGAAGGCTGAGAAGCTTCCTTAGGCCCTGGAACTGCCCTGGCTGCAAGGCCTGCAGTTTGTTGTACGACAGGTCCAGATTACGCAAATTAGGGACAGGGTGGAATGTGGTATTGTGAAGCGACGTGATCTTGTTGGAACTTAGGATCAGCTCTTTGAGTCTGCGGACACCCTGAAAGGCCATCCCATCCACAGAGGCAATGTAATTGTGGTCCAAATAAAGCCATATGAGGTGGTTGAGTCCTACGAACTGGCCTGCGCGAAGACTGGCAAGGCTGTTGTACCGTAAAGACAGGCCTTCACAGCCTCCTGAGAGGTTCTTGGGGACATCGCGAAAGGCGCTTGACTCACAGTAGACAATTTTTCCATCACAGCGACAGCTCTTGGGGCACGGGCGCTCACTCAAAGATGGATTTGCCGCCAGCCACACCTGCATCAGGAGTTGGACCACTAGCCAGCGACGCCGCAGAGCAGAGCCTATAGGGAGGAGATGGTGGAGAGGAAAATGAGAAAGAATAAAAATAAAGCTAATGAGCTTAATACAAACTCACAAATCCCTCATTAATAATATCTCATTTTCCAATGGAGTGATTTATTTTTCGTTGTGTTCAGTATTGAAAGTGAGGGTGACTACAAACCAACATGCTCTATTTTTTTATTTTTCCCTTTGTTTCTAAAGATAAAATGAGGATATATTTATACACACTGAGATCTGACTTATTGACCACAAAAAGATGAGGCCTAGCAATTTCTGAAGAGGTATCCTGAGGCAGGCTTCAATTATGTGCTTCTACAATTGGATGGGTTTTCTTATTATTATTCTAGTTATCAATACTGTTTTAAAAAAATGTAAACCATTTTGTGTGCTTAGCTGATTTCCAGTGTAATGATTAAAATGTGTGCATCTGAATGTGAAGGAAACACCTTTGACTAAAGTATGAACAGCTTGAGAGCAAAGTTGCCAATCAATACAGCATTGAAAGGGAAAGTCCAGAATATAACCTGTTGTTATATGCTAGATGTGATTGCTACAGTAAATAGTTTATTTTTCCCCTTATTGAGTCCGCTCTTGACCATATGCAGATAAATGATGACACGTACGTATAATTCACACATCATACACACATGCATACACTCATAGTTTGTTTTGCATTGTTGGCAGTACATTGATTTATATTTGTAGAGCTCACTTTCAGTTCAAATATGTACAGTCATACATTTTAGTTTGTTTTTTAATAAGTTTTGCCTTAAGTTTTTGTAATGCATGTTAATATGGCATACCAGGGCTGAAGTTGTCGCTGCTGGTTGCTGCTGCTGCTGCTGCTGGGGGGGGCATCAGAGCAAAAAATGGACCTCCTACACCAGAGCTCTTAAATACAGGAAGTGGACAATTAGAATGTACCAAGTAAGCCACAGCATGGGTGAGATAGGGATTTCGAGTTTAGGGATTGCTACATAAGAGAAGTTTGAGTTTATATATTTAGAGTATATTAGTTTGCTGGTGATTTTGTTTTGGTTAATTGCTAAAATATTCATACTGATGGATTGATTGTCCGGTTTTGTTGTATTTGAAGTTTAGTTGGTAGTGTTGTCTTTGTGATACCCCTGTGATCCAGTCAGCCATTTTGTGTTGCCCTTTAGTTTGTTTGGTGATGTTTTGTAATTGTTAGGTCAGTTTATTCTGCTCAGGTCTATTCCCGCATGTTAACTTATCATAGCCTTAGATTAGTTAGCTCATGGGCCCAACACTTTGATAAATATTTTGCATTTTTGGGTAAAGGAAACCCTCATTCTAAAAAAACACTGGAATGTAGAACAGGGCAATTTCATGTTTTCCAGCTTGGGTCAGGATTAATGTGAAATTGCCATAACTTAAAAATGAGGGCCACTCTCTAGAGTAGTCTGTCCTTTTTCCACAGATATAGGACATTTTTCAATTTTAAATACCAGGTCTCTTCCCTTTGCCTACATTATATACAAAGCTGTTAGATTCCTCTATCAAGTCTCCAAAAATACTATGCCCTTCTAGTTCCATATTTCCACGTTCAATTTTTTTTCTAGATCTTTGAAACCCCCTACCTCCACTTGTCATGTTATAAATCATCCTGTAAAATATTCAGTCTCCATGGTTATCTCAGGGTTGTCATATACAGTACATTGTAAACATTTCCCTCCACACTGACCCATGTGCACCATCCTTACAACACAACTATTGACATATGTCCAGTCATATCACATCCTACAATTGCGGATGTGCTGTACAGCGAGTCAACAAACCTGGTGTCCACCAACCTACAGAGCTGCAGCTATGGATATTCCTACAACACTCCAGTGCAACTCTTATATAGGTTGAAGCAGATAAAAAGTTGGCTAATAAAGAGGCTTGCTTTCTTAGCTTCCTTCATCATCTTTATTAACCAAAGTGCATCTCGTGAGCTTAGTTTGTGCTGTTGGATTCAAGTCTCAAAAACATCTAGGAAACACTTTGTGACTGGCAGCCCTGGCAGCTGGTAAGTAAAATAAAGAAATAATCTGAAAAGGCATTCCTTTCTTTCACATGCATTTGAATATTTCCAGAACAAATTATACGTATTATACTCATAATCATATATATGCATACACATATACGTATATCAGTGGTGAATATTGGCTTGCGGGCAGTCCTAAGGGACTTGTCTGACACCAATGTGTTTCACATGACAGTGACAGTAATATTGTCAAGAACAGCATGACTTGTTTGTTATTTGACCCCAAGTTCATGACTTGTGGCTTAACATGACCTGATCACTGTGATTTTAGAAATGACTTAAAACTCTTGAGACTCACGTGCCCGGATAGCTCAGTTGGTAGAGCTGGCGCCCATAAAAAGAGGTTTATTCTTCATCCAGATTGACCTCATGAAATGGCGTATGTATGATACGCCAATTTGTACGCCATTATCGGTGTTTATGTTTACGCAAAGTCATGATGTCATGTTGCCTCATCACAGCAGCCCGGGTTAGACTCTTTGCTGCATGTCAATCCCCCCTCTGTCCCCCTTCCTGTCTTCAGCTGTCCTATCAACATACAGGCATCAACATAAAATAAAAACTCTTGCAACTCACTTGCAAATTGAAATTGACTGCAAGTGTTTATTGATTACTTTTAAAGTAGTAGGAGCTGTTATATACCTGCTGTTGGTTAATTGACAATTTCATGTAGTATGAAATGTGTATGAAAGCAAAGTCCACATTACCCAAATTACATGTTCTTAGCTGTTTCAATTGATATAATTTGCACTACTTGTTTACAATGCATACACACTGACAACCAATGTTGAAGCAAAGCAACTTGCAGTTTACTCACACATATCCATATCTGTATTTGTATTCAGTCATCCCATAAGCCATCATTGCACAAATGGCAGAAGCAGATAAGTCATGAAAGGCAGACTCTACAGAGCAAATTAGCATTCAAGAGCTGGTGGTTGTGTATATAATCCCGGAGGCGTTTCAATTCAGACTCCAGCCATTTAATGTTTAACCAAACCAAAGCCGTACAGGTTCAGCATGAATCATCGATTCTATTTTCAACAGGTTCACATAAAAAAAAATCCCTGTCCTCCTTATGGAGTTCACCTCTTCCCCCCGAAAACAATTACCACTGCTGGGGAGAATGACTACATGTCTATGAAGTAAAAGTCTTAATTGTGGGGGATAGATGCTCTTCAGTGCTATTTGAAAAGTGCAGAAGAGTGGTCGGTAGCTTCCTGTGTTATCACTCGTTCTGAGGTGAGACAGAGCTGTTTCCATTAAAATTGTTCCCCTTTACAGAGCCACTAATGATGTCTCATTAAGATACATCGATTTCCCCTTTGGGTGGTGTTATGGGGGGGATTCACTACTTATGGGTGTTTCTCAAGGCAATGTCATGAGGTATGGACTTTATTACCATTGTCACAGTGAGATAATGTGAATTGGTCAGAATACAAGTAGTCGGTACTTTAATTAGCTTGCTAATGTTTGATGTGTTGGCAGGCGCCTTGATGAATTCACCAACAAAAATGAATGTGTTATGCTATGTGTTACATTGATGATGCGCTAAAACATGAGATATCTGGGCTTTGAGGACAGTGTGGTTTAGGCACCAACATTTCAATTTTCTTGTATTTTCCATAATGTTTACAGGACTTGTCAGAAATAATTCCCTGACATAGAGAGGCACCATAGAGCATATGCTATCTAACATAGCCATTTCACTCCTTGCCAAGCATCTGCTGATCCCATATGGGTATTGTTGTGTGTGTGTGTGTGTGTGTGTGTGTGTATGTGTGTGTGAGAGAGAGACAGACACACTTACTGTTTGTTTTAAGAGGAATCTTTCATCATTCCTTACAGATGGAGGGAACTATGGAACTGTACAGATCATTTGTGCTGGCTATTGATTATACCAGCAGATACATTTATCATGTTCCTTCATCTTGGAACTAAATTTCACATAAATATTGCTGAGAAAAAGATTGTGATCACAAGATGCACTATTGTCTTTTTTCTCATTTTTCTGAATGTTACTTGAATTAATTTGACAAACAACAATGTTCCTCAAACGCTAACAATAAAAAGTATACCGATATAGACCAATGCCCACGTGTAATGTTCCATAGATGGGGGGACAAAATGCGTTGGCTGTTAAAAATGAATGCATGCTTTCTAGAGCTGATTTGCATCCCTGGAGGCTGAAGAATCAGACCCCTATTGCTTTTATTTCCCATGTGCATAAAAGGCTTCCTTTATTAGAAGTGACTTTGCCATCTCTTTCAGATTGAGCCTGCCTCACAAGGCACCTCTTTCCTCCTTATTGACACCGCATGTGCTTTAATGAGCACTTTGTGCGCTAATGCCTCTGTAAGCCATCTCCTTCCCTACTTCTCCACTAATCTTATTCACAAGGAAGCACAAGTCACCCTCTGAGTTGTCACTCAAGTGGTTTGTATCTTTATTACCTTGCACCTGGTGTACCTCTAACCATTTCTGTTCTTATGCCACATCTACTTAGATGAACAGTTCCTCCTTCTTTCTGTTATGTCTCCTACATGCCCCTGAACCCTGCAGCCATCAGGATTTTTAAATGTGAAGTCTATTCTTCATGCATGTGGTCCAATCCATGTCCTCAGCCCTTTCACTTCCCTTGTTGATTTCCATTTTTGCCATCCAACAGCCTGTGTTTCTTGTTTGCTTTCAGAATCCATTTTACAGATGGACATTTTTCTTGCATTCTTTTTAGGGTCCCATATGATATCATACAGACCTGTGCTCATTTTTTCATTGTCACCCCCTGCAGTTATCTGTCGGTATCTAATACGACTAGATAAGTCAAAGTTAAAGTTTGTTAAAAGGCATGTGCATAATGCTTATTTATGTAGCAGATGGCCCTGCTGTCCTCAGCACAGGAAGATAGCTGATTCTGCCTCTCAACCCTAACACATAGAGAGAGTAAGTGCACTTTACTGCTGACCTAAATAAAACCAAATGTAGCTTAATAACTTGGCAAATGGACTCGCTAACTGGTGCACTTTGAGTGCACACAAGTGGCTCATTGCTATCCGCTGCCTGTCATTGACAAAACTGCTAGCGGCCTCAGCCTTGACTGCACATAGAGGCTGGACAGCAGCCGAACACATAGGGAAGGACATCCCCAGACCAGCCTTAGCCATCCTATTAGTCTCCAATTATCTTTGAAATGATAGCAAGGCCTGCCAAGTTAGACCTTTAGGAAAACATTGTGTCCTGGTGTGCCCGCCTTGTGTTTGTAGCGCTGATTAGGTAGGATATAGAAAAGCAATGCAGACAGTATTAGCATGAACACTGCGCACACACACACACACACACACACCTAATGCATCTCACTGTCTTTGTGGGGACTTGCCATTGACATAATGCCTTCCCTAGCCCCATACTCTAACCTTAACCATCACAACTAAATGCCTAACCTTATCCCTTACCCTCACCCTAACCATTACCTAATTCTAACCCTAATCCTAAAACCAAGTCTTAACCTTTAAACAGCCCTTTAAAGTTGTGGGGTCCAGCATTTAGGACCCACAAAGCTATCCAGACCCCACAAGTATCCTGTATTCCCAGTTTTTGGACACCTAAAATTAGAGCTGCACTGTTATGGCCAAAATGATAATCACAATTATTTTGATTAATATTGTGATCCCAATTATTATTACGATTATTTGTTGATTTTAACCAAAACAAATTTTATAGTCACATAGGCTATTTATAACTGCTTTCTCATCCATATTATGCTACATTCCTCTTATGTTGAAGTTGTATGTTGTACATATACAGCTGCAACACATGTAAATGAAAATTATCTGAAATAAATAGCCTAGGATATCCTTCACTTGTTTTCAACAATAACTGATTAAAAGAGCTAGGGAGAGAGGGGGGAGTGCGATGGACGTACTCAGAGAAAGACGGCTGACTCATTATGAACGGGGCCAGCAGGCTCCGTCTCACACACTTACTCTGTTACTGTTACTCTACGAACTGAAGTTAGTTGCATTCAATAACTTCTTCTGTGTTTTTCACTGTGGCGGCCGAGTTACAGAGTTACAAATACAGGTTTGCCTCTCATGATTAACAATATACAAGCCAAAATCGTGATCGTGATTAAAATTTGATTAATTGTGCAGCCCTACCATAAATGTAGTTAAATGTGAGAACACACACACACACCTATATTACCAATCAGCCTTCACCCTTTACTTTACTGCAGTGTAGTAAATCTCTCGCCCTATTACATTTTTCTTCTGCACTCACTATAGTACTTTTTCTTACCATTACTGTGACAATACATCTACATCTGCTAAAGTTGTGAAGCGCAAAAAAAATATTGTTAATTAGTGCTGGACAACATCCATAGAATGTATATTACGGCATTTTGTTTGTTGAGGTAACTGTATTATATTACGGTATTTTCAATTTAAAAAGGGCACTCAAAACATGATTAGTCCACTTTTCACTCTATGTCTATCTTAAGGAAGAAAGAAATATAAAATGGATGGTTTTATTTACTCCAAATAGAAATAAAAGTGAGGTATAGGCCTAAATGCGTTTTAGGAGTAGCCTGCCCCATAATGTAGGTTAAAGGTGCCCTATGCGATGTTGGGTGACATTACTTCTTGTTAACATTCAAAGTATTTTCCAACAAAACAAGACTAGCTCGCCCCTCCCCCATTCCCGCGTGTATGCTTCGTGGTGCAGGTGGACGCAGTTTATTTTTGTTGCTGTTTGTAGACCTTGGGCTGTCTACAGAGACCACGTTTTTTTACATTGTGTTCTGGGGACAGGCAGCTCGTAGATAGTGAGGAGATGTTTTTTACAGTGTGTTCTGGGGACAGGAAGCTTGCGGATAGTGAGGAGATGTTTACTGTATGTGACAACAAATGTTGCAGCCCAAAACACGTGACATCGCTTAGAGCACCTGTAATAAATGTGACTTATTCTCATACCGAACATACACAGCTGTTTCCTGGATGAAAGTCTTCCCCCCACTAACTTCTTCAGGGAAGCATACTGTAGTAAAAAACAACATTACTTTTCGTAGCTATACATACAAATTGTTCAGGACATAGCCCGTTCAGAATCACATTATTTATATATTGTATGTATACTGTATATTTATATTATATATATTTTATAGAATTTATAATTGATTATCATTATGTGTTTTGTCAGATTTCCTTGCAAACCTAGCGTTACTAGCCCTTCCTTCACCTCTAAGGCCTTGTGGGTAATGTAGTCTGCACTGTATGCCATAGACGACATAACCTGTATGGGTGTCACATAGTTAATTGGATGTTGTGGCAAGTAGACCACCCTAATGTGTGTGCTAAAACCACAACATGTGCATTTACTACAGTAATGACAGTATTGCAAAATCCATGTAGCAGAACGTGACTCATACAGTCAGATTTGGAGAAAAAAGTAGAATAAACAGTAACCCGCTGACAGCCTTGGTCCTGTTCATCATTATTTCTAAGAACAAACAAGAACAAAACATCACTAATGGAAAATTGGCTGTTCAGGGCTCAATACAAACTGTGTTGTAATATCATATGTCACTGTAAGAGCTGTGCTTGGTTACTCCTGCCATGTCGTCCTGTTATAGCTTAGATACCTAGCAAATGGCAGCATCCAGGTTAAGTTGACCCCATGAATCCACAGTGATGTGACTGTGTTTGTCTCTGGGCAAAAACTTTAAAGAGCTGTTTAAATGCTGCACCATCACACTCCTTCCCGCAGCGTCCGCTTCTCTGATGCCAACCTCCCGTCTCCACCACTCAGAACCATGCAGCGGTCCTGGGGCGACAGGGCATTCTTCATAGCTGCCCCACCCTCCCTCTGAAAATCTCTTCCCAAACACATCCAATCTGTCAAAACTCACCTTTTTAGAATTGCTTTTAATGTGTGACTAATGCTGTGTTTTATATATGTTTAGTCTGTTGTTTTCTTTTTTAACTCTGTAAAGCGTTGTTGAGTATTATGAAAAGTGCTATATGGAGAAAATTGGTCTGTAACTTACTATTTACTCCATGTAAACTTTGCCTTTAGGAGAAATTTGAAGAAAAAAACAAAACAAAACAAATCCAGTCCCTATACACCTGAACAGGATGAGCAGATAGATAATGAATGTTGGATACCAAGTGATCACACACCATTGATTTTCTTTTCTTTCAAAATGAAAAAAAAACATAAATAGCAAATGGCCTAATATTGCCCAAAACGAACCTATTGATCCGATCCAGATTAACCTGCTTCACCTGACATTTCAACACTGCTGTCTGTTGGATTCTGAAGGGCCGGCAGGAGGTCATTAGACGCCTATACTGAGCTACTGTAAACTTGTATTTGGCTGCACCCCCACTGATTTTAATTTTAACAGAGTAACATTTCAGCTAGTTCATTTTTTATACTGCAGGCAATGTGTGAAATGCCATTTTGGTCTCTAAATATATCTTAAAGCTCTGCAACTGCATCTCTGGCTGTGGCCTTTTACTATCCAGACGATCCTGTTCCCTTTCTGCAAAGCAGATCTCTAATGATATGCTCCATGAAACATAAGTGCATAGCATGCTGTTAATGAAGACCATCAAAGCCAGATACACTGCTGAATAACTGAGACTACAGCTCCACATAATCCTCACATTATTATGGGCAACAGCATGAATCTACAGTATATGGTTGAAAAAAGTTGTTGTTTTGGGGCTGGTTTGTTCACAAAGATATGCATATGTTTGTATGTGTGTGTGTGTGTGTTTGTGTGTGTGTGTGTGTGTGTCAAAAGTGCAGCACCTCAATATGCAGAATTCTCTGACACTCTGATATTAAATTAAAAAACAGGCCCATAAACTAGACTTCTGTGATTAACCATGTATGGTTGCTTTGCAGTACACATAAATTAGGTCTGAGCTCCCACTTTCTGTACTGTATGGCTTTCTGTGCTGTTGTAGCTTATATTGATGTGGTGCAGTAACCCACCGAGGGTCGATATATCATGCGGCCTCGCAATTAATGGCACAGCACCACCAGTGAACTTGGCCATCTGTATACCAGTTAAGACAGGCTGGGGAGATTAGGCTACCCCCAAGACCAAGAAATATCAGACCAAGAGATTGCTAAAAGATAGAGACCACGCTCAAATTAATTATAATTTTAGAACAAGGGCGCAATAATACAAAGCATTTAACAGGTAAATACCAAAAGAGGGACAGAGTCAAAAAGGGATGGGGTGGTGGATCAGTGTGTAACTGTGCGCACGCGTAAGGCACAAGAACAGAACGGGTCAAAATGGTATTTAACTGTGAATAAGATGGGAAAAGCACGGGAAGACACAAAGGTATTCTAATGCTTTACTGAAGGAATGGGGTATGCGCGCGCGCGCACACACACACACACACACACACACACACACAGTGTATTGATAGATGTACGCACAGTTTCATGCTCGATTTTGAGAGTCCCTCTTTTTAATAGCAAGTGCAGAATATACTCTTGAATGACAATAGCTAAGCAAAACCTGCGTGACCGTTGCCTTCAGCCCACAAGAGTTTTGGAGATGCGTTATATGACTGGGCTGAAAGTGGACGATAGGCTTCGTGCCTACAGATTAAGCACAATCAATGATTATGCAGGACCACGCTCTATAAAGTTGACTGGTGTCCAACATTTACTGTGATTAGCATTTCAGTCCATGCCAATGAGCCAGCCACTCTAACTAGTCCAGAGAGAAAAAAAATGGATAGACCTCACTTAGACAAACAGGCTTATTTTTGCTTTGATTGTGATTTGGGAAGCAAATCGTTACGCGCACAGCGTTGTAAAAATACAAAATAAGTATCCCTAGGCTCTAATAAGCCAAGGGAGCCAGGAAATGGAGGGGGAAAAAACACATTGCAGCTCTGCGACTAACATGCTACGAACAGGCTTCAGTCACATCCTTCAAGCTCCCCGAACCACTTCACAAAAGATACCGAAACCCCTAATTAGATATTTCAACAGTGCATTTCGAAAAGACGACCATTTTTGGGGGGATGCAAACATCTTCTTGTGAGAAATGAGGACGACTGGAGATTGGAGAATATGTTAAAACAAAACACACGCAATGAAAAAGATGGTCACAAACAGAGAACTCACCCATATCGGCTTATCTGTCAGCTCCAGCCTACAGGTTTTAATGGCTTGTGGTGCGCGACATCCGAGTCCGCATCACGCGCTCTCCACAGACAGGTACCGTCCTAATCCACTAGCCCGGTCTCTCCGCGCAGCCGCCGACTCTGAAGCGCACCTGCCCTTTACTCTCCCGGACCTGGATGTGCTATCCGGTTAAGTTCTGCATCTGTAACCGTACAGCTGAAACAGGGCGAATGTCATTTACTTCCAACTCCAGATTTTAAAGGTGCAACAATCCGTTTTAGAACTCCCTATCCATGTCTTCGCAGCGAAGGAACCGTCCTTTTTTTCAAGTTACAGCCAAAAAGAGTACTGCAGTAGGCGCAGACAATAACGAAGCCACATCCAAGTAATGCATGTCAGTCTCACATGCGCATGAGGAATCCGTGATCAAATCCTGTCTCGAAACTTCACAAATACGGGGGCATGATGCAAAAAAAACACAGGACGTTATTTTCCACTTGAGTCCAGCAGCCCTTTAGATTCCTCTCCCAAGTAAAACCCCGGCGTCTCTATTCTCAAGGATGCTCAGTCTGATCCGCGGATGGCGCACAGAGGAAAGTAACGCTCGGCTATCCACAAGTCTCTGTGAAACGCAGTCAACGAGTCTCGCGGAATAATCGAACATCCAAATATCCACTTTTTCTGTCAAAATCCTCCTTACATGCTCGCTGTGGCTCGGTTTGAAATGTAGCATGACGCTGTTGTTAATCACGTCTGCATGTCAAGGCAACTTTGTCAGGAAAGAATCGGAATGCCCTCTTCTGGTCAGACTGCGACCCGTGAACTTGTTCAAGGGTGCATCGCGAGTTACATGTTAGGGGTGTGTGTGTGTGTGGGGGGGGACGACACCGACAAAATGAACCATCTCAACCACAGTAGAACCGAAAACGAAAATTTAAATTTTAACTGCTTCTTCTTTCTTACAATTGCATTTACAGATCATACATTAGTTATCCTAAATGTATTGTGTGTGTGTGTGTCCTATATTTGGGAGGAGCATTTTGAGATTTAGACTTTGAGAGGGAGGACAGTTTTGGAACGTAATAACGTTTTGTATGATCTTTAGGGTTATTTAAGGGATTAAGGTTAAAAGGGGGTTTAGGTTAAGGTCTACTTGCAATGCCAGACCTATCTCCACAGCGATGTGGAGTGAGGACTGGCTATAGCAAAGATACATTCTGAGATAGGAGAGAAAAAAGCACTCTGGGTTGTTTGCATTTCTATAAACCAATCACCATCGTCTTGGGTGGTGCTAAGTTCTGGACGCAGAGACGATGGCTCTGCACAATGGTCTCGGGATGGAACTTGTTTTGGAAAATGCTACAATATTAAATGAAGGTAACTGTTCACATAATACAGGAATGGGTTGAATGTCATTTGCTCTTACTAGTGTATCACTGTGTGTACTTTATCTATAGTAAATCCCCACCAATCGGTCCCAAAACGTTCCAGTTAGATAATAAATAAATGGCGTAAAGATTGCACAATCAATATTTTCATAAAAACTTGCAATTTTTAGCATGTAGCTTGCTAGCTTGAAGTGTGCTGTTGTTTTGAAAAGAGTTTGAGAATGGCAACACAGAGAATGGAAAGTGAAGGACTCAATTATCCTGGACATGTACTTCTGTTGATCCAGACTAAGGTTAGGATTTGACTTACAGTGATTGTGGGTACGGTTGTGGTTAGAAGGAAGGATCTATATTGTGTTGTCCGCCCAATTGCTTATAAACACACTCACAAACCTACGTGTGTGAGAGGGGTGAATGAGGTCCACTGTAAAGCAGCTACAACCCCACAATGTGAAACCAATAGAAACTGCTGCAGGATGCTGTCCTTGGTGCTGAAATGGTACATTTGTCTGACTGAATAGGAGAGCACTGATTCCTGGAACTGCCCTGGGACTGTTTCCTCCTTTTTGTGTTATAAAGGACAGCTTATAAAGGAAAACTGAAACAAGAGATCATAAACATAATTCTACTTAACATTCTGCACTAACCCGTATTGAAAATTCAATAGTATTTAATCGAAAGCGCCCTCCTACTGCTTCACCCAGGCTGCCTTTTAAAGCTTGGGTGTATTTCAGGAAGGAATAGGCCGCTGAATTTTTAATGCGAATTGCATCTGCACTGGGTTACTAATCTAATATTTTGCCCCTTTCTTTTAAACTCAAATATTGCTGGCCATAAACTGACATCCATATAGTTCTATAAATAACTTTTGAGTGCAAGAAGTAAGAAGATTTGATTATGTAATGCCTTGTTACAGTAGCGGAGCTGCTACTTTACTTTGGTATTCCATTTTGTATACTTTAACTTCATTACATTTCAGAGTGAGATACTTACTTTATCACTATCTTTGCAGATACATATTTTCCATTCAATACATATAAGTTCACTTAATATATTATACATTTAGTATATGCAGAAGTTTAATCTCCCAGGGGGAAAAAGGTCTAAGGGAAGCTGTAGAACTACAAAATTAATATGTCACTTACTGAAATGACAATTTAACCCTATGCAGCTATACGAGCAAAAACGGCACCTCTGATTCATATTTCAATCATTTAATAACCATAAAAGATAGAAACTTACTGATTTTTGCAGCTAAAAGCTACAGAGCTAACGGTCACGGAAGTCTCTTGGGGGTCTTTCTAGCCTTTACAGGGGATTTTCTACCCAGCCTGGAACTGCCTTTTTTGGGGTCGTTGGGCATTAATATTCTTATGCAGAAAAAGTAACAATGAGTACTTTTTATTTTTGATATTTGCCGCTCTTTGTACATGATGTTACCTAAGGAAATTTCTGAATACATAACCACAGAAGTAAAGGAGTGTTTCATCTTAGCACTTTAGTAAAGGATCTAAATACCAATTCTACCACTTATCTTTGGTTATACTCAATAAAATATTCTCGAAGCCATTGCTGTATAGAACACAGTTCTAAGTGGGTTGAAGCATGTCTTTTACTGTGGAAGGTCGGCCCATTTCAATGGAAATCTCCCCTAGTAAAGAGGTTTATTCCCTGCAGCACCTCTTGCACTTTTTCCCAGTTAATCACTTGGTATGTGATTGCCACCAAATCCCCCTCTTCATTTGATCTCATGGTATATTAAATATTCACGCATACTAATCACTATCGTAGATCAACGACATGTCACATTGTCAATGACGGCTCTGAACTCTATCATGCCTTTTTTACAGCACAACTGTCCTAACGAAAAGGCTATTTTTCATGATAGCAACCTAGCGATTTAAATGCTCAGTGTGGGTTACCTGTTTTCCGTTCCCCTCTTAAAATGGAGCCAGACGTCTTCCAAAATCATCTTAGAAAATCCGACATCTTTCAATGTGGCTGGGCCTCGGTATCTGCTCCCGAAGCAATTTGGCTGATGACTTTACTTCTGGATTTGGTTCAACAAGCAGAGGCCATTCTGCTGATGGCGCTGAAACAATTAATACCCTGTGAAGTTATGGAGACACAGACAGTGCCAGCCCATGGCACACAGCAGTGAATTCTCTCCTGGAGAAATACAGCTATGTAGTTTACCCTCACCTTTTTACTCCACCAATGAATTGTTTCTGCTTGTTGGTTTAAGTATCTGTCAGTTAAGTAGTATGCAACATTTACAGGGGTAGGGGGAATTTAAGGCTGTCAATATTGTTTTTCTGTGTTTTGACAATATTCAGCTGACAGTAGATGGTCAACGCCATGATCTTTTATGTCATCCTGCAAAAATCTTCCAGGTCTCAAATATTGAGGCCTTCAGTGATTTCAGTAGCCTGCTTTTTGAGCCCTCTTACAAATGCTTACATAAATGTTTATTTTAAGGTTAGCATATTTCAATTTCAATTTCAATTTCAATTTATTTATAGTATCAATTCACAACAAGAGTTATCTCAAGACACTTTACAGATAGAGTAGGTCTAGACCACACTCCAGAATTCACAAGGACCCAACAGTGTCCTCCAGAGCAAGCAACAGTGCGACAGTGGCGAGGAAAAACTTCCTTTTAGGCAGAAACCTCGGTCAGACCCAGGCTCTTGGTAGGCGGTGTCTGACGGGCCGGTTGGGGTTACAATGAAGAGTGGCAATTACAATCCCAAAAAAAAATAGTAGTTGTTAGTAGTCCTTTGTAGTCGGCATAGCAGAGTGTAGCAGGAAGAACATAGCATATACACGTAAAATCCTACACATACGGTAGATAGATATGGTGATGTGGAGACTGTGAATGCAACACAAAGCCCTGAGATGAAATGTAGTATTCACACATCAATATATGTCCTTGTTTGAATTACAACAGGGAATAGCTTGCATTATATGATCTATTAAATGTCTGAATGCACGACTCTGTGACTGGAAGTCAAGGTAATCTTAATTGCCTCAAAGCAATTCATATTGCCTGAAAGCAATTCATAAGCGTATAAGTAATGTTGCTGGGAACTTAACAGAAATATCTGTATTGGCCTATCTGTCCTGCTTCAGTAAATTACAAAGCACTGTTTTGATAAATAGTAATTGCATCTAAAATTGCAAAACCAAATATTGGGATTTTGGGAAAATAATGAAGAGAAAAAGTTAGATTAAAGAACACCTGAGACAAAAAAAATTAATGAACAGGCCATAGAGGGTTTGATTGGCTTACCTGTAGGGGTAAATGTATGGCCTCTGGTGGTGCATATGTTCTGTCTAAGTGATTCTCACAACAGAAAATATATTTAGGCTTTCTCCAAGGTGAGAGACAGCTCTGTTCAGTCCTTATTTTGTTCATATTAGACTGGGACTTGTTCTCCCTAGTGTTCCTTTCTTTTTTCCTTTTCCTCTGAGCTTAAGCCTTGAAGAATCATCTTAACCTGCCTCTAGGCAGTATTCATCCTGACACTGATTTTCTTGAGTTCACCCATGAATGTGAATCATCGTGCAAATATCCAGGGACAGCTTATACAGTACAGCCAACACTGTGCCTTACCGAAAATAAAACCTGGTCTTTTTTTTCTGAAAAAAAACGGTTTTTAGTACAAATGTTGCCACAGCAGATGCGGTAGTTGTAAATCTCTCTTTTGCAGGTCGCTTCCATTAACCTTTACTTCAAGCTGAGTTCCAATCTGGACGACTGTGTTCCACACACTGCAGCTCAGGTTAGGGCTGAGGTGTTTGGGTTTGGCTGCACATGAAATCAGGCATTTGGAAAGTGCTAGAAACATGTTAAACAAACTGGATAAAGCACACTATTTATATTGATTGCAGAGGGGAGGAGTAGGATTCCAATATGGCGTGCCGCAGTGGCCTCATATGGTTTAGCCGAGTGACTACCATCACTTTACATTGTGGCCATTTAGACAATCATGGTAGTGTGTTTTAGAAAAAATATATAAAACTACCATTCCAATAATTAATTTATTTCCATTCAGAGGAAAATACATTAGCAGACTCTGGAAACAAGCTTACACTGTAAGAAAAGAAAAAAATCAATAGAAAAACAGATAATGGCCTTGCAGAAAATTACTGTTAAAGTGCTCATATTAGGATTTTTTGGCTTTTTCCCTTTCCTTTATTGTGTTATATTTATCTTTTTCTGCACGTTATAGGTTTACAAAGTGGAAAAAAACAAAGTCCACCCCAAAGGGACTTACCATCTCCAACAGAACACACTGATCACAAACTGCTCCAAACTGCCCTATTGTAGTCCAGTTCCAATTTGTAACACACGTTATAATGCTCGCCTAGCTGCTAGCGTGGCACTCCCTCATACTCTGCAACTGACAAGCTAGCAATACTTACTCCCAACAAAGAATGAACAGAAGTGAGATGTCTCCCTCTGCAGCTAAAACAAAGAGCTCAACACACAGGGTGAAAAGAGGAGCTGCAGTACAAAAATAATATGGTGTTTCTGAAAATGAAACCACGTAAACCTATTCTGGTACAACCTCTAAATACAATTATGAACCTGAAAATGAGCATAATATGAGCAATTTAACAGATATTTCTGTTAGTCCAAATACAGAATATTCTCTAAATTGAAAGTATATCCTGTGTACATTTTAACAGACATTTCTGTTAATCCAAAAATTTTAAATATGGAAAAACACCCAGGAAAAATCATTACAGAAAATCCCATCATAATGACAGTTCACAGGACAGTAGTTTGTAATCCATCATAGTCAAGTCAATGTTCATCTTTTCCTAAGTTATATTTCTGTTAACATAAGTTAAGGAAAGGTGGATAGTGTAAACATTTTGTATAGATATTATCTTGCAATATCCCCATTTGATCATTATTTTGTATTACAAGTTGTGTGAAATGTTAGGTTTAACTATGCAAATTAGGCGTTACTTAAATAAATATGCAGAAATATGAACATTGAATGAAGCCTTGTCCTTTCATTTATTTTGTTGACAAATTGAAGTCAAAAGTATTTACAAAGAGAGTTTTGAATATCTGTTTTTATCACTCCATACATCAGAAAACTCTATCAACAGCCATAAACTCTTTTTGATAGGAATACAATGTTATATTAATCAGGTCATGAATAATAGCGTGAACACAAACCAAAGACCATCAGAATAATCACAGGAATAAAACTAGAACGTTTCTGTTTCTGAATACAGGCCGTGTGCAATTATTTGCAGATTGAGAGCTGTGATGCTTTCACTATATTTGTGTAGCACCTTGACCTGCTTTATGTAAGCAGACACTTTTTTTGATCATTTCAAGCTGTAAACCTGCATACACTGGAAAGACATTCCTATAGACAAAAAATGTGTTAGCCAGACATGACAACAGTGAAGAATTTTTAAAAGAAGATTTCTGATTAGACACATTTTATCTTTGTAGTGTAAGTGTGCCTTTATTTCCTTAGTGTTTTTCCCCTGATTTTGTTCCCTCGACTGCTTGATTCCATTCCTGCTTCATGTGTTTTGTTTTGGCAAAGATGTGAGGGATAAGAGCTGGGCATCTGTGTATGCCAGTGTCTTGCCATCTGTTAACTGCCCATGGGGTCTCTGTGGACATAAGCTCACATGGGTGGAACATGGGTAGGCAGATAGTTTCCAGTTTAGGTCAAGGGATATTCAAACACAAATCCTTTGGACTTTTTTGTATGGGAGGGGATTAAAAGTGATTGACAAAAAAAAATAATGACAAAAGAAAGCTACAAAGAACTGAAATGTTTGTTTTTTTTAATATTCATTAGCTGATCTGATCTCAAGTTGGCCTAGGCCTATATATAGAATAACAGAAATAAACACAGGTGTGCATTATGTATTTTACTGCTGCTATTTCTTCCATACAGACAACCTTTGCAACCATGGGTCAAACGTAAAGACACAAGGAATGTCTGCTAATGCTCTTGCAAGATGGAATAATTTACATAATGTAAGATGATAAGGATCTATAAACCCAGCAGATCAATGTGGACCAATTACAGGCCACTGGAGTTTCTTATCTGCTTCAGTTTAACTTTGTGCTGCCTGTGGTCCTCCACTTTCATTAAATCCCCAATGTGATTAGGCTGGCGGATTGGCACAAGTTGGAGATTATCACCGAACGCAATCGCTGTTTGCCTGCTTACTTTTGTGTTCAAAGACACAAGAAAAAGCATGCTCAAGGACATATTTGATGCAGTTAGCGAGAAATTGTATTTTGTGTCTGTGGAGGCAGGATCATCAAGCTAGTATTGTATTGTATCTCATTAGTTTCCATAATTCCGCCAATGTTAATGACTCTTTTAGTCGTGACCTTTGCTAAATGAACACATGCTATAACCATGAAAAATAGTCATTGTTACATTTTTTTTGTTTTCTCCCCATCTTGCTGTTTTTTTGGAGGCCTTTGGTAGGACTGTAAGCTGTGGGGATGCACCTTTGTTATAGTGCATTGACTTGTGAGAGTGAGAGACATCCAACGTTGTAGCCAGGAGGCGCACATGAACAAAACACTTCCATGTAAGCACACAGTAATACACACCTCCACAGATTTCCTTAAAATTCCTGAACACATTTTCTTCCAAACCTCTCTTCATTTGTTATTCTATGGCTTATGTATACGTGCAGAATAATTTGTTTGTTAGTAATATTTGAATGATAAACAAAATCAGACTTTTCATTGGTTCCACCTACTTTATTGTAAACTTGTGGATCACAGTGCAGCTATTTCTAGTGCCAAAAGGAAGGTGGACTAAAGATCCTTGCACATGGTGTTTATTTTGTCATGGTGACACACTCGGGGTGCACAGATTAGCAAGGCTCTGAAGAGCACTTCCATGTGACTCAGCATGTTTTGCCGATTGCTCAGCATGCTTCCGCTATCCCCTTCCTTCAACACACCCACTTTGTGCCACATCCCAACAGTAGCGTTTGCTCGTCAGACTCTGTCCCCTTATCCCGCTCGCAGCCCCTCATTCCTCTATTTTTGGCATCAGACATTCTGGGCACGTAGGCCTCAGCACAATGTAAATTATTCAGCCTGGCTTGCCAGAGGCTGGGAGCGAATCATAAATCGCAGATGGTCTCAGGCCATTTCATACGGGTGACCGTGGTTAAACCAATGCACAGAATCATTTTGAAACTCACACAAATATGAGGACTCATTACGTGTAGCTTGGCGAGAGAGTATTTGATTTTGAACTCTCGCGATGCGGACTTTTCTTTTTTATTCAAATGTGCAGCGCATGTGACATATACAGCACCACCGATTTCTGGCTGGGCTTCTCAGAACATTCTTGCAGAGATTAATTAACTGTCAATGAATGCATAATATGTCAGGTTTTTCTAAATGGCGTTGATATTGTCTTGCCTACAAGGAAGACTATCTATCTATCTATCTATCTATCTATCTATGTCAGTTAAAACAGTATCATTAAGTATTATTAGAAATGCTTAAGAAGATTCCCAGCACCCAGTTGCTTATAAAATCAGTTTATGCAAGATGAAAATAATAAGGTTAGCTCCAGGGGGCAAAACACAGACAAACAAAAACAGTTACTCTGCATAATCTCTAGAACAGGAAACAAAATATGTACTAATATTCACACACTAAGTGGTGTAAATAAATACGAAAGGTTGGTATTCCTTTCCCAGTTTCTTAATATCAGATATAAGTTGGCATTTAGCCTGGGTATTGTAAGGTAGAGGAGCAGAGAGAATTGAGTGAATACCACTTCCTCTTTCAGTGCTTTTGTGTTTGACATTTCATGACATTTTTCCTTAAGAATACATAAACCCAATCTTCAAAGTGTGCTCTATCTTGTTATCTAATAACTGCCATCGTGGTGTTATAGGAGATACAGTATAATGAGGCACTGAGATGTGTTACTTTGGGTGAAACAAACTTTTCTTTGTATTGTTACAGAGTTCCTGACTTCTAACCTGTTAGGTTGATGGTATGGTGCAGCTCTTTTCCCCTGGTTTTACCGGTTGACTTTTTTGACAGTGCGAGGACTGCCATGAAAAATGGGCGAAGGATGCAGGTTTGTTGTCGGGCACAGATGCCAGAGAGAGGAGGGCACGCAGTAGGGCAGCGTCCATGTTTAGTGAGGCAGTTTGCTGTTTAATTACAAACTGTGGGAGTCACCTTCCTCAGACCTCCGAGTTCACACGCTTAGGCCAAGGGCACAACACACTGGCTTCTGTGACCTAGATTTGGATGGTATGGGAATACTCAACACAGATGCGCACACAGACATACACACATACAAACATACTTTGACGACACTTTATTGACTTATGTTCACTAAAGTGGAGGCTACTTTAACTATGTAACCATTTCAAAACCTAACATTTACATTAAACCTGCAATAACTGACTGTGCCAATGAAATGAATGAAAAACTGTTGCATATTAAACATATTCAGTGGGGACAGTAGGCCTGCACGTTAATCAATGTTAAAATCACAATCTTGATTCACCCTGTTCACGATTTCATTTTAAAATGAGCCACAAACCCTACTAATTTCTTTTGTGAGTTTTGAACAGACTGTATGAAATAGGTCTGCAATGCTCTCGCTTCTCTTTATTGAGGCCTCTATGTTTACAGGCTTGTGATGATGCACAATGTGCTATAGGTGACAAAAATAAAAAATACAATTATTTGGTTTGGTTAAAATTATGGAGTAAATGTCCTTATTTTTCGTCTTGTCAATCTCTTTCATAGAGCAAATAACGTTATATCTTTCCGACTGTGACATTTCCCGTAGACATGTAGTTTCCGACTGGGAACCCAGAAATTACGACATTCCATGCCCCTCACCTGGCCTCATGGGGGTACCAGAAATCAGAAGAAAGTGGCAGACTGCTATTTGAATATGACTGTGTCAGATAAAAGCAAGTGCCTTGCAGTGGAAAGTGGTCAAATATGTGGACAGTTTATAACAGGGAAACCTCCCACGAATTTGAAAGTAGCCTATTGAGAAACAAACACAAGGATGCTAACCTAGCTTACTTTAACAAGGTAGAGGAGAGCGCCAAGCGCCCTTTCCCCGAGACAGAAGCCATCTCCGGTAAAGTTACGGGCGGATGTATGGATACGTAGGGCCAGCTGCATGAAGAGAAAACTGCAGGACAGAGAACACTACAGGCAGGCTTTCACCAGCGACCCGATAGCTGGTTAGTAAATACACAGGAACACCAAAAGCGGGAGGGAACATGGGTTACAGTGGGGCTCGAAAGTTTGGGCACCCCAGGTAAAAATTTGTATTAATGTGCATAAAGATGCCAAGAAAAGATGGAAAAATCTCCAAAAGGCATCAAATGACAGATTATTTTGCATAATATGTCACAAAAAGTTAGATTTTATTTCCATCATTTACTCATTCAAAATAACAGAAAAAAAAAAATGGCCGTAATACAACATCAAAGCAGCAACCTCTGGTGCTAAATTACGAAGCCAAAATTGTCAAAAACTGCAGATCCTCCAAAGGCCACTTGAGGCTAGCTCCAAAAGGGAGTCAATTCCCATGGAGCCCAAGTCAATCACTCACCACAATCAGTTTGGTGACTCTGTGTCAGTTTTAGTCTTTAAAAAGCTGTTCTTAATAAAAGGACTTCCATCCAAAACTGCATCCCCAATTGTACCCATAGACAGAAACACACACACACACACACACACAGGGAACAACAACAGAAATATTCACACCATGCACACATAATTAAAAATAATTTTCAAATTTCCACTAATGAGTTTGTCTACTCAGCATTAGTAAAATGTCTACTCCCTTACTCAACAAGGCCGTGGCTCATTTGTTACGTTGACCATCTACTTTGTAAGCAACGTAGCTTTTCTCGTTTTCCTTCACACAGCATCCACACCCGCTCCATCCCTGTTCACACTAATTTCCACTAATGATTAGTCAAGGATAAAGAAACATTGGGGCTTTTCTCTTGCTGCTAACAAGTCGAAGGCTCTCACCCCATAAAGATTAAAGGCAGGCTCTTTTGTGCACTGTGAAGCAAAGTCCAATAAATCCTCATTGATGCTCTCGAGGGGTAATTATCACAGGAACCAGAGGCAGAGATCAAATCACTGCGTGCTATTGACGGTGTAGCTTGATACAAACAGGTATGTTGGATCAGGGCGCTGTAGGGTTTATCAGTTTGACTTATCAGTCCTTGATAGCTTTGCAATCTCTCTCACGTCTTGTATGGGCAATTGAAATTTATGATTTATACACGTTGAAGAGCAGATTCAATGTGTACTCTAATCCCCAGTAACAGGGTTTGCTGGAAATAAAAAAAAAAATGGTGGGCAAAAAAACACAAAGTGCTGGTAATAATGGCAGACATTGTGACATAACGGGAACCAACTTAATTAAGACGTCTATATAAAACCATAGCTGTACAGGATTTTGGAATGCTCCTGATAGAAGAAAAAGGAACTCTAAACTCACATTCTGCCATTCTTTGAATTTTCTATCATTTAAGTTTTTTTCATTTTAAAATAGATTAATTTGTCCCTCTCTATGCTTCAATACTGCCATGCAGCATGCACATAATAATCTCAGCTATTTTCCTTTAATGATAAAGATTATTTGTAAAACCACTTCTGAATGAATCCACACAAATCCCAGTTTGATGGGGTTTGCTACTGTGGAAATGGAGAAAAACAAGATAATCTCTGAATAGCGCATAGTATTGAGGGGTGGGAGAGGCGAGGGGAAGATAAGCAGCCAGAGAAAAACAGAAAGAGTGGCAGGAAGAAATGGACAAAGAGAGAGAGTGATACAATTCTTGTTTCCTCTCTTTTCTCGTGGTGTGTGGTGTGTCTGCTCTGTATGCGTTTCTGTGTCTCCATAAGGACCGGTGTTTGTGTGCACACACTGATGATTTTGACAGCCAGGCTGTATCAGCAAAAACAAGGCCTATAAATTGCAATGGTTTTGAGATGCCTCATGCAGCTATTGACTGCTAATATCTTGGTTGGGACTCTGTGGAATAGCACAACAAACCAGACACACATAAATATCTGTTATCTCAGAAAGACACTGTGATTCTACATGCAGACACATTTACCTAATGCATGTACATACAATACATGCAAGCATGAACACATTTACATCATACATATACATGTTAATGCAAATATGCTGTATTCCCAGATGCTTGAACCTACTGTATATGAATGAAAGGCTACCTCTTTGCTGAATGTGACACCTTTTTACTGCACTTTTACAAAATATTCACCAATTCTGCACATTCATCAAGGCTCCTCTGACTCGGCAAAACAGGAAAACTGTGGGGAACGCTTAATAATAAGCATTTAATATAAGCAGTAAGCAGTTGCGTGGATCCATTGTATCACTTATGCAGTGTTTTAAATGTGCACACAAATATCAGTTAAATAATTAAAAGAGCAACACAGCAGCTCTGCAATAGTTGCAAGTTATCAATAGACATATTTTAGGTCATGAGTGACTGGAGATCATGTGCTATAAAGAATATATTCTCAATACAACCCATGTGAAAAAGCACATGATGTTTCTGAGCAGATGTGCAACACATATCTTTGGCATTGACCTGTAGATACACTGCCCTCCGGGAGTGCTGTTTGAACCTGCTGGAACACGTCAGTGAGATGAATCATTCCTCATGTCACCAACATCTAATTAGGTGTGTTTTAAAGTGAATCGTATAGTAAAATAACAACATAGTGCCCAGTGACGGTTCTACATTGAATTTCAACCAGGGCAAGACCCCTTTGACAAAATTGCAGAATTTTGCAGAATTACTATATTATAGTGTACATTTATTTTAAGTTCTGATGACTTGCTCTGTCATATTTTGTGCAGATACAGTTTATGTGTTCATTGCCTTTTGAAAATGTTGGAGGTGGAGATTGTGCACCTTAAAAAAGTGTTACTTTTTACTAACTTAAGTATGTTTCTCGAATGTTCTCATGAAGGATTTTTGCAATTGAGAAATACAATTTTCATCTTTCACTTATGTTGTTATAATATATATGCCAAAAATATATGCAATCATATATACAAGAATAGAGATGCCTCATGCAGCTATTGACTGCTAATATCTTGGTTGGGCCTCTGTGGAATAGCACAACAAACCAGACACACATAAATATCTGTTATCTCAGAAAGACACTGTGATTCCACATGCAGACACATTTACCTAATGCATGTACATACAATACATGCAAGCATGAACACATTTACATCATATATATACATGTTAATGCAAATATGCTGTATTCCCAGATGATTGCACTTACTGTATATGAATGAAAGGCTACCTCTTTGCTGAATATGACACCTTTTTACTGCACCTTTACAAAATATTCACCAATTCTGCAACTCTCAAAAATGATCAAATTGCTCTGTAATGAACTGATTCTCAAAATGCCAGGAGCAATTATCTGTAACAGGACACACATTTATACAGTTGGGTATAATTATGAAATACCGGATCTTCACATAGTTTGAGTTTGCTCAGCACCGATGCCCACGCTCCACCTGCTGAATTAACCAAATCACGAATACTCACATTAAAAGTGAAGATGTTCATCCAAAACAAAACCTAAATTCAATCTGAACAACAGGTTGACAATAATGAGGATGTCGCTAGGCAACCATTTTAATATCAGCAAGAACATGAATTCCCATGCATTTCTTTATGGAAAACAATGAAAACGCATATCCATTAGCCTCTGGCTCTTCACTGAAACCTAGATACACTCATGTTGCACAATATTTAAAGTTTTTGCTATTTTTGAAAGTTATTATTTCTCAGGTAAGCACGTCCTGATTCTGATGAAAATCAAACAAAATAATTGTAATGACAATGACTGGGAGCAAACAACATAATTATGAAACACCACACAGTGACACATATCTACTGACTTTCATTGGTCACAATCCAAGAAAGTGAAAGTCTTGGTCCAACTAGCTCAAATCGGCTGTGTGCTTGTGCATGTCGAGAGCAATGAAGTAAAGTCTCAAAGACCGTAAGTAAAATGTATCTACCTATAAATCCAGTAAGTCCTAATCTTTGAGACTGAGTCAGGTTAAGAGGCTGTAGATCCAATCCACGTTGCGTGGATCACAGCATTCTAAGACATCCGTTAATACTCATTAATAGGATTCTCACAGGCTTAAGGTTGACGCTGATCTCTTCTAGCTGGTATTGCTTTCTCTCTGCAGCCAGCTGGGCCGACCAATGAGTGGATGATGAAGCAAGAATACTGCCAAGGTAGTTCATCAGAAGCTTGGCTAGGATGGGAAATTAGTTATTATTAGACAGAAATACATCCTGGAGTTCATTTCATCAAGTAAATTTGTGGTATTACCGCAGGGGCAATTTGATTTATTTTTGCATGTGGACACATTGGCACGGACTACAAACAGGTTGATAGGATTTTGTAAGCTCCTAGTTCCCCCCATCTATCTGAATCTATCTATGTATATATCTAAATTCACACTGTGGTTTCTTGGTGAATATGGGATCTTAAAGCAAAATACAGTTACTGCCCTATTTGTGTGCACGCTGTCTTAAAGATAGTCATTAATTTTCATTAAGTGCTGTCAGTAAGGACCATTAACCAGGGTAGAGAATAATCACCTCCCCAGAGTGGTGACCCGTTTGTGGCGCCAGTAAGGGTTAACAGAAACAGCCCACCTTAGATGTACCAACACAACACTCACAGTGCAAAACACAGTAAGTATTTTGTAATGAAGCATTTTGTATCAATAACACCAAAGGGTAAACCACATCTCTGAAAAGGGTAGAAAAAGGAAAATATTAACATTTGGATTCCTAGACATACAGTATATTGTTGAGATTTCAAACTTTCCTTATTAGACCAATGAAAGGATCATAGTCTTAAGTCCCACTCATCAACCCTTATTATGTTTAGAGTTATGTTTTTCAGTAACATTATTTGCATTGGATAAATGGGTCACTAAAGGCATCCTCACTTTAGCATGTTGGCACACTTTAACGCCTATAGTCTGACCTTAATCTACTGCATAAGAGCATTATCCCTGTATTTTTCACTAGAGCTGTGATCACTGGGATTACAATGAGCATATTTTATCAAATACATCTTTCAAGATTAAATATTTGTGTGCAGTGATTTAAGGGGTGAGTTAAGAGGGGGCGATGGTGTTCTCTTTCATCAGCATCATATTGATAAATTGGCTTAATCCCCTAGAATACTAGAACAACAACAACAACAGTGGTTTTATGCAAGTTTTTTTTTTTGGACAAAGCTATGTATACAGTTTGATTAGGTTAAGAGACAAAGACGACTTGGTTAGGGTTAGGGAACAATTAGGGTTTGGACTGAAATAAAACTTTGTTAAATCAAAATTGCATAGTTTCTATTCTATGTTTTTAAATTCTAAGCAATGACAACAACACTGTCTTTGCATCCAGATGGCAAGCCTTCGTGATCTTGTACCACCCCCATCTCTCCTCCAGGCAGTTGCTAGTAGCGCCTATCCTGTCAAATCAATGAGGACAAGTAGGATTTAAAACATTGAGCTAGCTAGCTAGCTAGCTTCTAAGGTTAACCTGCAGTAATTGACATCAACAGTCAACAACAATGTTCATAATAACACTTCAGGTTGGCAAGAATTAATTAGAAATGCTTATCAAAATAAATGATAGAGCTATTCAGACAACCAAGGAGATGTTGTGCTACTAGCTAGCGCCGCTTGCTAGCACTCATCTATTGAAGCCACTGATGGATGTGCTGGGAGTGATTGCACTACAATGGGCTGTGGGTCAATGTTTATTTTGATAAGCATTACTTATTAATATATGCCAATGTGAAGTGGTATCATGAATATTGTTAACTGTTGATGTCAATTACTGCAGGCTAACCTAAGGTTATCCTTATTATTTTTTGGATTTTCAAACTCGACATCTTGAGTTTGAAAGTCAAGATCTTGAGTTTAGTGGTACAGTACATGTATTTTTTGTAATTATTTTTGTCCCTTTTTTTCTACATTTTTTTCCCCTCCATGTCACGTCTGGACATCCGTAGCAAACAACCTTGGTCTTGCTTAAAAAAATTGTAATTAAGTAAGACAGTGTCTCCTTTGTCCAACTGGACCTCCCTACACACACTATTGCCTCCATGACTTCTTCTTTGCTCCTGTTTTAATACGGCTAGAGGGCTAAGGAAGTGTTGCTGAGGCTGATGCGGTAAATTAAGGATGGCGAAATAGAGTGGAGGCTGAAAAACATGGAGGTTATTCTGACAATGGTCATCTGAATCTGACGAATTTGAGCTAGGTGAGACAAAGTGCAGCTTAGACTGATGGAAGTCAGAATTGTAACAATCTAGAGCTGAACTTGAAGACCTATGTCTGATTGTCCTTTCACACTTTTTTTTAATTTCACCTTTATTCAACCAGACTAAGTCATTTAGAATATTTTCTTATATACAATGGCGGCCTGACAAAAGGCAAAGCCACGTGAGGGAGAGGGGTAGGGGCTAAAAGACAAATGTCAAAAATTCTAAAGACAGCAGCACCCATTCTAATGTCCCCAACTTAAAAACTTAAAAGCTGACTTGGAGATACAATTCTCCAACTTTAGCGTTTCCTAGGGTGTCAGACAGACAGAATATAGTATTTATATACAGTATATATAGATTTGTGCATGTGTGTGTGTGTGTGTGTGTGTGTGTGTGTGTGTATGTGTGTGTTCAGTTTGATCCGAACCAAAGCCGAACCAGACCGTTGTCTTGGTCCATATCAAATTGAACCCTGGTTCGGTTTGTTTTAGTGTGAAAACATTTCTTTAGACAGTTAAGACTTTCAAACCTATTATGGCTGAAAAAAAGACATGTACTCAATAGGCTGAAATTTGCCAAAGGACACATTGACTTGCCAAAGGAGAAACATTCAGTGGACTGAAAAGAGCAAAATTATTCTTTTTGGGTCTAGGGGCCACAGACAGTTTCTCTACTATCTCAGTTTCAATACTATCAAAATACTCGAAAAGATCAAGTTACCTTATGCTGAAGAGGAAATGCCTTTGAAATGGGTCTTTCAGCAAGACAAGGACCCAAAACACACCGGTAAGCAAGCAAAGTCTTGGTTCCAGATGAACCAGATTGATGTTAGGGAGTGGGCAGCCCAATCCCTGGACCTCAATCCCATAGTACACTTGTGGGATGACATCAAAAATGCTGTTTCTGAGGCAAAACCCAGTAATGCAGAGGAATTGTGGAATGTAGGTCAATCATGCTGGGCTGGAATACCTGTTCACAGGTGCTAGAAGTTGGTTGACTCCATGCAACACAGATGTGAAGCAGTTATCAGAAATAATGTTATGCAACTAAATATTAGTGCAGTGATTCAAAGTAAAGCAAACCCTTAAGATATTTTTTCCAGTTTATACCAGAAATGTTTGATGTTGTAAAGAAGAATGCAAATACTGCTATTTTTGTTTAACTTTCTTGACTTTCTGGAAAGGTATAACATAAACTTGATCAATTTGGTCATGTTTTGATTTAGAAATGAATGTGCAGTGTTCTCAATGCATTGATATAATAAAATTAAAAGCTATTCTAAGGATTTTGAGCATTATTCACTTTTTTAAAACACACTGCTATTATTCTGAACACAACTGTATACCAGCGTGTCATGAATAACATGCCTGCATGTAAGCTGTAGTGGTTTCTATTAGCATGATAATATAACACATTTATCTAACAGCTGTACACTTTGACCTTTTGGAAATAAACCCGCTATACAAACCTTGTTGCTCCATATGGAGTGGCTGTGATGACTGTGGAAATATTTATCTTGTGGGTTTGAAACCCCCGGTAATCTTCAGATGAGGTAATAGAAAACTCAGAGGGGCTTGCTGGGAAAAGAAAAGGTCAAGTCTCAGTGAAAAAAAGAGAGTGGCAGTTCCCAGTCACACTCTTGGAAAAATACAGCAAAAGGGAACTGATGACTTAAAAAAAAAGAAGGGTTCATTGCACCTTTGAACAAAAACTGAGAAAATACCAAAATATAGTGACAAAGGTACAAAACTTAATTTAGGTTCGTTTTTTTAATTTCTTCAAGTGTTTCATATTGCAGCCATAATGCCCTTTGAGGCAGTAACTGTGGTTACAGGCTCGAAAAAATAATAACTTTAATATGTTTCTGAATGAATACATGTTAGAGAGATGTGGATTAAAGTTTTTTTTTTAAATATTATGTCCCTTTGTGTTATACAAATCTAAGTCCTTAAGCTATGATACTAATAATACAAGTTGCCCTATATAAACGTGTAGATTACTGGACAATAAAAGCATCTACTATTAGTTGTGTAACTCTCTTAAGATTTCACTCTGGTATAAGCAGTTGCCTTTCAGTTGTTATCACTGCATTGAAAATCTGGGGTGTATCAGTAATTATAGGCTTTTTTTTTATAATCACTCCAAATCTGACAGCACCCAGAAAATTTAACAAGAAGAAAAAATAAACAGTGTTGCAGCAAGACGCAGAAAGAAATTCTCATGGTGTATGTTCATCAATAAAACTTCTATTTTTAAAAGTAAGGACTTTTCAGTAAATATTTTCCCACATGGTGGGAATCTGTATTGACTGTAAAGGCTCTTTGGACCTCAGAGATACGTTTCAAGCAACAAAACTAAGGCTCATTATAGACATGGATTGGATACAGCAAACAGATTTCAGCACAAAATACACTGTAGGTTAAATTAACAATCGAGTGTAGTGGTGTCCCTCATCAATGAATACAGGAAATGAATACGCATGCACACGCCCAATTCTTGAAGGCACATTATGAACAATCAACCATTTCCAAGCCTGGCCTGAACTGAGACAAGCATCTTTATAGAGTCTTTGGAGAGAGAGAGAGAGAGAGAGAGCACAAGAAAAGCTCAAGAAGCCAGTGGGAGCTAGCAGCAGATGTTTCACACCCAAGAGGGTAAACAGTATTTGTAGGGCATGAAATTGATTCAAAGCTTTTTGATGGGGAAAGAAAGGAAAGGAAGAGGAAAAGAAACATTTAGGTAAAAGGAAATCAACTGTAAATTAATAGCAGGCTAATTGAAAAGAAAATGGGAACGATGTGGAAAACATTTTTGTCTTTATTTGCAATAGAAGAGGGTTTTCCTTTGAAGATTTAGTGCAGTGATGTACACAGTAAGGTGATGCCAGCAGGTGCATGTCACCTCGTGGAGTCTAAAGACCCAAGGCAAGCTCTGTGACACACATATTGTGGGATTTTGTGGTATAATGCCTTTGGTTTGAGGGAGGTGACATCTTCCTAGAGTGACAGTGAGCTGTCCCGCCTGAGGCTGTGTGAAAATGTGTACTACATCTGTTTCAATGTTTCTTTCCCCCTAGAAACCTCTTAATGGAACTGAAAAATCTGACCATTCATTTGGTTGGGCTTTTATTTTTTCATTTTTTTTCAAATATTATGACAAATTGAAGACCAACTTAAAATGAATTACTAAAATACTAATTTTATTAAAATCCAGAATAAAAAGTGGGGAAACAATGCAAAATAGTGTTGTGAGGTGGAGCATCCATTCATGGTGTAACAAACGTATTTTGTGCAAGAGAAATTCACCACTTTTATATGGATGTCCAATCAGTGTTGATGGTAAGTGTAGTCCATTGAAGAAATACAATCCTGTATGTGCTATATTGACTAAGACAGCTGAGTTTGCAGCTGGAAAATCTGCTGTTCTTCCTGCAGCCAGCGCCGGCATTTGACGTGATAGTGATGTAGTTGGAGGCAAGGAAGAAGCTACTATTTCAGCTTGTATTTCTCTGGGTTAGCCAGGGGGCATGCTCCAAAAGAGAAATGTCTTTGTTTCCTTCATTGTTATTGCAAACTGTGAAAACAGCATCCCAACATATGAATGTAGAGAATCTCATGGTCATGGGATGGAGTTTTTTGGTTGACTTATATATCCAACCATATTCATTTAAGCCAGAGTCTACGGACGAAGAATGCAGTGGAGAGAGGCTCCAACAAGGAGGTGTGTGTGTGTATTTCTGTCTATGGGTACATTTGGGGACAAAAATTTGTATTGAAATACTTTTATTAAGAACGGCTTTATAAAGACTAAAACCGACACAGTATCACCAAAGATTGTGTGAATTGATTGACTTGGTTCTTGGGCTCCATAGGGATTGACTTGCTTTTGGAGTCAGGCTCAAGTGGCAAGGAACTGCTTGTTTTGGCCTTTTTGGCTTCATTTTATTTAGCACAGGAGGTTGCCTCTTGACTTCTACATGCAAACTGTCCTGGTATTGCAGAAATGTTCTTCTAAAGTTCACAAATATTAGGTTGTAGTGGCAAAATGCCTAGGACTATTGTATTGGGTTATATTTTTCAAGAAAAGTTCAAGTGCACTGTAAAGTTTAGCAGTGAATATATTAAGTGTTTTTACAGAAGATGAATGCTGCAGCTCCTTAGAAGTTTCCCAAGTCTTGTTTCCCGGCTGCTGAGCGGAGTGAGAAGGGCCGACATCGGACATCTGCATCCTTGTACATAGAGGCTCTACTGCAAATCCGCTTACTTTGACAATATAGCATGCACTGAGGATTTTATTGCTTCAATTGACCACAGTTGCCATTTAGACTGATTGGATATCTACATAAAAGGTGGTGAATTTTGCCTTAAAATATTCCACACAATCTAATACTTAGAAACAATTTGCTATATTCCTGATGACTTTAACCAGTCCAAAGCAGTATAAAGCAGATTTCCGTCTTGTCAGTGGATTAAGTAGCAGCATTAACTTCAGAGACCTGGACCACCTCAGGCTGCACCACAAGCTCTCCCGGGCCAAACACTAGTTCTTTCCTCAGCCGTCCTTGTGTAATCCTAGATCAAAGGTCTTAGAAAATAAGGACAGATTATTTTGGGTTGCAGCCACGAGTGATATGAAGCTGTGTTTTTGGCTCCCGTGGGTTAGCTCCTGGTAGGCTTTGAAAATGTTATTTCCTAATATTTTTGCTGTATAGAGAAATCAATATATAGTAAAAACAGTTACATTACGTTCCTTAATCACATCACAAACAAACCCAGAAATTCACTTTTGATGTATTGTAAATATGACAATACATTTGCTATTTCATGTAAGAAAATAAGGAATTCCTATAGTATATATTGTGATATTCCTATATATTGTGCTATATTTTGTGTCTGTGAAAGGTAATTTATAACTTTCACAGACAAAAAATCACAAAGTGTAAATTATTAAAACATTACACAATACAATCAATAGCAACAAAGAAATCTTTTCAATCCAACCTTTCTATCCAACAACAGGAGTCTACAGCATGCTATCAGCGCTCTTAGGTTGTACTTGGGCACAGCAATCTTTTGAAGTAAATGCAATCATCATGCTGCTAACATACAATTACAATGTTAACAAGCTCATCATAATTCATCATGAGTGGGACATGGCTACCTTTATCACATGTAATGACAATCCATCTAAAATTGTTTGAGACATTTAACTCAAAACCACAAATGTCAACTTCATGGTGGAGTGAGAGAGAAGGTCGGGGGATCAGTAAAGTCAGTAGAGTTCATTCTCTGGGGAATGTGAATGTCTGTATGAAATTTGGCCCATTGTCACTTTAAATTAGTGTCTAAAAACGCTATTGCTTTCCAATCATGTACAGTCATATCTTTGTCTCTCAGACTTAACTTGGGGGGTGGGGAGGGAGGTCCAGACCTACATTTTGGGAATAAATATATTTGAATCAAAATGGGTTAAGGGTCCCATATTGTAAAAACTGAAATGTCCATGTCTTTTTGTTGAAAATGGTCTTTATAAATATTATGAATGTATCAAAATATTCAATCCATAGACAATGCACACAACCCATATTTAGAAATGGTGTCTTTAAATGAGGACAAGACTCCATTACGGTTTTTATGTCACAACTTTACTATAGCTAGGTAGAAAGTGCTGCTATTGTTCCTTTACAGTAGGGTTGGCTGTGGCTCAGGTGCTAGAGCAGTCATCTACCAATCAAAAGGTTGATGGTTTTCTGGTGGTGCCTTCAATCACTCGTGGTTTGATCCCATGCCAAGTGTCCTCGGGCAAGACGCTGAACCCCAAAGTGCTCCAAAAGCTGCGGCATCGGTGTGTGAATGTGTGTGGATGTTTATTTGATGAGCAGGTGGCACCTTGAATGGCATGTGTGTGAATGGTGAATGGTTCCTGTACTATGTTAAAGCACTTTGAGTATATGTAAAGACTAAAGAAGCATTATATAAATACAATACATTTACATTAATTCCTCGGCTGCAATTACGGTGCAGAGAAACAGAGAGCGCAGATTGGGAAGAGTCGGAAACACTAGCCAATCAGAGCACACTAGGCTTTTTCAGGAGGAGAGATAGGTGCTGAAACAGAGTGTTTTAGACAGAGGGTGAATACTGGTATATTCAGATAGATAGTATGAGAAAAGTGGCACGTGTTTTTATAACATTAAAGCATATACTTATATGTTTTAATTGAAACACAAAGTACAAGTATGTCTCCTTTAAAAACCGCCATTGGAAAAGTAAAATTCCAATCTCTGCATGTTTGGAGCCTTCCCACATCAAATGTAGTTGATCCACCAAGTGTAGATTAGAGGGTACACACAGTACAAACAGTTTGTGGACAGTTGAAAGTCAGTAATGTGTGAGTGGGTAGAGAGCGGTGTCTGAGCAGACATCTTCATTTGGTTTCTCACCGGGTCCTTATGTGGCTCTGAGCAGATGTGCCGTGCAGGAGCTGTATTTCTTAACTCAGGAAAGTAATGTGATGTCCTGCACAGCAAAGTCCTGAGCTTGCCAAACACACAAACACAAACAAACACAACACACACACACACACACACACACACACACACACACAGCACCAACCTACCACCATAGCTTGTTGGGTTGTAAATCATTGCCCCCTCGCTGGTCTATTAAGATATGGAAAGCTCCACATGGGATTTATACAGTCAATCTATTTTACTGGTCTTTGGTCTCAGTGCTGCCATCAGGTTTGTTCCTTAAGTGCCTTATCAGTTAAATGCAGCTGTGATGGACCATGTGTTCAGCTGCAAATGTTAGTTTGACTTTGGTATGAATCGAGATCTAAAGTATATTTACTGTGTATACTATGTAAGCACATATGTAAAATGTATATGCCAACATTATATATGTCTATTCTTGAGTCTTAAGTTGTGAATAAAATTCATGAATATATATTTTTACAATTTAGTGACACTCTAAATAATCTAATTTAAACATCATCAAAAAACTATCTGGAGAACATCCTGTCTGTGTATTTTATCAATGTATCAGATTGCAAAACAAAAATATGTTCATATTTACACAACGTCTAGACTTTTCTGAGAACTGGTAGCCTATCAGGGAAGAAAGGATCTTGATTTCTGAGCTGACCGAGAACAACCATGGACATGTTCATGTACCTGTGTGTGTGTAATTGTGAAATACAATTGTTGTTTACGTGGATAGATTTCATTTTTTGAACACATTTGATGTCTAGGGAGGCAATATTAATGCTTACTTGGATGACAAACGTAAACCATCACCAGAAATACAGTCAAAAGCAAATTATTTCACCTTTCTTCTTCTGTTGGAGAGCTGATATTTTCCATGCTGCATCACACGGAAGCTGCAGCAATAAAGATTACGGCAGGGCCGTGGCGAAAAGCCTATTACACTCTGCTGTGCATTAGTGAAATATACAATAATAGTGAAGAAGAAATGGTACCAGAGCTAAATCACTTTTCTTGAAAGGGTGTTGCATCAGTGGATTGTGCATTTGTAGTGCCTGCAGGTTCCCAAATTAACTGACTAAATCCAATAGAGTAGGAGTGAGCTCCCAAATATAGGTAGATTATTTTTTTAAATAGATTTAAACACCTGGGCATAAAAATAACACAAAAGGTAAAGTAGCTGACTTCACAGAAGTATCACAGAGCCTTTATTTATTTTTCCTTCAAATGAGTAAAAAGATGGATATCCATGGCCATTTTACACATTTACACATTACTCATTATTCTAAAAGTTACAGATCAGGAACGGAACTCAGTGTCCACTTTTCCTTGTTCGTTTACCACGTTGTTGTATTAGAGACTTATATCAGTTAATGACTTTATTTAATTTAGGATAAAATGCAATTATAAAGCAATGTGGATTTTAAGGCATGCCTCAGTACAGTACATTCTGAAGGTGAGCATTCCACTAAAATCTTGCAAAGATTGCAGATTCAACAAATTAGGTCACCAGTTCACTTTTTTTTTTTTTTTCTTCTTCTTCTTCTTCTTCTTCTGTCCTGACTGCTCTGACCACACCAGCTTTGACAGCTTTTCAAGCATGACATTAGTCTGTTGGCTACCTGCCCCCCCAACACACACACACAGACTCATACCAGCTCTGGGTTTGTTCGGTGCTTTTTGGACATCATCCTCATTTTCAACACATTTTTAACACATCTATCACAATCTCTCTCTTTCTCGTCTCTTTCCATTCAAGTGCACAAACAGCACGGTTGTCAGGAGATACTAAGCACTTACCTTTATAACTGTATGTTATGTAACTATATTAAACAAGCTCTGAGGGCTAAGGTAAACTCAGATACATAAAAAAAATCACTAAAGATGTGACCATTTTAACAACATAAAGGTACCTTGTGTAAATAGAAATGATACACTGTTCCGACGCTAGTCGTATGGAGACCGTATATAGACTGCTACTGTACTAATGTCAAAATAAACAAGTACTGTAAATTGTCGTTTACAATATATAGCCTACAGTACAACTGAAAACAGAACAAAGAGGAAGGTTTCAAGGGGGATGAGCGTTAAAGGGTTTTTAAACAAAATGTATGGTCGTATGGTATGCTATGAGGGAGCACATCTCTGAAGCTTAAAATTAACGTTTCCTTTCCTTCTGTTAATGTATGCATGCAGTGTTCAGCACAGCAAATAACAATAATATGAGGATGGGCCAGACAACACGTCATTTTACTGAAGAACTAGCTGGCATAGGAGACGCTGTAACTGGAGTGTGCTTGTTTTGCATAAGTCAAAGTCAGGGTGCCATGGCTGCATGCATGTATGTGTGCATAGACTACAAATCTGATTGATTTCATTTTGATAAACGGTAAATACCATATAAAGAGGTGAGACAACCCTCTTCTCTGAACACTGACCCCTGATTTCCACCAATTGCTGCATACAGTATACACTCACCGGCCACTTTATAAGGTACCCCATGCTAGTAACGGGTTGGACCCCCTTTTGCCTTCAGAACTGCCTCAATTCTTCGTGGTATAGATTCAACAAGGTGCTGGAAGCATTCCTCAGGGAGTTTGGTCCATATTGACATGATGGCATCACACAGTTGCCGCAGATTTGATGCGAATCTCCCGTTCCACCACATCCCAAAGATGCTCTATTGGATTGAGATCTGGTGACTGTGGAGGCCATTTGAGTACAGCGAACTCATTGTCATGTTCAAGAAACCAGTCTGAGATGATTCCAGCTTTATGACATGGCGCATTATCCTGCTGAAAGTAGCCATCAGAAGTTGGGTACATTGTGGTCATAAAGGGATGGACATGGTCAGCAACAATACTCAGGTAGGCTGTGGCGTTGCAACAATGGTCAATTGGTACCAAGGGGCCCAAAGAGTGCCAAGAAAATATTCCCCACACCATGACACCACCACCACCAGCCTGAACCGTTGATACAAGGCAGGATGGATCCATGCTTTCATGTTGTAGACGCCAAATTCTGACCCTACCATCCGAATGTCGCAGCAGAAATCGAGACTCATCAGACCAGGCAACGTTTTTCCAATCTTCTATTGTCCAATTTCGATGAGCTTGTGCAAATTGTAGCCTCAGTTTCCTGTTCTTAGCTGAAAGGAGTGGCACCCAGTGTGGTCTTCTGCTGCTGTAGCCCATCTGCCTCAAAGTTCGACGTACTGTGCGTTCAGAGATGCTCTTCTGCCCACCTTGGATGTAACGGGTGGTAATTTGAGTCACTGTTGCCCTTCTATCAGCTCGAACCAGTCTGGCCATTCTCCTCTGACCTCTGGCATCAACAAGGTATTTCCGCCCACAGAACTGCCGCTCACTGGATGTTTTTTCTTTTTCGGACCATTCTCTGTAAACCCTAGAGATGGTTGTGCGTGAAAATCCCAGTAGATTAGCAGTTTCTGAAATACTCAGACCAGCCCTTCTGGCACCAACAATCATGCCACGTTCAAAGTCACTCAAATCACCTTTCTTCCCCATACTGATGCTCGGTTTGAACTGCAGGAGGTTGTCTTGACCATGTCTACATGCCTAAATGCACTGAGCTGCCGCCATGTGATTGGCTGCTTAGAAATTAAGTGTTAACGAGCAGTTGGACAGGTGTACCTAATAAAGTGGCCGGTGAGTGTATATCTCAACAAGTAACAAGTATTTGACTAAAACTCTTGTCAGTCCACTTTTTGGATCTAACCCTAACCTGGTGCGTACAGTGGGGCTCGAAAGTTTGGGCATCCCAGGTAGAAATTTGTATTAATGTGCATAAAGAAGCCAAGAAAAGATGGAAAAATCTCAAAGGCATCAAATAACAGATTAGACATTTGTATAATATGTCACAAAAAGTTAGATTTTATTTCCATCATTTACACTTTCAAAATAACAGAAAACAAAAAAAATGCCATCTGCAAAAGTTTTGGCACCCTGCAGAGTTAATACCTTGTACCCCCTCCCCTCCCCTTTGGCAATTACCACAACTTGGAAACACTTCTTATAGCCAGCCAAGAGTCTTTCAATTCTTGTTATCTTCGCCCATTCTTCCTTCCAAAAGTCTTCCAGTACTTTAAGATCACACACATTCACACTCGAGTCTTAACGACTACTCAAAAGCAACATCAGGGTTCAGTGTCTTGCCCAAGGACTGCTCATCAGATAAACACGACATGGGACTGCAGGGCCAGGGATTGAACCACCAACCTTCCCATTGGCAGGCAACCGCTCTACCGCTGAGCCATAGATTTTCAATTATGTTGAGGTCAGGAGATTGTGAAGGCCATGGCAAAACCTTCAATTTACACCTATTGATGTGATCCACCGTGGTTTTTGAGGTGTGTTTAGGATCATTATCCATTAGTAGAAGCCATCCTCTCTTTAATTTCAGCTTTTTCACAGATGGCATCAAGTTAGCGTCCAAAATTTGCTGAAATTTTATTGAATCCATTTTTCCTTCTACTCGTGAAATATTCCCTGTGCCACTGGTTGCAATACAACCCCAAAGCATGATTGATCCACCCCCATGCTTAAAAGTTGGACAGAGGTTCTTTTCATTAAATTATGTTCCCTTTCTTCTCCAAACGTACCTTTGCTCATTCCGGCCTAAAAGTTCTATTTTAACCTCATTGGTCCACAGAACTTGTTCCCACAATGCATCAGGCTTGGAGCAAAGCCGAGAGCCCTTTTATGCACCCTTCTGGGATGCCCCGTGGGGCAGCTGGTGGAATATCAAGCATAGAATTGAACTGAATGGCCACGATTGCACCCGTGGCTCCCGGCACCCTCGGAATGCAGCGTGGAAGTTGCTGGTGGAAAATAGGGGCAAGGCATTAGTAGTTAGAGAAGGATAGGATAGGAGAGAATGAATTGGGACGCATCTTATACATTATATTTATTATACAACTCATTCATGTCAAATAATAAATTTTTAAAGATGTGCAGGATTATGCTATTTGCAATGTTAATCTATTCACTGGAAATGTCCTGTTTGCAGGTAGTAGTGTGACATTTTACCACAGGAACAGTGATAGTGATACAAAGCCATATTAACCCGTTAATCAAATTACCAATTAACATGCAGTGAACTAGAGATTTAGGGGCCCTTGGGGGTCAGTTGCCTGCTGTGCCCTGTTGCCAATCCAGTCATGGATGTATGGATTTACTTTTACTGTGTTGGGCTAAATCTGTATGCATTATTTATAGCTTAATCCTTTAGGGTGACCTCTTACCACCAGTCCAGGGAGAGCAGAGTTTTGTTATGTTTTATTAGTGTGCATTGTCCCTGCTCAATAAACATGAATTAAAATAAATAAATAAATAGATGTCTTGCAAACTGCTTCATGTCAGTTCTGAATTGGGGGCACTTCTTGACTCACTTTTTTGGGGCATTTTGTCTTGAGCAGTTAGCAGCTGAGTTTTATGGGGATGTGGATGGCACGCAAAAACGGCCTCCAGCTGCAATCAGTTCAGGCATTGTTTTCCCCAAAAAAGGTTTTGCTTATTTAAATGAGTTGTTTATGAACATAATTCATAGGAGACATGGTTGGCACACTGTGAAACGTCAGTCAGGGAGAGATTTATTAAGGCTTTTGCACTGTGCTGGCAAGGTGTGCTTATTGCATCTGCATTTAAGGGAGGTTTATGCAAATATTAGATGTCAGCCAATGCTGCTTATGTAACCCGCTGGATTTACTAAAGCTGCTACAATCAATATTTTCATGGTTTATGTGAGAGGGGTCCATTGTAGTGACAGACTCACAATACATTATTATTACATATAGGGATATATATATATATATATATATATGTGTGTGTGTGTATGTTTGTGTATATGTATATACACACATACATACAGGCAAAAGGTTTGGAATCACCTTCTCATTCAATGCATTCTTTTTTTATGACTATTTACATTGTAGATTATCACTGAAGGCATCAAAACTATGAATGAACACATATGGAATTATGTACTTAACAAAAAAGTGTGAAATAACTGAAAACATGTCTTATATTCTAGTTTGTTCAAAGTAGCCACCCTTTGCTCTGATTACTGCTTTGCACATTCTTGATTGGGTTCTGGTCCAGTGACTGTGGAGGCGCAGCACTCCATCACACTCCTTGGTCAAAAATAAAAATAAATGATGGTCCAACTAAACGCAAACTGGATAGGATGGCATGCCGCTGCAGGATGCTGTGGTAGCCATGCTGGTTCAGTATGCCTTCAATTTTGAATAAATCCCCAACATTGTCACCAGCAAAGCACCCCACACCATCCACCTCCTCCTCCATGCTTCACAGTGGGAACCAGTCATGTAGAATCCATCCAGTCACCTTTTCTCTGTCGCACAAAGACACAGCGGTTGGAAACAAAGCTCTCAAACTTGGACTCATCAGACCAAAGCACAGATTTCAACTGGTCTAATGTCCATTCCTTGTGTTTCTTGGTCCAAACAAATGTCTTCTGTTTGCTGCCTCTCCTTAGCAGTGGTTTCCTAGCTGCTATTTGACCATGAAGGCCTGATTTGTCTTCTCTTAACAGTTGTTCTAGAGATGTGTTTCATCTGGTCTCTAATCCGAGCTGCTGCTGTTAACTTGCAATTTCACAAATGTGTTACAAACATCCCTCAGAAAACAGAACTTTGGATCCATTGAACACATTCCCCTATGCAACCCGGTCTCACGGCAAATGGTCATGTTATTTTGATTTTGATGACACAATTTTGTCATTTATTACGTGGTGGTCACCAGCTTGCTCTTTGGGAACAACGGCTGCCGGGACACGATCCGCCTTCTCTGCGGAAGGCAACAACTGGGAAATTAAATGTCACACGGCGGCGACACCAACGCCACACGCGGGACGCGCTACAACACTGGGACGGTTGTGGTTAGGATATGAACAAGATCCTTAGTCTCTGGGGTGAAAGCCCTGTGTTGTTTGACCCATCCACCACCCCAACCAACCAAGATTTTCTGCTTTTCAATACTACTTGCTACTGTAATTGTGCTGTTATCACGAAAGGTGCTTCCCTTTAAAATACATTAGTTTAAAATTTGTGCTCACCACCACAAAAAAAAGAAAAAAATTGTGTCCCTGTACACGAATCCATAGATTAAATAATGTCACCATTTCAAGAACTGCCATGAGACTGGGCCCATGTTATCAAGTAAAACTTGAGCATGTTTCCATCCCTGTTTTCTACTCCATGATGAACTGAGCTGAGGACAAACAGCAGAGACTTTTAAATCAATACTTCCATTTACAACATGAAAATTACCTGTGAAGACAGAGAGAAGAAAAACAAACCAATAATCTTCCCACTGTCATACCCCTTGTGCAAAGGGGAAATCAATCACTGGTTGAATTTCATAAAATGTGCTCCTTGGAAATCACAACCATACAACACAAAAGATACTTCCCAGTAAGGGAGCATAATGGTAAACATACAAGCAGCAAACGCACACATACAGAGACTTACTTTTTGTTTTGTTGCTCTTCATTGATTTTCTGAAATGTGACTTCTCAGAGAGCACGTAAATCAAAATGAGAAATACCTGCACTCCCTTTGCTGTGTGTCAGAAAAAAAGCTGTTCAAAGTTCAGCTCTATAAAAAGGAATTTTGGTTTTGATAAAAATATATAAATATTAAAATCTAAAAATGTATTATAGAGGAATGAAGTCACTATCAGAGGAATTATATGCAACTTTGTATTATCTGTAACATATGTTGTTATATTCTTTTACTGGCATATTTTGACAATAATGTAAATTGTGGTTTTAATTATAAATTATTAAATTTATGGACTTAACATCTGAATAGAAAATCTATAAAACCCATTCTGTTTTTTTAATAAACATTTGTTTATTTTACTCCAAATCAGTAAAAACAGAAAATAATGTAATAAAGTACTGAGGTTGTTTTCCAGCCTAGACAGTGTGTGTGTGTGTGTGTGTGTGTGTATATGTGTCTATGCATGTGTGTGTGTGGGTGTGTGCGGTGACAGTGAGGAAGTAGAGATCTCATCTCACTGACCCTGTGCCCCATGACTCAGAGACATCCGGTGTCAGGACTTAGCCTGTGGGGGCCGATGTCATCTGCAGAGCCAGACAAATACAGTAGTTGCGGCACTCCAGCATCAGGCACCTCCCACTCATCATCCTTCACTGCTATATCATCTTAGCTTCCCTACGGATGACCATGCTCTTGTCTGGTCCACGTATGTATGCCCATGTGTAAGCGTCCACTCACACACACACACAGTAAGAGAGAGAAAGTGAGACAACAATGCGTGCTGTCTTTAAGCAGTAGTTAGAGTCATGGAGAAAGTGAGTTAAAACAAAGTAAAAGAGATGCACAGTGAGTGTAAAATTGGAACATTTGATGTCACTAAGAAATGGGTACATATACTTCAAGTACAATTCTTTTATTATCATTTCTCCATATTCAATTGCACAAAGTGTCCCTTACTGGGTCCGAGGTGCAAAAAAGGCGTAAAAAAGACTCCACATGTCAAAATAAAATAGCAAAAAAATATTAAAAGGGCAGAAATATTTTTACAGATATTTAAAAATGTCTTTCTTTCCATACAATGCACTTGTACTGTATTCAATTAGTTTTTCCGTCAGCTTGTAAAGCTTATGAGTTTTTGCATTCCCTTGCTGAAGATTTAGTATTAAAACAAATACATAACTATACAATATATAGCATCTTAAAACACTGCCTCAGGACAGGCAAACATGGGCACAGTTGTGCCTAAAGTCCATTCAGCAAGCACCTCCATTCCCTCAACTCCCCTCAAGTTGTTTTCACACTTGCCTACAGCTTCAGAAGTATTGATGTGTTGACTTTTCAAGATTTATATTTTTAATACTCTTTTAATGAGTTTTTCCTCAAAAGCGAGCAGGGGCCACAAAACAACATGTGTTCAAGCTCAAGCAAAAAATCTGAATTTTTTTTGAAAATATCTTTTTTGGGGGCACAAGCCTGCGCCCATATAAAGAGGTACGGATGCAAGTTTGACTCTGACCTGAGGCCCTTTGCTGCATGTCATTCCTCCACTCTCTCCCCCCTTCATGTCTTCAGCTGTCCTGTCAAAGTCCTAAAATGGGCAAAAAAAAACTTTAAAAGGAAAAAAAATAGATAGGGCATCTGAAGACAGGAAATGCCTTGCAGCAAAAGGGGCCAGAGGTTAAAATCGAACTGTTTCCAACCTTTGCTTTTTTAATTATCTTAACCCGAGACGACAAAGCTCCCTTAAAGCAACACCAAAGATTCTTTTGGCATCGGGTAGCGGATCTGTAGTTTCGAATGAGAGAGTGTGGGGGGCCAAAGAAGCTTTGGTGTTGCTTTGACATAAACAAAGTGGTTATTCTACCACAGACCACAATGTTGGAGCAACATACTTATCTGAACCCAAATCATTAATTGATGACACGTTGTCATTGTGCGTCAAATCAGAAAAAGCTCCTACGTGTCATTACAGAAAGCATCTTTCTATCTATATGTGCTTTGTTCCCACCTTTTCCTTTTCTCCCGTTTCACATACTGCCAGCGTCTCCTCTACACAAACATGGGTTTCTTACTGATGGTATTTGCTGAAATAAACACAGAGGCACTGACACTCAGCCTTTCTGTGGCCTGTCTTCTATTTTGTGTTTAACAAGGCAAGTTTGAGATATCTGCTCCCCGCTGCGCTCAGAAAGCCGGGCTGAGGAAACGGTTCACAGAGGCTGATGAAGATAAGATGACACGCCGGCTGGCAAAAAAAGATGACAACTAAGATAGCATGTGGTGTGACAATGAAAAATTACATAAAAAGGGATGTCTGAGCCTTGACAAAATGTGGTGGCTTGTGTCTTTCATGGCCATGAGATGTGTTATGGGGTGGGTTTATCAACAAGGGGATTTTGTAGATAAAAAGGAGATGATTCTTTTTATTGTTAGTTCTTTTTTATCCTCAAGAATAGCCCGAATCAGTTCTACAACACTTAAAAAGATAAATCTGACTTGACATTTAGAATGACTTTTAAAGTTATTACAATAAAATTGAACACTATGGTTATTTTGTTGATTCATGCCTTGTATGAATATTTGCAACTCCAGTTAACCCTCCTGTTGTCCTCGGGTGAAATTTGACCCATTTTGCTAAAAGTTTCTATATCAGAAATTTGGGTTTCTATCAACCAAAATGTCCACAAAAACGTGCATGGATCTCTACAACACTCTTGACAAGTGAAATAAATTATTGGTACACTACCAATAATTCCTACTTTAAAACACTACTTAACACTACTATGTTTTAACCCATAGTCGTTTTGGTCTGCCTTGTGGCCCTCAATGCCATCATTTTGTAAGATATATGAATTGTTGTGCTTAAGTTTTCATTGCAGGATCATACGTACCCCTTCATGAGAATGGGTTGTGTGATTAGTTTGTTGCTAGCTGTTCATGTCTGGTGCTCCAGAAATACATAAGCAGGCATACAACAGATGTATATGTGTGTGTGTGTTATTTTCAATTAATTTTGGAATGAGATAGTAAAATGGCTTCAGACTTTCCCACACATTTACAATGCAAACCTCGGAAGGAAAACAAGTATGTTGGTATTGCTGTACGTCAGAGTTGACTTAATATGACGTTAAATTCAGGTGATACATTGGTCTCTAATGATTGGTTACGGAGATTTGAATCTCCTTCCCTACGGAAATCATTTGGAGTCAAGGCAAGGTCAGACCAAAAATAGAAATTGAGTCCAAAGTGTTGACATATGTGTCTGATATCAGGCGAGCATTGTAATGCTCTGTTTTTGGGCCTTCTTTTAGCTCTACGACATTATCTGTTATACATTTGTTTTGTTTTTTCAATGTGTGAGAATGGGAGTGCCAATAGTGTAATTTCCATTTGATTTAAAATACTCTGATTTGCAAATGTTTTATGAGGAAGGAAATGTCTGTTTTCTGTATGTGAAAACATTCTAAGATTCTGAAATGTTTGATTGATGTCCTCCAACGCTACAAATGTTTCAGAGCCACCTTGCAAGCCCTCTGGCAGTGAGTGTTTTCTTTTTTGGCGTATTATTCCTTTAATTAAATCTCCTCAGTAGCCCATATCTATCTCCCCAGATAAGGATTCTTCTAAGTGGTGCAATTGATTTTTTCCAGTACAGGTAAGATGGGACTTTGTGCAGACTGAAATGAGACAATGATGTTATTTCACAGTGCTAGCGTGTAAAAGATAGTGCTAGCTGCACATGCCATGAATACCACCCAGCATGTTTGCTCTATACTCAGTCCATCCTTCCATTAACTGTATTTTCACAGCACTTTATTTTATTTTTTTATAGACACAATAACGATAAGACCACTTTTATTCAAATAAAATGCATATTTATAACATCTGTGGCAAGCAGTGAACTCCCCATTCCCCATTTCAGTCAATATTTACCCACTTACATTCCCATTAAGCCTTTTCCACCTGGAGTTCCCCATCAAGCTGACTTCAAATGTCAAACCAGGTAAAAGCTCCTTTGGAAATGAGGAGAACTTGCTTGAGAGTGACAGTAGAGAAAGCTTTTTTTTTAAACTGAGGGAAGCTAAATGTCATGATGAATATATAAGTACAGCCCGACTGCCTTCATCACTGCATCAATCACCCGTTCCTTTGATTTGCATCGAACGGCTCTTGTCAAAACAATAATCCTTTTATGTTTGTTCTCCTCATTGCAGTGCCATATGCGGCTTGTCATATTACCTTCTAGTAATGCTTCGCTCACTTTCTTTTCTTGTATTGTGCGTGTTGTTGTAAAGAAAAAACATTAATTTAAAAAAGTGTAATGAAATAAAGTCAGCCCAGGAGTTTTCATGTGTGGCATACCAATCGTCCTAAGAGAACGTTCTTGCTTCCATCGCCATAGTTAAATGAACACCCATCATTTTTATATGCCATTTTCTCACTTTGTTATACGCTAATTGCCATGCATATACATGCAATTGGATTTTTTTTTACCCATGGAAATGATCTTTCAACGATGCCACTGCTTCATGTTAGCAGACTGGAGTAACATTTTTTTTCCCTTCTGATCACAAAAGTATTAAACCTAAATTCAGCGTTCTGGCTCACCCATTACCTCATTGGTTTCTGCTAGCTGTGCTGGACAGTGGACATAGTGAGAGCGGAAACAAATCAACTTTACAGTCTCCTGTAACTCATCTTGACATGTCAGGTAGCAGCTTAAGAGATGTTTGGTGCAATACACTGAAATTGGAATTTCAAATATGCTTGCTTGCACTTACGCCTCAATTTACAATGTCATATTCAGCCAAACTGCTACCCCCGCTGTTGTACTTAGACGATCTGAAGACCTTAAAACCCCTAAATGGAGAAGGATGGGAGAGTTGATCATGTTTATTAAGTCTGCTTGGCTTCATGTGCAGGATTGTGGTCTGCAGCAGCATACAGGAATGGTGTGACGTGAAGCTGAGTAGATGTGAAATGTGGGCACAAGCTGTGGGCGAGATCCACTTCCTCTGTCTCCATAGAGATGACAGGGAGACGAGAAGGCCTTCCGCACGCTAGGCCGTTACTAATTCAAGATGGCAGCCACACTCCAAGGAGCTGGCATCTAATGAGAATGTGTCTGAGGAGGTCATTGCTGGTGACAACAGAGCAAAACATCTGTTTGTAACAACTATGTGAAATACCTTGTACCATTTTCTGCTTGATAGAACTTTGTCCGCTGCCATCTGCCTTCAATGTAACATTTATCAGTGACATAGATTTGCAAAAAATGGACCATCTGCTTATGAGAGAAGGTCATTTGGCTGTTTTTGTTCTGCCTGACAATGTTAGTTGTCAAACTGTCCTCACCAGAAAAAGAAGAAAGACAAAAACAGCACTCAATCAAATGTTTGTAATTCAATGAGAAAACCCCTTCTCTTGAGGTTGGTTATATTATTTGCTCATTACCTCTGTATACATTTTAATGAAGCCAAAATCTTGAGCTCATGAGAATAATGACTTTTTTTATTAGTGGCAAAGGATGAAGTACATTTTGTCCCATTATTATTATTATTATTATTATTATTATTATATATTATTATCTTTCTGATAGAACACAGGATATGTGATTTACGGAGCATGTATGCGATATGAGACTAGATATCGTCTTAGATTTTGGATATATATCGTATTATGGTAAATGTTACAGTAAAGTGATGTCATGTTCTGAACGTACCAGACTGTTCTAGCTGTTCTATTATTTACCTTTACCCACTAAGTCATTAAATTATTTCTGGAGAAGAGTTATCAAAAATGTCATTGTGTAAATAACAGTTTGTTAAAACAGCAATAGTCAAACATACAATATCGTCGCATTATTGACATTGAGGTATTTGGTCAAGAATATCATGATATTTGATTTTCTCTCTCTCTCTCTATATATATATATATATATATATATATATATATATATATATATATATATACACACACAGTGAAGAAAACAAATACAAATAAATAGTAAAACAATCATACATTGTGATTTCTGGATTTTTTTTTTTAGATTATGTCTCTCACAGTGGACATGCACCTACAATGACAATTTCAGACCCCTCCATGATTTCTAAGTGGGAGAACTTGCAAAATAGCAGGGTGTTCAAATACTTATTTTCCTCACTGTATATAAATATATAAACACAGTATATTCCAGCTATACTTTATGGAACACATCTAGATGCATTCATTGTTTTTTCAACCCCCTTTAAATGAAATCACACCCACTACTGTATGACAAAAGCCTCAATGCAGCCTCAACAGCTATGTTCCCAAGACAAGAATTAGTCAGATCTCGCACGCCATGGTCCCTCTGCCTCACTCTGCGCAGCCCAGCGTAGGACCGCCAACACTCCTCGCCGGGTGATTGGACCTCGTACAATTTAATGTGACAAATAAAAATTGACTGATTGATTGATACTTCATCTTGCTGCTTTTACACAGGTTTGACCCAGCCTGCTGTGATACATTGTTTTGATGTTATTAAGAAACTAATGCCGTGATCTTAATTTTGAATCGTGTATTTGGAAAAACCCAAAGGTACGTATTAATAACCATTCCCTTTTATGGAAAGACTGGGTAAAAAAAGTCATTATCACATTAGTAAACCTGTATGAGAGGGATAATATAAAGTCATTTGAAAGGTTGGCTGGTGAATACAATTGTCCCAGAAATACGTTTTGGAAGTATTTTCAAATGCGTCGCCTGCTAGTTACTGTCATTAGGAGAGGAATAGAACCTCAGCAATCATACCTTCTTTGTCAGACTACAAAAAGAATAAGTTTGGGGCATGAGGCTGCTTTATTTTATGCAATGTTATTCCAACAGACAGTTATCATATCTTAGGCAAAAATGCTAACTTTTGCAGATTTGAACATTGATGTCACACATAACGAGTGGGATGGTATTTGTGAAAACACTAAGAGGGTTTCAAGGGACATTAAAATGAGATTAATCCAGTTTAAGATTCTTAAGTGCTTTTATTGGACTCGGACCCGGCTGTTAATTCTGAAACTGAGGGATAATGCAGACTGCTGGAAGTGCTGTAGCTCGGAAGGGACTCTTCTTCATCTGCTCTGGGAATGTCCCATGATTCAGAACTATTGGCTAAAGATTCATGATCACATTGAAGACATTACCCGGACTAGCTTGGAGTTCTGCCCGAGCCTGTATGTTTTAAATCATCCACAAAAAGCGGACTTTATTTAGACCACTATAATGGTTGATTATTGCAAATAATAATGAGAAACTGGAAGAACCCTGGTGAGCCCTATTTCCTAGAGTGAAGCATGCAGTTGGCGAAAGGGGATACGAAAAAATCTCTTTCAACATCAATGACAGGGCGGAAAAATATGTGGCAAAACAGGGAAAATATGTGCAGTATATTGCTACCAGAGCGTGGTGCTTATTGTAAAACTGTACATTGGATCCATGTGTGTTTTAATTTAATTTAATTTTTTTTGTTTTCTTTGTTTTTTTTTTAATCTATTTTTCTTTTATTTATTTATTTCTAATTTCTATTACCTTTTTTGGCTTAATCCTTTTTTTATTCAAAAATGTATCATTGTGACAAAGTGGGTTTGCTCACCACTTGTCCCATACAGGTCATTAGTTATAGTAAGTAGACACACGTTATCATTAGTTTAGTTCCATTTTATTAGGTTTCCCTGTGTTGATACTTACAATTTTTTCTTTGTTCAGTTCCACCATGCAGGACAATTGTTTGTGGAGGGGCCGGCCTAAGCATTTCCTGTTTTATAGGAAAATGGTGGTCGGGATGACATCACCGGGCCAAACCAAGTAGAGGGTTTCTTGTGTATAGGAATGTTTATTTTGGTTGTTTTTGGTTATTATATAAAAAAGGTATGAATAACCCTGACCTGTTTTGTAGTCAGTAAGATAGGAGGGAACTGGTAACCAAGTTCCATAGGTTAAGAGATTGCTAGGTATTAATGTTATGGAGTAGATCAACCTGCTTTAGGATAGGATGGACTGAAGCAGTGGGGTGTGAATTGACAACCCTATATAAATAGTAGGATGTGTGCTCCCGGTAAGGCTGTGCTGCTAGGAACACATGCCTGTTGTTAGCGCTGCTACCTAGTTGAATGTATAATTGTTTTGATTATTTAGTTATCCATGTACTGCAGACCACTGGAAATAAATAATTTTCTCTGGAAACATACAATGTCTGAGTCTGCCTACCTACCACCATCCTAGCCACGCTGGTCAACCTACCACAATCATCACTATGGGATATATGTTAAGTTGTCAATTGCAATGCTGACTACAATGTAACAGTGTTCAAAAACTCAAAATACAAATTATGAAAAGAATAATGCCATTTATGTAGCGTTGGGTGAGCCATTTGTTTCAGCTGTAGAGCTAAATGCTAAACCTAGCTTATTCTGCATTGCTTTTGATGCTATTTTATTCTGACTGACTTATTGTGTGTTGTGTAGGGCTGTTTATAGCACTGTCCATGCTATCAAGACAGCCATCTGAATTCATACTGGTTCCTCATATGCAGGTAATTGCAGGAATCTGATATATTTTTATAGTTTTCATGAATGTGGACACTGTAAAAAAAACACGACGAAACTGTTCCATTTTCATTTACTTTACTTTTTTTTTTTTCCAGCAGAAATATTTATCTTAGAAACTTTGTGCTTTATTTTACACTTTACCTACATGATTACAGTTTAAAAGATTAAGAATAACCAAAAGAACTTTGGATAAATGCTGTGGGCTGTTTATATCTACAGTACAAGTCCATGCTGTTATCTGAATTCATACTGGTTTCCCCATAGCAGATCCATGTGCACAACACAGAGGGAGACTGTCACATGAAAGACAGAAGCACTCCCGACCTCCTAAGGATAAGATCTGGGGATATTAAGATGCACGAGTTTCACTGGAATTTGCTTTTATTTATTCATAATGAATCATTTTTAAGATGCTTATGGGCCATTTTAAAAGGCACTGACAGAAATATCTATTTTTGGTATGACGATGCATGTCTAATTTTACCATAAACAACTTTTCCTTATTATACAAACAAATCTAGTGCACTGTAACCTGGGGGAAGCTAAATCAATAAGAAATTCTAAGCTGAAGGCCCGTGAATAGCATGCAGCTACGGGCTGTTTGACGTGAGGCAAAGTGCAACGTTCGGCGTCAGGCCCCCTGCAGTGAACCTGACTCATCACAGACCTTTGAATGACTATGTACTTTTATAAATCAGCTTTTTTTCTACTTCCTCTTCTCTTTAGCTTCATTATTTACTCATCTTTCTCTCGCTAAAACTCCTCCACCAGCGTAATATAGGGTAAAAAAAACTGTCTGGGTCGTAGCTTGGGCCACTCTGATAGTTCTCTCTGGAATGGGTGGCATGGGGAAGGAAGGCTTGGACACCCTTCACACAACAGCAACACTGGAACATGAACATGGTCTGTAAGCTTTTTTTTCCCCCCCAGGGATAGGCCAACTCCCTATTGGGGGCATCAAAAATGTGACCAATAAGTTAAAAACAGTGTCACTCCTGCTTCTTCTTCATATGTTTGTATATTTACACGTATCTTTGTATGTATTTTAGTGGCTTTATTTGCTATGCTTTCCCTTAGTTCACCACCCTTAGCCCCCTCTCCCACCCATCCAGCCTATACACACACACACACATCCCCACGACTGACTGTGTGAACACACATGTGATGACATATCTCATGTTCTTTAGTCATTGTTCTTTTTTTGTCTTCTGTCCTGATAAATAAAAAAGGGCTTTTTCACTCACACAAGCACTGCCAACTGTTCTCCCTAAGCTCTCTCCTAGTCTCAACATCAAATGGCTACACTTTTCTCAATAAGACAACATCAGTCAGTGTATGACTTGCTTTGATCGCTGTGTGATTCGAGCTGGGGAATAAAGCCGGGGCTCTCACACTGCCTATCACCATGTCAAAGAAGTGTATATTTATGTCCTTGACCTTAATAGCCATGATTGGCTAACCTCCATTTAGCCCTCTTCCAGCATTCTATCAATAATTCAAGAGTGATAAGATAATGGTTTGACGGTTCTCATCTAAACAGACCCACCACTGGGAATAGAGGCATGGAAACGCTCTGAGAGTGACAGGTCTTTTACAAATCCTTTTAGTCAAAAAAGCGCTTGAACATGAGTCATCAGAGTGCGTGACAGGCTCAGTCAATACTGAACCAACATCAGTCACCTCCAACTGGTGGAGCCATGTTTGGTGATCAGGCCAGAACAAATTCACAGGCACACGGGATGGAAGCGACCATTGGGAGGCGAGGGAGCGGAAAAAAAGAGGAAAATGGAGAAGAATTGCAAGGCAAAGTAAGAAAGTAGGGACACAGAGAAGTGGCTGATGATATTCATTTTGAACTCAAATGTCCTTTATTAGTCTAATAAAAGAAAAGCTTAGAACACACAATCAGTGATTTAATCAAGTCCTCATTTATATCACAACCTAAATCAAGGATGGAGGTCTCTTATTCCCTTTATTTAAAGACAAGCTCTCAATAGTGTGGATTTAATTAACTTCTTAATTGCGTTGGTGGTCTTTCAATCATCTCCAAAGAAATGTAACAGCTTCGACAGCTCTTCAATGCTGTTCTTTTAGTTTTTTTTTCCATCTGTATTTTTTTGGGTTGGAATTGCTTGGTAATGAACTGCAAATACATGTTTTGTCACAAATTGAAAAAAGGTTTGGAAATATGGAGTTGTATGGTCAACATCTTTGACATGTGAGTGATCGGTTCACCCACCAGCTCACCAACACAAAGCAGGACTTATTTCTCACTAATATTTCTCACAGGCTCTGTCAGCTTTGGCTCGTATTTCAATACTTTTTTTTTCTTTTTCAGACAGCAGGCTGTAAAAGCCAAACACTTAGTCACACAGTTTGTGATGCTTTGATTTTGAAAATGTTGGTTGCCAATAGCAATAGAGCAAATATGCGTGTGACTTGAGGTTGTTGGCATTTGTTTATGTGGACTTTGTTTTAATTTTCATTTAAAAGAAAAACCTTTGTCATTCTCGCATTTGGACTTTAAGCAAAGGGGCCACACTGAATTTGTTGTGATGTTTTGTGACTTCAGATGCTTTTCACAATATATAATGTGCACCTTTGCTAAACAGATTTGTAAAAAAATATATAGATCAAGTTGACAGTTGTTGTAACTATATTTTGTCACAGCAAAAGAAAGAGAAAAAAGGAGAACTCAGGAGGCAGATGTAAGGGAGTCTTTACTTTGAAACAAACACGGATGCAAAATCCAGTCAATCAAACAAAGTACAGAGGGTTCAGGCTGAGACAGATCCGAAATAAACAAGCAGGGTCTAAACTACTGCTATCAAGAGCAAAAAAACAGAATGTAACAATCAGAGCATGTGAATGCTATAATACAAAGACAATCTGGCAGAGCGCTAGTGGAAGTAGACCTCTTACTGAGGGTACTAATGAGAGAATGGCGAACAGGTGGGTGAGGAGGATTAGCATGGGAGACAAGGTCTGAAATGACAGCAGAGTTCACAATGTACAAACAGCCAAAACTGAATACATGAATGAATAATAAGCAGACTGAAATTCTAAATCACAATATAATTGTCAAACAACTGCAAGTCATTGGCTTCATTTCATTTAAAAAATAAAGGAAACCCTACAATAGTCTATGTCAAAATTCTGTTTTCATTATCATGAAATTACATACTGATTATGGTGTAGTGGGACTATGTTTTTGTCACTTTGCATAAAATGTTCTTTCATATTTGCTGAAACTGTCTGTTTGAGTAGAACTACATGAAGCGAGTGATTTAAAAAAAAAATCTTGCTCCTCTGTCACATGCATTTCATAGCTTCCTCCCCTCCCCCTTTGGGGCTTAGGAGTCCCTTGTGGGCTTTAGTGGAAAGGGCACAGGGACTGAGAAGTGGTCAATTTTTTTGGCTAAGTCCTGGAGCTTCACAATCCTACCTGTGGCACCTTTAAGTGACTTATGTGAAGGATGTATTTAGAAAATAGTGAACTATTAAGCAAGATTGCTGCCGTCAGCAACGGCGAAACAAGCTGCAATGTAACGTTAATGGGCAATCGTGCACCTTCAATTTATGTCCACAAAAAGGGTTTGTTTTTTTCCACTGACATTTTCAGATTATTGTTTCAAGTGTCTGACAACATTATGGAAAGGTAGTCTGCAGAGGTCGACGTTTTCCGTAAAGAGTAAGATCCTTTTTATTCAACATGAAACATCCTTAAAATCGGCATCGCCAAACCCACCACTCACCATTTAAATATGTATATATTAAGTATTTGTAAAACACACTACATTTAAAGTCGACATAAACAAAATAAAATCCAAAAGCTGTCTTTTTGCCGTATTTCTACTTTTCCAACAATCACCACTATGGTAAAATAAACATATGTTGGACCCGTACACACTAAATGTATTTTTTTTTTAAATGGATTCTGGTGTGTTTGGCGATTTTGTTTCTGGTAAACAAAAATAAATGTACTCTTTAATAAAAAAGGTTCATCACTGTAGGGATAATTTCCATAATGGTGTCAGACACTTAGAATTACAATCTAAGCATGTCAGTGGCAAAAACAGCACATTTAGTGGACGGAAATTGAAAATGGAAATTGATCATGCGCATTTACCCTATAGGATTACATTGCAGCCGGGTTTGTGGCTGACAATTACGGTGTTTTCGCTCTATATTAGACCAATTTTAAAGATGTTGGTTCACATTAGTCAGTTCGGGCGTTTTCGAAGCTATAGTTCAGTTAATAAGTTTGTAAACTTGAAGTGATTTCCCGTTGGTTTGGTTTTGTTTCACACATGGAAAAATACAAGCGTACCAAAATTACCAATCACGCAAGAACGTTCTGTTATTGGTCCGATGTGTCTGGGGCGAGAGCAAGGAAGTAAATCCAGGAAGAAGGTCCTGTATTCTGGACTAGTGCATATTTCTTGCATCTCCATGATCAAACCAGCTCATTTTATTTAAAAATGTAGACATTGTTTAGCTAGCGACATTACTACATTTTATGTCTTTTCGCTAATTTCAGCGGCGGCTGATTTGACGAAGGAGAGCATGCGAGTGGCGATGAGCTTGCCTGCAATCTATTTCTGTGAGAGAAACGTTGCAAGCTGCTACAGTTTGCTGCTCTTCTGCATCACAGATTGCAAACCACACCTGACTACAGGAGAGGGGTGCGATTTGAGGTTGGTGCGATTTGAGGTTGGCTCACGTTCTCACCACGAACAAAATCGTTCCAGAGACCACCTCATCAAGCAGGTCTTGGTATGCTTGTTTGGTCCACTTTTAGTTACAGTGAGGAAAATAAGTATTTGAACACCCTGCTATTTTGCAAGTTCTCCCACTTAGAAATCATTTTTTTTCCAGAAATCAAGATATATGATTTTTTAACTATTTATTTGTATGATACAGCTGCAAATAAGTATTTGAACACCTGTCTATCAGCTACAATTCTGACCCTCAAAGACCTGTTAGTCAGCCTTCAAAATGTCCACCTCCACTCCATTTATTATCCTAAATTAGATGCACCTGTTTGAGCTCGTTAGCTGCATAAAGACACCTGTCCACCCCATACAATCAGTAAGAATCCAACTACTAACATGGCCAAGACCAAAGAGATGTCCAAAGACACTAGAGACAAAATTGTACACCTCCACAAGGCTGGAAAGGGCTACAGGGAAATTGCAAAGCAGCTTGGTGAAAAAATGTCCACTGTTGGAGCAATCATTAGAAAATAGAAGAAGCTAAACATGACTGTCAATCTCCCTCGGACTGGGGCTCCATGCAAGATCTTACCTTGTGGGTTCTCGATGATCCTAAGGCCCATCTTAAGTTTGCCAATGACCATTTGGATGATCTAGAGGAGTCATGGGAGAAGGTAATGTGGTCAGATGAGACCAAAATAGAACTTTTTGGTCATAATTCCACTAACCGTGTTTGAAGGAAGAAGAATGATGAGTACCATCCCAAGTACACCATCCCTACTGTGAAGCATGGGGGTGGTAGCATCATGCTTTGGGGGGGGGGGGTTCTGCACATGGGACCGGGCGACTGCACAGTATTAAGGAGAGGAGGACCGGGGCCATGTATTGCAAGATTTTGGGCAACAAACTCCTTCCCTCAGTTAAAACATTGAAGATGGGTCGAGGCTGGGTCTTCCAACATGACAATGACCCGAAGCACAAAGCCAGGAGAACCAAGGAGTGGCTCTGGAAGAAGCATATCAAGGTTCTGGCGTGGCCTAGCTAGTCTCCCAGACCTAAACCCAATAGAGAATCTTTGGAGGGAGCTCAAACTCCGTGTTTCTCAGCAACAGCCCAGAAACCTGACTGATCTAGAGAAGATCTGTGTGGAGGAGTGGGCCAAAATCCCTTCTGCAGTGTGTACAAACCTGGTGAAAAACTACAGGAAACGTTTGACCTCTGGAACTGCAAACAAAGGCTACTGTACCAAATATTAACATTGATTTTCTCAGGTGTTCAAGTACTTATTTGCAGCTGTATCTTACAAATAAATAGGTAAAAAATCATACATTGTGATTTCTGGATTTTTTTTTTTTAGATTATGTCTCTCACAGTGGACCAGCACCTACGATGACAATTTCAGACCCCTCCATGATTTTCTAAGTGGGAGAACTTGCAAAATAGCAGGGTGTTCAAATACTTCTTTTCCTCACTGTATGCACCCAAGTGCAACTGGCGCGTCCTCGCCTGTTCAACCAAATCACACCAAGGGGGCAAAAATGAAGTGGGTGTGAAAGCGCCCTTGGACACCAATACATATATGGTCCAGGTAAAAAAAATACCAAAATTCCCCTTTAAGGCAAAGCTGTGGTTCACCAGTAAATTAAGCAAAGCTAAGATGTGTATTTCTCTTTTCCTTGCTTTGGTATCTCTTTATTGTCTAGTCAAAACTGTGTTGAATCCAAAGCATAAAATATCCCAACCATAAAAGATAAAAGAACTTTCCCCAAAGAGCTTTTGTAAAGGGAATGTGATTGTCTGACAAAATGAGGCGTTGCTCATGTTAAGACCTTTTAAATTCCCGAGTGTAACCGTAAAAATATAAGGTTCAGTGTCATTTGCATTCCATTACTGCCACATGCTGTGATCAGAGTTTGTTAGAAAATATTGTTCAAGAAAATGGGAAATGCACTTTGATGTCAGAACCAAGAATCACAGATGTGTTCTTCCATGTTGATGAGCAACAGGAACTGTAAGAGACAGAGTTTTTCCCACAAGGACAGCCTTTCTGGTCTTTCTTCCTTTGTCTCTGTCTTCTATTTCTGCACTCTAGCTTTCTCGCAAATGCATACTCTGCTTTGCTCTGTGGGGAAGAATGGAAGAGAGAGCAGGCCACACAGCGACATTTTTATCTGTGTTGTGCTGACTCAGCTGAACTCTCCCTAAGAGGCTGATGAGGAGGAATGGCCTTGTGGCGTAACCATCCGGGTGCATCCATAGCTGTCATCATCATCTGAATCCAGGACTGCTGAATCTGCAGCTTTGGCCCCCTACATGGATGGGAAATGACCTGTCTGTGCTTGCCTGACACCCTCTCTGTCTAAAGCGAAAGCCCTCATCCTCTGTCCACAACAACAATATACCCAGCTAAACCCTGTCAGCACGGGTCCCTGAGTTCTTTTTTGATCTAATGTGTGACGTGGTTCCTGCCTTAAACCTGCGACTTCATTTGTCATCAATGCCTGTAGTTGTGACGGAGCCTGTGTTCCTAAATCCGGGCGATATATGGGATTATAAGAGAAAAAAAAAAAATAGCAGCTGGAAAGCAGCAAATATTTTATTCTGACGTCAAGGATCTGAGTCTTTTTTCCATTTTACTATGTATTTATGTTTTATTTATTTAATTGAATGCTGAAAGCCAGAGGGCCAGGACCAGAAATCATTTATAAGCATGCACACTCTAAAAGACAGATGGAAAAGAAAAACATTCTGGCACAAATAATGTAAATCTAGCCTGTGCTGGTAGTCTATGCAGTCCAGAGAAAATATCACTTAGACAACATTCATACTGGTGGAGAAATTGGCATTCTTCAGACACCCTGCCATACAGTGTCAAGCATGGTTTGCCTTTGGCTTTTTCAGTAGCAAAACCTCTGCCCAGTTTAGAGATTAAGCCTTTCACCTGGCTGTTAGCCTAATCTCCTTAGTCTGCCTAATGATCCAAAACGCAACTGCAAACCTGACAGGATATGAGCCATGATTTGGCTACAAAACAATGGCTTCCTCTTTGTGCCTATGGAAGGAGATGGTCAATCATTGGTATTCCTATTTACTGTATTCTCCATCTCTATCTCTCTTCTATTATCCACTTTTTGCCACTTTAGCATCATAAAAATACAGCTACACAAAAACAGCCTAATATTAAACACAGCTACACAGATACATGTCTGTTTCAATATCATCTTTGATTCTGAGTGAGCAGAGTCTCAAAGATTTGTCCATAGTGGCACTTACTGCATCATATGGTGATTTGCATTTGAAAAGCATGTTTGAGAGACCGGAGCGCATCTATGAGTCTGATTTTCCCAGCAGGTCTAGCTGTTACCCCTCTAGGGAGCGGTGCTACAACTGCCGGCCAGACTGGACCTAACAGACATCATCCTCCCAGTCTTCAGATCGGCATTACAGTAACAATCACATTACTGAGCCTTGTAGGTTGTGGCCTGACTACAGTTCCTGGAAGTGGGTGAGATCTGTACAATCAGAAACATGGGCAAGAATTGTGAGAACCCAAACCAGTCTCCTAGAAATTACAGTTATATACTACTGATTTATTTTGCCAACTGCATTTTTGGAGGAAAAGGAAAAACGTTCATTTTCAAGCATGGGACAACCTATATTTGACTGTCCCACTTATGGTTACTTTTAGGCCACAAAAGCACTTTGGTGAAGGTTTGGTAAAGATCCTGATTTTGGTTAAATGTTGAAATAGTACACATTTGACACTTCACAATTATAATATCAAACACAAATATAATTGTGTGTTGGCCTAAATGTAATTTTAGGCCAACACACAATTGTAATCATGCTTGAGTTGCTAACCGCACATCTTGTATTGCAAGAGGGGATGTCATAGTAAACAAATGGTCAAATTTGGAACTGAGTCTACACTGAACAGACATATTCATACACATTTTCCTCATTGTGTTGACATAAAGTGTAATCCAGATTACAATTCTCTCAAAATGTCTTGCTGTTGCAAATTAGTCATACATAAACATAATTTCCAGATGACAGGGTTAGGGAACTAGCTTTTGAGTTTTTGTCTGGGGATGTTCAATATTTCTCTGATTGTCAACAAATCCTGTGACAAGACTAAAACCAAAAATTAAAAAAACTTTCTATCCTTTCTAAAAACACATTGTTTTTTACAGCCAAAGCCTGATATACTGTAGCTAATTCAATTGTGCCATTGACATCCATTGTTGTCCGAACACTATTAAAGACATATCATTGTACCACACTGTTACATTGAGTACCGGGTTCCTTTATTACCTCAAAGTATTTCCTTTTCCTTATTAAGTCTATTTCACATAAACGTCTCGGTTCTGTAAACACTCACTAGCACACCAAATGCGCTATTACAAATAGTCCCAGACGTTACTCCTCTTCTTTTGGTGTTTTATAAGATGTCTTGACAATATACAAAATATAGAATGACACCATACCCATTAACTCTGACAGTATCATAACAGCGTTATAAATGTGAAAAAATAATGTCCAAAGCACAGTGTTGGTCGGCAGAGGATAGCATAGACTTGCAAATACAAGTATGTTATGGGGTCATAATCGCCCATGCCAAAATGAAAATCAACCATCTGTCCAATCACAGTTTGGGGGTGGGACGATGGGTGGAAGATCCCTCTAAGTGTCTGTTTGTGTGTACACAGTCAATGACAACTAAATGTATAATCAATAACAGTGTACCTCAGGCTGGCTAGCCCACAACAAACTGACTTAATGTGGAAGGCTGTCCGCCTATGGTCCTGTTCCCGAATTGTTTCTGTAATGACACACATAAAATGGAGATACATAAAACAATGTGTATTGTATTTCACTTTATTTACTTGTTTGATTTGTTTTCATGTAGGCATTTTAAATCTTCCATAATGAAAACAGTGTTTCTAAAATAATCTTACATCTGCCATTTCATACAGCACATTTCAGATTTAATCTATTTAATTAGTTTTGGCTTGATACACATTGTTTTTTGGAAAGATAGAGAAAAGGAAAATCTCTAAAAACCCAGTACTCTTTGCTGCATGGTTGATCCAACTTTTGTTAAAGAAAAAGTTAAAAAGCCTTTATTGATGTGGCTAATGCATAACCTTTTGCCTTGGTTTTCACGCGGTTCTGACACATTGTTTTTTTGTTTTCAAAATATAATTGTCAAAAGACAATTATATTTTGGTATCTCGTATATGGAGAAACCATGGCTTACCATCAGTATGCCATGTATATAAGTGAACATGGAATTATCCTTTACATTGTCAAAAAAGATTAGCCAAAATTGTTTGTTGTAGCCTTTTTGCCATTGTATCTTTTCATAATGTGCCTGGGCTGATTGTGCGTCCACCACACACACACACACACACACACACACACACACACACACACACACACACACACACACACACACACACACACACACACACACACACGGTTTATCTTTTTCTGACCAAATGTAAGTACCTGTTCGTGGTGCAGTTGCCAGCACCTTCAGCTATCAAGTACATGCTGTGCGCAAAGTTTTTCACTTGTCATTGAGATATTTAACACTTTACTCTGAACCCTCATCATTCCAAGCTTGAGGGTTGCACACAGGTGAATTTATTGTTTAATTCTCTTTACTCATTCATCTTTTATAGCCATTTTCAAAGAACATACTCATGCTTGTGCATGCTTTTTCCTGTTTACCACATTGATTTGAAAAGCAGGCTGCAGGCTGCTTTTTCGTGAGCTGACATTGCTTGTGTGCTGCGATGCTTTCATGTGTTCTTTGAACAACTGGTTTCAAGGACTTGAGAGTTGGCTGCTGAATAGCAAGACCTGTTTTTTTTAATGAAGAAATCCAAAATCAGGTGTTTCTTTGTCATAATATTACAGTAAGTTTTGTTTATTGTTTTCCTAAGTTGACAGTCTGAAAACTTGCCTCACAAGCTAACATTTAATTGCTGCAGGCCCATTGCATTGGAAATAGAGCAAATGTGAGTACGACATGCTTAGCTCGGGCTCACACTTTGTTGTATAATATGCTTTTCATAAATTACTTTTCTTTGTCTGCTCTTGCACAGGTATCTCCAAACGTCTGCTTTTGATCCATGGTGCTTTAAAAACCCAGTTGAACTGAGCCTTAGCTTCCATCTACTGTGGACCGCCAAGCTGGCTCCTCATCCTGAGATCTGCGTGAGATGTGCGTGCTTGAGTGCACACACATCCAAGAGAACATTCATATCTATTAATGTGTACGTGTGTGTTTCTGTGCCAGCTCTTTGCCGTCAAATGTGCGTTTGGGTGATGACCTACCTTTGTCTGTGAAAAACGTTGAACTAAAGTCTGGACTCTTGGAAAGGTTAAGTTAGTTCTGACACCCAGGAAAGTGCCCATGAAGAGTGTGTAGACTTTGTTGCTTGCCCTTTTTACTGTAAACATTGTTACGAAAGAAACTGAAAACACATTCTTTTCAAACCACACAGGGCATTTCAGATGTACCCTGTCTGAAAGATATAGAGAATTAAAAAGTCCATGAGGTTTCGCAAATATACAGCGCACATATTTCTTGATAGCATAAAAATAAAAATCAATCATTTATTAATCATTTTGATTGCAGTTTGAGTCCCCTTTCCATATTTATGTATAGCTGCCAGCACTCAGTCCCTTCAGTATGTTCTGCAGAACTGTATATTAAACCAAGTCATGTTGGAGCTCTTTGACAGAATGCTAAGTAAGTGAAAGGCTCTAAATTTTATATTGAATTGTGCTTCAATAACAGTCCCTGGTGTGCCCTATAAAAGTGAAATAAATACTTTTTTTAGTTAGTTAACGTCTCTTTTTAAGGACTAGAGCAATATGTTAAACCAATGAATTAAACATTTTACATATAACAAGGGCTCATATTTGAATAAGATATGAAGCACTTGGTGTATGTCATGTGTAAAGCACTGTGCTGGTCTTTTAAGAAAGGTGTTCTGCAAATAAAGTGTATTGCTATTATTGATAACTTTAATACAAAGTATACTCTGATGAGGGGATATAGTACAGTTGGAGAGATGAGCTCAGGTGAGGGGAGTGAGGTGATTACAGGCAGGAAAACTCTGGGAGCAGGGAAGGACTAACAAGGCTGATTCAGAGCAAGTGTGTGGATGGGCAAAGGAGGGAAAAGGAAGCATAGGAACACAGGGGGAAAAACATACCCAAAACCTAGAATCCAGAACTCCTATATAGTCTTCACAAAATGTCTGAGGGCATGTGGACACAGAGCCAGAATGTGATAAATAAAAAGAAAAGTCCTATAAAAAAAATACAAATACACAAAAGGCCTTGGCCATGTATCCAATCCAATCCACTTTATTTATAGAGCACGATTTTAACAAACACAAGGTTTCCAAAGTGCTGCGCAAAAAGTTAATGTACTACAAACCAGGATTTGTGGTAAGCAAGGGAATTTAATCCATGGGTTTTCTTATGCTGCCACTCAGGTTTCACAACCTTCTAAATGTGAAAGTGCCCTGCAACACCAGTCAAACCTGTAACTTACTAGATTAGTTAGACAACTAGATTGTTGTACTCCGAGTTACAGTTTTACCATTACAAACACATAAACAACAATGGTGACCCCTGTTGATTCTGTACAGACGTCTGTGATTAACAGTGAGAAAGGGGAATACATAGATATAAATAGGCAAAGTAAAATGAATTCTGCACAATGTAATCAAAACGATACACAAACGATTGTGTATGACTACAGGTTATGTTTATTAAATGAAGCCCAAAATATGCTTCCAAGTCATGAGTCGTGACTTGAAGGGCTAAAAACTGTGTCTGTAGCATTAGTGGTATACATTGCCATTGTATGATGCACAATTAATCTAATCGGAGCTGGGGTCTGTTTACCAGAAGCAGAATTTATAAATCCAGTATAACCTGTAAAGCAAGGCTCGTCTATCTATGCATCCTGGCTTGGTGTGTTTCAAAAAGGCCAAGCTGAGAAGGAGCAACTAGGTTCAGCCAGGCTGTAAGCAAGCAAGTGATTTCAATAGATGCGTGTTCACGGCTTTCCTTAATAGGCTGCAAGGTCGATAACAGATTTACTGATGCTGAAATGGAGAATATGCATTGTTTATACTTTTTACAGAGTGAGCAGCACATACCCAAAAACATACCCAAAACCCAAAATCTCAATCCAATCTTCAATCCAGACTGTGATAAATTTTACAGAAAGTGATATTAAAACAACAAAAAATTGTAGTAAACATGAAAGTAATGTTAGTAAATGTTAAACATGAAAGTCATTTCATGAAACAAATTTCATGTTTAACAATGGGTTTTCTTAGTGGCATACATTTCCATGGTAACTTATGCTGCATACTTAACCTAAACGGAGCTGGGTATGTTGGAGAAAACAGATCGATGTATAAAGCATCTCCTACTGACCAATCAATTCTCACAGATGATGGCATCACCATTCATAGACGCTCCAGAGTTTGTGAGAGGGGAGATATTTATGAATTTTTGAAGGATATGGATTATCTTTGGAAGTGCTGACTTATCTGTGTCAGCTTATTGAGCTGTATGTTGACACGGTGCAGTGGAGTCGTAGAGCATTTGAGAAAAAAAAATCTTAATAGAAAGTCATCAGACCTTTTAGCGGGTATAACGTACATTGTGTTCAGTCCTGTAAAAAGGGGTAAAATCACCTTTTAATGTTTCAACCGCAAACGGGCTCCATGCTAAGAGGAATTTTTTTTTCCATTGGCGTCCTGAAAATAAACAAAATTGAACATTTTCAGCAACATATCACAATGCAAAACATGCTCCACACAACAATTGAAAAGACCATTAAGGGGTTAATGCCCTCACCCTACCGGCTTTTCAGTTTTGATGTATTGCAGCACTCAAAATTAAAAAGTGACAAATTGACAACTAAAGACACCAGAGACAAAGATACTTAACTTTCATTCTCTCTCCATCGTTCTTTAAGAATTAAGATATGCAACCACTTATCCAAATGATCCAAATAACATTTTATTTCTGTTCATAAAGTATTGAACACAATGCACTGACAATATATCTAATTATTTTTCCCGTTGCAATCGCCACACACTTTGCAGGACTGTTTGTTTAACGGAAATAAAGTGTTATGAGTACTTCAGAAGAATATTTCTCACATTATCAAGCTAGAAAAGACATTGTAATTTAATTTGTTCTCTGTGCATATAGGCTATAGCAATACAGTTTTGAATTTTGAATAATAATTTTGAATAAGCTGTTTATAAATAAGATGATGCCCCATTCATAGATTAAAAGCAAGACTTTTACTAAGAAACAAGCAATCATGCAGTTATGAGTTTCCCATACCCTCATGAAGACTAAAGATTTTCCTGCCATCACTAAGTTTTATTCCTGCTCTTTACAATAGATCAATTTACAATTAAGATGAATTATTCAGAGCTTTGCTTTAAGAAATAATTGCAGTGCTGTAAATGCGCTGGAAATGATATTGATCTCTGACTTCCTCATTAATCCTTATCAATCCCTTCCATTACTCAGCAAATCCTTCCTTAGCTGAAACAGATGCTGTGTCATCATGTGCAAAATATGATTTGGGCTTAAGAGAAGAGAGGTTTAATGCAAATTACATTCAGAATAAAGTCAAATCTAGCCTAGAAATCTAGACGAAGCCTAGCGGCAGCAAATGTACTTTGCCAGGGTCATTCTAGCAACTCTCCGTTGGCTTTCAAGCTGGAAAAACCAAATTCTGGTCAGGCCAATCACATTGTGTATTTAGTCGGTTGGGCGGGCTTAACATAAGGACAGGAAAGTTGCGACACGTACCACATGAATTCCCTGCTATATGAAAACAAAAAAGATGGCTGCTGCTAGCGAACAGCGGTGTTTAGCCGTGACTTTTGAAGACGACAAGTTAGGCACTGAAGTTATTCTTAAAAAAGGAAGTTGTGCTGTGGCCAGATAGCTCAGTTGGTAGAGTGGCCATCCATATATAGAGGTTTAGTCTTTGACGCAGCGGCCACAGGTTTGACTCCGACCTGTGACCCTTTGCTGCATGTCAAATCCCCCCCCCCTTCTTTTTCTATATCTTCAGCTGTCCTGTCATAAAGGTTGAAAATGCCCGAAAAATATCTTTAAAAAAAAGGAAGTTTTGCCGACCGTATACGGTAGCGTTTTCCTATGGTTTGCAGAGGGAATTTGAAAAATAATTGTTTATCCTGCCCCTTGGATTGAGCCCTGCCAATGGTGAGTTCCCACACCTAACATTTTGATGTGGGTCTGGCTTGTCAGGCAAAGTCAAATCATTTAAACATGTGTAGCAGTATGAGCTAACTTGTGACTACCTGCAGTTCTTTTGGCCAGTCGCTACCGCAGGGTCCCCTATAAAAACAGGTAGCAGTGGTGCCGTCTTGCTCTTTGGTGCCGGAAGTGCGTTGTACTTCTGGGTCGCTCACTCCATGTGTTGTTCTGCTGAGCTACAGGTGGGGTAGTTGCTTTACTGTATCTGCACTTATTCCACTTTTATCAGCTGCCATTGTGTTTACTATGTATAAAACGTAGATCTCCGGTTGGCTGGCAGTCTTCTACTCCGCCGTTAAACGAATTCAAATAGCACACTTCGCCGATAGTTGCTGTGTGGTTTGCATGCTTGGAGCTGCCTCGTTTGGGGCGATTCAGACACTGCTTGATTGGTATGTAGGCTAAATGCTGTAGGATTTACTCTTTATTATAATTTATGTGTTATCTACCATTTTCTATAACTAAGTGTAACCGGGCTGGGTCAGCTAAAGATTGTCGTAGCCACATAGCATTCACCCACTGGCTGCTGTTTTTCCTGGGGTGCTGTTTAGCGATAAAGGCCATGTTGTGAATATTCTATCAGCAACTTCAACGGATTGAACGGATCAAACGAATTGTCCCAAACTGAGAAAAAAATTTTCACAATCCATCCCAGGAGCATTTCCCCGGCTTCAGGTATGAGCTCTGAGTATTACAGACCCGTCCGTCGCTTCGTGACCACTCTCTCTGTAACAATAGAGGTGAGCAGTGCTGCTGGTAGTGTAGCAACTTCAGTTCATTTTAGTGGACTCGCTCTGCTGTGGACAGTGACGCGTTGCATATGTGCAGAACTCCAATAATGAGCAGCGTACAGCCTCCTCTAAACCTTGTCAGAGACCCAAATGGGCCTCTGTTTCTGTGCAACAGTCTGAATGAGATACTACCATATCAGCAGAGCAATAACATGCACCACAGACTGTATTACAATTTTCCAAATCTCGGACAACCGAGATGGGAGGAGTTATATTTTGAATGTGCACAAAGTTGTAAACATGAGCAGAAATCTGATGAAACACTTGAGCTATACTATATATATGATACTGCAATGTTGGGCCACTATTGTGCTTCTCTAACCTCGGTGCATCTCTAAATGTAACTGTAAATAATTCATTCAATGTTTCATAAAATGAACAAAAAAGTCTTTATTTTCCCCAAAAAGTAAATACAGTAAGTGGGGAACAGATTATGAGGGCCAAACATTACTGAGCCTTGGTACAAAGGTTAAAGGATTAGAATTTATGTAAATCAGTGGTTCTCATTCTTTAGAATTTCGGTGGTCTTAGTTGATCCCTCAACATTAATTTAACTTTGGGTCCCTGGTCCCTGCACCAGGGACCCCTGGACCTGTTCACCACAGACCCAAATCTTCTCAGCTGTTGCTGACGCTACTGTCTCTTCATGTGGCTCCTTATGTTTGGCACATTGTCTGGGTCAGTTCTTTTATCATAAGAAGGTAATACAATGTGTAATCAAGTGATGACTGATTAACATTAATGTAAATGCTAAATGCCCTAATACCTGTTGATACTACAAAGGCTCTTAACCCCACATCTCTGCACATACCATGTAAGACTTGATTTCTCCATTTTATTGCACAAAACTCTCCAGAAAGTGCCATATAATGGTTTATTTTTCAAAAAAATGTACTGGGGGGGCATACCCCCAGACCCCCCGAGGGAGAGCCCCCCGTCCCCCCACACATAACAAATCCCAATTTAAACCCTGAAGGATAATGATGCTGAAAGAGCCAAAGAAATTGCTTTGTACGTGGCAAAATATGGGTTGCCCCCCCCCCCAAATCTCACTCCAAGGTTTTGGGAAAAGTTGGCAGCTCTGGAAGCTATACTGTTAACAAAAAAATGAATCGAGGCATCAAGCGACAGCAACAGAAGGAGGGGGGGTAGAGGAAAAGAGAGAAATGTGTGGTTGTGGCAGATACAAAGAACAGAGCCATTGCATTGGATTCCACCAGCAAGAGAGATAAAGGCTTTGTCATTGTTTGTGTATTACATTCACACATACAATATGCCACGGCGCATCTGGAAGTATGAACCTACTGCTCCTGACAAAACATACACAAACAAGGGCTGTGCCGTGCAGGGAATTCTAGGGAGGCATCACCTCAGATGTATGATGAAAAATAAAAATCATGACAGCCTGGCCTGGGAGAACCAGGCGTAGAAGCACAGCCAGCAAGACCTCATCAGTTTCTATTATTGTGGCTTGCTTGCAGCTTGTTGTCACCAGTGTTTGGATCCAGCTGCAGGGTAATTAATGGCTCGGGTCAGACAGGCGCAGACGAAAGGCCAGCCAGATGAATAAAGGTGAGGGATTGGCTCTCTGACTCTGCAAGATCGAACTGGCTTAAACGGTTATCAGCCCACAGATATTGATATATTTCACCTGGGCACAACCGACATGAGAGCTGCACCCAAGGGAGGCGCACAGCGAGAGTAATTTTCACTGTGGCTTTTCAGACCACAGCACCAAAGATTCTGGAAGATTACCTTAACCTATGTGGGTCTCCAGCATTAGAATGGGCCTATTTGGATATTTATTTTAAAATGTAATGCCTGTAAAGTGAAATTAAGCAAATCAAAAATGGTTTTCACTAGATACCGGTCTAGACGGAATAAAATAACGTGTATATGAGTTTTGGTATGCCCTCATTTTTCACTTCATTGTGAAAGCATATATACCAAATTACAATTCATGAAAAATCTAATTTTGTCTCTATTTGCCATCAGTATTTGTGCCACACATCCTTATGAGGGACAGCTTGCAAACTCAGTTTGTTCACTCTGAAAATATGTTTCCTTTTCTTAGTAAATACAATATTTCTCAAACTATACTGGGTTTGCCAAGAAGATATTGAAGGGGCTGTTGTGAATGATGTAATGTCAGTTAAACTAGTGCTTGAGGCCGGAGTACTGCAAACAGACAAATCATACAAAACCAATGACTCTGGACCCATCTGTAACCATAAGCTCTCCCAGACTAACCAGGCTATCAAGTAGCTTGATAATAGTAGTGATATCAGTGGAAATAATTACTCTTCTAAATGGCTCACGGAAAAAAAAAAAAATTATGGTTCGTAAATATATTAGATGCATTTCAATGCATATCAGACACTTTTGCTTTATTGCCAACCTCAATCTAATTGTTTATGATTAATAATTACTTAGTGTTCTTAAATTAATATGTGAAGTTATCTTAATTGGTCCAATCAGTTAGGGATCAGCACACAGATTGGTAGCCACTCGCTAGATACTAGTGCCATCAAATTAATGTAATATTAATATTATAAATTGATTAATTGCTAGTTGCAGATATGTTGCGGTGTAACAGTGTAGTTGATGTTAGACTGACATATTGAGTTTTGACCATTACAAACCATCTATTTTCACATTAAATGCATTGTATGGAATTACAGATAATCAATGTAGAGGAATAAACAAAGTCATTGTAGAATAGATTCCGATCCTTTGTGTCGTTCAGTTGACTATACACAACATCTTGGATGTTCCAGTCAGCAATTATTGCAAAGAAAATTGTTTTTGTGAAAAAACACATTTAATTGTATCTAATGCTGTTCAGAGTTGAAAGCAGTGTATAACCTGAAGTGTAAAACCTAAAAAAGGTCTAACAAATGTGAATTTTTTAGTAATCTCAATGGTTAAATATAATTACGGTGCCAATTATTACATTATGACATTTTGTCTAATGAAAGAATGACAACAAGTCTGTCTCAGCATTTCTCTCTGTCTCTCCATCTCTCCCGTGTGCAGTGCGTCATGTAGTTCAACAGTCAACACACAACTTGCCATCTGATCGCGCAAATCCACATCAACCTATACAAATAATACTAACTTAAGTGTTTTGCTCAAAGGAGTGACATAAATAACATTCCAAATATTATAATAGCGTATACCGTGTCAAGACACAACTTTCATAGTCAGAAAGTGTGATTAATTTCACATTAATTTCTGATATTTTACACACATAAAAAGGATGAATATGTGTTTCCCATTCTGTATATGAAGGCCCAGATTCAACTCCAACCCATTGCGCATAGCTGCATGTCGTCCCCTCTCTCTCCTCCTGCCAAAATTGTCAGCTGTATTATATAAAAAAAGAAAAGAAAAGATCCCATCCTTAGGTGCTTTCAACGTAAGTGACGTGGGACAAAATCCTTACTCCATGCAAAAATACATTCAAAACTTTAGCTGATGCTCAGGGGACAGTAACTTTGGATTTTTCTACCTCAGACTTTTGAGGTCTCATATTAGTTTCAAATTTTGGAATACTTTTTAAATAGAATGAGCACTGTAGACGTTGCCCTCTATCGCTTGTATTAATGCACGTTAGGAAGGGATCTCTTAAAACGAGAATATGTAACTTTTACTTAACACCAGAAACTGGCCAGAAGCCACAATTTCAGTATTGTGGTAAATGCTAAAATGTAGCATAACAGCAAAAGCAGAGAACAGTCATAAAGTCATCAAACTGACTCAGTAATCACAGTCACACAACAATAACCATCTAAAGTTAGGGTTAGGGTAAGCCACCCTAAACTACTAGTCATAGGCCAAGTGAGGTTATACCCCATCTTTCCACTTTATGAGAAAGAGGGATTATTAAACAAAGAAAAAACTATATAACTATAACTTTAGGCAGTAGAAGCTCAGTCTGTAGGGACCTGGTTTGGGAACCTGAGGGCCGCTACTTCAGCTCCCCACAGACCAAGTACGGAGTGTGGACTGGTAGCCAGAGAGATGCCAGGTCACCTCCAGGGCACTGACAAAGTGCCCTTAAGCAAGGCAACCAAACCTGCTGCTTGCCTTCATTGGCAGCCCTGTCACTCTGCCATGTCTCAATCAATGCATGTACAGTATAGGTCCTGTTTGTACATGTGTGTGTGTAAATGTTGTGCCTGTATGTAATGTGTAACTCCAACAGAGTGATGATAACCCTTGGGGATCAATAAAGGTTGTCTTCTTCTATGTAATGTGCATATGGGCACCTGAGTATTGTTAAGATATTGTTTAAGACAGAATAAAAAAAAAAACTACAATCCATATAGGTGGTGTATAGAGAAGGGTATTAATATGTGTTTGAATAAAATAGTACACTTCAGGGCAGTTCCGATGCCACTGTATGTATTTTACTTGAATGTACTTACTGGTTGGAAATGAGCAATATGATTAATTAATGAATACCAACTATTAAGTGGACGGATGATTTGGTCAGCTATACATTGTTTCTCCCTCTGTGCTTGAAGTGATAGAAATAAAAAATCTGTGAGTATTAGGAGGGTTGGGAATTTAATTCAGCCCAAAAAATATATTAACTTAAAAGGTAGTTATCTTTCATTTTCAGTGTGTATATCATAATGTATTCTCTTGAAAACTACTAACTTCTTAACTAAGGCAGATTCAGAAGGTAAGGATTACTTTTAATTTTTTTTATTTTTCAGACGCACATCACATTTTTTGTGACTGTGAATACGATCCCCCATGAAAAGATGTGGGAGGGAGTCTGGCAGGGGTGGCCAGAGCTGTGATGGTGGTGGGAGGCCGCAGAAGCAGATGGTAAAGATTTCTCAGGATTTGTTTCAGGAGAGTTCAGCCTTTACGGCTCATACACTGACTTAATTATGAGACAGAGGGGAGAGCGAACTCCTGGAAGACAGATTCGAAGAGGCAGGGAAATCTTCATTTAGCCCGCAAGGAGAGAGCAGCAATCACAGAAATGACTTTGCCATCTCATCAACACCGCTAACAAGGGCAAAAGGATGAATAGTAGCACTAGTATTTGATCTAAGTAGAATTGTATCTCTTAATGCCAAACGACATGAACAAAACATATTTATGGGAATACTATGTAAAACATTACACACAGTTCAAGAACCAATTAGCTAAACATTAATCCATATTTTGGATTTGACACCAGGGCTGTAGGACTTGAGACGCTCTTTTGTTGTCTCGGACTTGTCTTGTACTCGTTGGTATTTGGACTCGGACTTGTCTCGTAATCGGGCATTGGACTCACCAAATATTCTAGTTGGTGTCAGCCGAGTCCAGCACTATACGCTTTTGTTCAAAAGTAACGTCCTCCTTCAAAACAAAATCATTGTTGAAGCGTGCTCGTTCAGAAAACAGGTATTTTTATATTTAAAATCCATTTAGCACAGGCTTTGATATAGGTCGCCCGGTACACACCTGGTGGAAACATATACCGCAAACATCAGGCATCATTTTAAATTTGGCCACATACACAATGTCAGCGAGCTCTTTGTACAATGAATTCATCAGGAGAAATAATATGTTCAAGAATGGGAAAACAATCAATTTTATATTTTACAAAATGGCCCAATTTGACCCTAGTGTGTTACTCTGCACTTGCTTTTTGATTATTACAAATAATAAAGCAAAGCAATACACAATTACAATAGAAGATATACTGTACTGTCTCTCTAAACAAATTAGGAACAGGTAAGTGAGAAGAGGATTCTTTTTCATGTTTCCGTATTGAGATCTCTCATTTGGACTCGGTCTTGACTAGTTCTGGTATTGGACTTGTCTTGGACTCAACGGTGGACTTGACTCCAGCCCTGTTTGACACTTCTAGACTGCTCCTACAACAGCTGTGAAAAGGCCAAAACAGTACACCGTAGGGGGGCAGGGATGATTCTGTGCTTACATTAGAGCTTTGCAATTGAAAGAATGGGAAAAAACAGAGAGAAAATCAAATTAAACTCATTCCTCATTCTGGACAATTGTTATGCATATAGAAGTATACAACAATTGAAAAAAAGTGTGCAAATGTAACAGCGCAGGAAAATAACTAAAGATATGGTACATTTCTGTTTAAACTAAATTCCTTAATAACAATATATTTCTATTTGTATACACCTTTTATCTGCACTGCACCGGATGCTGCACACTGGATGCTGCACACAAAAGAGGAAAGTCCAGCAGCTGAAAGAAAATCTGTGATATGAGCAATCAAAGGTGCAATAGCGGAGGCATTTGAATGACCTATTTGATAGAAATGTTTCACCAGGAGCTTCAGCGGTGAATAAGTTAAGCAGCATCCTCCGTGTTTTGATAAAAATATTCTTGCTTTAGGAGATGCATCCCTGCAATTAAATGATTTCTTTAACTTGTATGGGCCGGGTCCTCCTGTTCTACTCATCAATCAATCAACATTTATTTATATAGCACTTTACAGCAACCAACAGGTGTCCAAAGTGCTTTACATCAACCAAGAATAAACAAACACAACATTCAATGAAAGACACATGAAGCATAGAAAACAGTAAAACAGATAAAGTTACCTATGATCATCAAAAGAAGAGTTGTTGCGCCACTACTGCGTATTAAAAGCCATTCTAAATAAATAAGTTTTAAGTTTCGATTTAAAATGAACAACATCCGTTATAGTGCGAATGTCTGGTGGGAGCTTGTTCCAGAGTGTTGGGCCAGCAACAGCGAAGGCCCGATCGCCCCACTGCTTGTACCTCGACCTTGGGACTTCTAAAGTCCGTGGATCGGAAGACCGCAACAGGCGATTTTGCCCACCCAAAGTTAAAAGCTCGGACAAATACTCCGCGGCAAGGCCATTTAAGGCTTTGAAAACAAACAATGCAATATTAAAATCAATTCTAAAACGCACCGGAAGCCAGTGTAGTGTAAAAAGAACGGGAGTGATGTGTGCACTCCGAGAAGTTTTTGTCAGCATTTTTCACAAGCTGCAGACGTGCCTTTAATATTGTGCAGCAAATAAAGCCTCTTTGCAGCTTTTTGGTTTGTTGACATTTGATCAAACACCTAACAGAGCTTGACTTGGAAAGATTGACATTTTGGCGGCCATTGCATTTGCAAAGTTATGGCCCAGGCCAGGGATTGATGGAGAAATGCATTACTGTTATTTTCGGGTTCCATATATTTAAAGTGTCAGCTACATGGAGGGAACAGAACAATGACAATGATGACTATTAAATGTAAAGAATGTGAGAAGAAAAAAATCCCACAAAAAAAAGTATGATGTTTTGCACGTTATGGTTACTCCTTGCTAAATATGCAATGCTACCAAGAGGAAAGAGACAGACCTTTGGGCACAGTGTAGTCCTACCATACTGAGTCTCCTAAATATAGAGAAAAAAGGTCCTGATCAGCCAAATCTTCAATAAAGGCAAACATGTTGATGCATTTTAGATTTAATCATTTCCCACTGAAGAGGAAGCTTGAGACTTGTGGGGAGGGTCATTGATCTTCTGCTTGCTATGGATTTGGATTTCACCTCTGTGCTTCTATTACTTGATCTCAATTCTGCTTTTGACACCATTTCAACATCATTTATATTCCTTGGCACATTGGTCTAGTTGACTTTCTGTCTCTGGCCACACTTGGTTAAAGTCTTCCTATCTAAAAGAACACATTTTTTCCTGTAATAAAATTACATCTAAATGTTTTGATGTGAAATATGGAGTACCTCAGTGCTTTGTTCTTGACCCTCTGTTTTTATCTCTTAATATTCAACCTCTTGGCAAAATTATAGGCATTCATTGAATTCATTTCCACTGCCACGCTGATGGTATTCAGCTTCCTGTGCTTACAAAAGCAGGTCATTCGCAATTTATTCAAAATAAAGGCCTGAATTTAATTTCATATTATTTCCTGCTCATTAATTCTCAGAACACTGAGATGCTGGCCATTGGCTGGTCAACATAGACACCAGTTTGATCAAGAAACAGTTACTCTCATCAACTAGGTTTTAAAGTTTAACAGCCAAGAATCTTGGTGGTGTTCTTTTGATCAGCACATTAAATACATAAAACTATTTTTATCCACGGCTGATAGCCCATCTCTCTTTATTTTCTCCTCACTGTCCTGTCCTGACTGTGCTGAACCTTCTATTCTGGGACATGTCTTATTCCCCCCTGTAGTCAGTGGCTATTGTCTTGGATCTGGGACCTTCATACTCAAGGAATTTCAGCCTCAGCCTTGCATCTCCCTCGCTCTCCCCGTAAGCAAGTTGTCTTTGTCTGTCCCTCACGGTGTTTGTTTCTTTCTCCCTGTTAATAGTGTGTTTCAGCTTTGCCACTTTCATGTTCCCGTTCATGGTGGGGAGGATGTTGTGTGGCTCAGGTCCTATTTGTTTGGTAACACCTGAAGATTGCTCGACATCTGCTTGATATTTAATATATATCACTTTTATCATATTGATCGTGTATATTGTCATTATTAACAATGTTGGTTTATTCCGTAAGCACATCTATTAAATGTACAGTATATCCGTTCTGAATAAAGGATCCCTCTCTATTGCTCTTCCTGAGATCTTCCATTTTTCCAGGTTTATCCTCATCCAAATTGCTGCTTTCCTCATTCAAATTTCCGAGGCAAATTTGGGATATGTGATTTTAGGCCAAGTGAATAAAACTGACATGATGTGATTATGTTTTGACTCCCCAACAAAGGCGCAATGCTAAAACGTGTCCGTTTGTTTTTAGGTCTAACATGACTATGCCACTAAATGGCCTTGTGTTGTTTAAAAGAGTGCATTATTTGAATTAGATGACACCTACAGCATGCAGCATTTAAAGAGTGTGAAACATAATTTGCAGTCAATTTACCTTATCATTGAGACACTGCATGTAGGAGTATGCAATTTATATGAAAAGGTTAAGGTAAATGCAATAACTTGAAACATATGGCAGTCTAATTCAATAACGTATCCCAGAGAGTAATAACAATATTTTATCATAAAAATAAAAATAATTTCAAAACAGTTACTTTAAGAACTAAAATGGAATTTAATTGTGAATCTTAAAAAAAATAGATCCAGTTGGATACTGGTGCTATCACAAGGATACAATTACTGTAGATGCTGTGTTACAAGAAGTGACGCCCTTCCAGGGCTGCCCTGATGAACTGGTCATTGTGAAGATTTGTATTGCTATCCTCATTCAAAATTCTGCAAGGCTGGTAGAAGTGCCGGCCGGTCTCAGGGTTACGCAAACACATCACAGGTTCAAGGAGGCTTGGGTCAAGGGCCTAGGGAGCAGTGGAAGCCAAATATCAATGCAAGCAAACGGCAGAATGGGAGCAGGTGCGGGAGGCATTGAAGAAGAGGGAAGGAGGCAAGCCAGCATGCATATGTTGAGCAGGGCTTGTGCAAGTAGTGAGGTTTGGCACACTGTTTGGGAGTTGCTTGGCCCGGTTCTGCCGTCTTAGCCCCTCTACTCAGCGGCAGAGTCACTGTGCTCTGACTGTTGTTTTCCTAAAGAGAAGGTCAAGATGCCAAACCTTATTCTAGCGCTATCTTGGGCATGATTTTACACCTCACCTCACATGATTTTACACACACACACATATATATATATATATATATATATACATATATATATATACATATATACATATATATATACATACATACATATACATATATATACATATACATATATATACATACATATACATATATATACATATACATATATATACATATACATATACATATACATATACATAGATACATATATATACATATACATAGATACATATATATACATATACATAGATACATATATATACATATACATAGATACATATATATACATATACATAGATACACATACAGTATATAAATAAAATCACATAAACAGAGCAAATGGAATGACACCAGTCAAACAGGGGTACCTGAACTTTAATTGTGATTGATTAATTGTGATTTAGCACTGCTAAACAGTTCAACTAAACACATGCTTGCCCTGCTGTAGCTTGTCAATTTGTCCCCCAGTGTCACTCTAATCATTGGTTATCCCTCCTCAAGGGTTTCCGATTGTTCTGGTGCTCACCAATAGTCGGGACCTTAACTGAAATGCCAGAAACATGGTCAATCTCAGCTGATTCTTCATGATTCCTGAGTCCTGCTGTAACCCAGAGTCAAAATGAAACCTGACTACAGAGAATCCACAGAGACGGACTGTAAGTTCAAAAAATGATTTACTGAAAACATCACAGCAGGGTACAGAAGGAAAACATCTAACATTACTGCCAAGGCATGACTAACAAGACTGATTATTGCTCGGCAGAACTGTCACACAAGCAGGAACAAAACAACAACCCAGACACGGACCTAACTAAAGATATATGGGCATTTACTGAGGAAGTGATAAGGCAAGGTCACGGCTCTTGTTTCCTTTGCAGTTCTTTGAATTTCTTTTAACTGAGCACATGCTGTTAGATAAGGGGCATAGCTGGTGGCAACATGCACTGGCAGCATACCGCAGTAAAACAAACTATACAATTGACATGCATTCATTCAGAATCCATGCTTTCAACCTTTAATTAAAAGGGGAGGCATGATTTCTCACCAGGGGTAAAAACAAAATTGTTAGGTAAGCAGTTTTTCTAAGTAAAATGTAATGACACTGTATAAAGTTCAGATGCATTCAAAAAGGAAACAGATTCAGCTGGATGTGGCTCAAGGGAGCCAAATAAGCAGTGCTCTTTAATACATAATGTAGAAAGCAAATTAAGACATATAAAAACAAAACCTGATTTGTCTATGTGAATGTAAACTACTATAGTGGTAATAGAGGGTTATTGTTTCTGTGTCAGTTTAAATACATGGAGGCTTTGTAGTTTCCCTGATCTGCAAATTAAATAAATACTGTGTGTAGGGTTGATGTCTTGCTTGAGGCTCTATGTGATTTGAAAACATCTTATCATACAAGTTTTTTGTATGTTTAAATGGAGCAAAACTGAAGTAATTTATAGTATGCCCTATTACAGATTATGTGAATATTTAAGTAAGCCACCTAATCGCCTAAAGGTAACCCTGTTCCTGACACTATGCTTTTTTTTCATTTTCTCAATCACTGGCACTACTGTTAGCGTAAAATAATGTTATTTTGTTTGCCAGCAGGCACAATCAGTGATGGTACACAGACAATCCCTAACTTTCACCCTCCCCCACTCAAACTGAAGTGCACATAGCCTCTGGTTTCTCTTGCAGTCTACGTAGCTCCCTGAAAGTGCTGAGCCTAACCGCCTGAGACAATTACGTTAAGTTAACACAATGAAAAGAAATGGCTGCCTAAAGGAAATTCAGATGATGTGTTGAAGGACAAAAGAAAAGATAGCAAGGGGGAGGAGAAAGTTAATGGGCCTTATTGTCATAGATACAATTATGTTAAGTACTTACAAAGAAGTACTTTAACTCTGAAGTATAGGTACAGGCTCAAACTGTGATCAAAATGTAGCAGTTTAAGAACCATTAGCAATACAATGGAAATGTGTACAAACAGTAAACTTCACTTTTTGTCACTAAGTTTAAATGAATATTAGGACTTCTAAGTTCTTCACATTTTCACATTGTTTTGTCTGTCTCCTTTAAAGCTCCACTTATCAGTATTTTCATGTATTGAATCAATGTACCAGCCTGTAACACTGCAGCCCTCAGGTGCCTTCTAGCTTGTTTTCGCTTAGTGTTTTGGTTTTATGGAACATTTACTTTATGGTTCAGTGTCAGCACTCAGTTTCAATTCTGTTTGTGTGTATGTGTGAACATTAGAAGGTATTTGTTTTTAGCAAACAAGTTATAAAAAACCTAGTCTATGTTGACGACGTTCCACCGCAGGGATTGTCCAGGTGCAGTTGGAATTTTGGCTGGATGTCCCTCTTTTTAGGCCGGATTTACCTTATCTTCTGTTTTCTTTTATTTATTTTTTTAAATTCAGGTTTATTTATCAGGGACAATGCCAATTAATAATACATTAAAGTAAAATGTGCCAGAATTAGCCTGGAGGCTATTTTACAGGGGCGGCTGTGGCTCAGCGGTAGAGCGGTTGCCTGCCAATTGGAAGGTTGGTGGTTCGATCCCTGGCCCTGCAGTCCCATGTCGAAGTTTCCTTTGGCAAGACACTGAACCCCAAGTTGCCCCCGATGCTGTGCATCAGAGTGTGAATGTGTGTGAATGTTTATCTGATGAACTGGTGGCACCTTGTACGGAAGCCTCGGCCACAGTGTATGAATGTGTGTGAATGGTGAATGTATCCTGTATGATGTAAAAGCGCTTTGAGTAGTTGTTAAGACTAGAAAAGCGCTATATAAATACAGCACATTTACATTTATTTTACATCCTGGACTAGTTAACCCTAAAATTAGATAAAATGATTAAGCAATAAATAATACATACAGATTTGACCCTATACAATAAAAAAAAGATTATACTTATGCTAAAAGAACATATAAACAGTTGGGTAAGATTAACACAAATACATACAGCTGAACTACAGGCTTGATAAACATGGCACAATAGCATAGACATTTTTGGTGGACATTCACAAAAACAACATTGCTGGGACATTAACAAGCCACTATTTCCCTAACGGTAAGATAATGAAACAGACACACAGGCAGAGCACAAATACACAGACAGGAGGAGAAAAGATGACAGAAATGTGTAGTGCCTGAACTAATGTTGACAGTGCTGACTACTTGTTAGCCTCTTCTGTAAGTTAAGTTTAAAAGAGGCATATATTTTAAAATGTCTAATGTGACCTGGGATAGAGTTCCACTGATGAGTTGCCCTCTAACTTTTTTTCAAAATATGGCAATGATGATGTTGTATGGATTTCTTATCAAATACCTTAAGAGTTTGTTTGTATAGTGAATGTAGTGGTTTAAGTGTTGCTTGTTTGTGACCAGGTTGTCAAACAATAAGTGATATGTGTAAAGATCAACTGCATGTATCATAATCGCAGCCTTTGTTCACATGCTGCTGCAGACATATCTAAAATTTGCAATTTAAAATGTTGATCAGCAGCTTAAGCTGCACTGTTGCCATGTACAACAATGACTGTGTCATCTACATACATTTGGGTGTAGAAGTTAGAACAAACATTTGGCTGATCAATTACAAAAAAAAAAAAAAAAAAACTGGACCCACAATTGAACCCTGCGGTACATCTGCAGACAAGGAACTAGCCCCTCGATGATTCTTCACTCTAACAAACTGAAAATGATGTGTTAAAAATAATTCAACCTATTTGATGGTACCTGTGGAGAAGTGAAATGCGTACAATTTAGACAGGAGAACTTCATGCATTTCTGTTGGAATTTTAAACTTCTGTTAATTTATTAGGACTATGGTTAACAGCTCCTCAGATCTCCGCAGGGTAAATTCAGACAAGCAAGCTAGAAACTGATTTTTCTGTTGCACGTCTGAAACAATTTTTAAAACATACACATTCCACCAAAACACAAAACTCATTCCTGGAGGCTATTTTGCAGAGTCACCGTCATTGTGTCCGGCGCTTAGCACCACCCAAGATGATTGTGATTGGTTTAAAGAAATTCCAATAAACCACAGCATGTTTCTCTTTCATCCTTGAATGCTCTGTTGATTGGCCAGACCCTCCTCCGCAGCCTTGTGGAGGAAGGTCTGGCAATGCAAGACCCAAAGTGTGCTACCTCCTAGCATTCAAAATTAGCAACTAGCTGGTGAATAAAAGTGAAACATTCTGTGGCATATAAATTATGATATATTAGATACATTAATAATTCAAAGTATAGTATACCCTTTAAAAGTGTCATTTTATCTGAATATTAGGCTCTCATTGGGGATTTCTTTTTAACATGAATTATCAATTATTCATTTGAAAGTTGTTTTTACTGATCAACACGACAGGAATTTCAGGTGATGCGCTTTGTTGGCGTATTTAACAGGTGGTGAAGAAATTAAAGAGTAAATCAATTTCACAGACATTATTTTTGATAGATAGAAAGTCAGCCACCCTGAAGCAATCGCTGCTAATACCATGCATTCTGTTGAAAAGTAATTAATTGCGTGAGAGACAGCAGCACTATCAAAATTGATACTTAAAATTAATTTGCATCAGTCACAACCAGTTTAACTAAAGTTGATTATGTATCCCTGTATTACAGAAATCCAAAGTGAAATGTAATTATTTCCAAAGCACTATTTCCCTTTTAATTCCTTAATTACACTAAAATATGCCGTATTTCCAGCTTTCTAAACACTTAAATTTCACCCTTTGCAAGTGTCATAATTTGTTTAAATTGGGATCCTATGATCAAAAGGTGGAATGTAATTTAAATGTTTTTTTGGAATACAATCTGAGGGTTTGCTCCAATTAGTTTGTCTATCCTTAAACTGTTTTGCCAAATATCCATGTTACGGTTGCAGGTGCAGCAGGGCAATCAAAGACAAGACTGGCAACTGATTTATATCCAGATATCCAGCATGAGCATATAATACATAATTCTATTGTAAATGGATGGGGCGCCTTGATAAGTCACTTTCTATGGCTTTGTACCTATGTTTAGTTATTTCACAGTATAGCTCAGTAGAGAAATCATCTGAAACAAAACACACAGAATGTCTTCATAAAAACACAGCAGTGGGAGAGAGAGGCTATTTGTTTCCTTAAAAAACTGGACTCAAATAACATGTATTATGTGAAGCTGAGATTCCACACTGCACTGCATTTACTCCCTCTGAGGAATTCAAGATGTATGGTAGGAGCACTTTGTTAGCAACAAAGACTTTTTTTTTTTTTTTACAATTTAATATTATCCTAAGGCACTTTTTCTAGTCCTTATTGTACAATTAAGATATCAATTAAATTCAGATGCAGATTCATGTTTTATTAAAAAAAAAGCAGGCTACTGCAAGAATAATTGTACAGTACTATGTATATTCTGACGCAACTGTGTTGGGCTAATAACAGTCCAGGCAGTCTCAGTGAAAGACTTCTAATGCAATTTGTTTAAATATGAAAAGAAATGCAAAATATCTAATCTAATGGAATGCAAAAGGTCATCGCGGAGAAACTGAACATCCACAAAGGCAGGCGCAGCACAAGAGAACGTGAGAGGAAGATGTACATGGAGAGAGTTTGCTGCCCTTATCTGTAGGAGCTCAAACTCTGCTCCATTATTTATCAAGCTCAGCACACAACAGTTACTCACCAAGATATGTCAGGTCAGTGCTCTCTTTAACTTCAGACGTAATGCTCTTCAACATGGCTCACTCTCTGTCAGGACAGGAGCAGAGACGTGCTGCACAGTACTATTCCTCTCTCTCTTTGTCCATCTCTCTTGCTTGTGCAAACTGTGGCATTTGCATTCATGCTTTTATTCATATAACACAGTGGCAAGCAAATACATCAAACATTCTGGCATGTCTTTGCCTAGTAGGATAGCAGTTTTGATGTTTAATACCAAAAATCCTGCAGTTTGATGGAAATTTGCTTGCACTGTCATGTCACTATTGATACAAGTTATTATAGAGACATGAAAGCAAAACAAACCTAGGGTTAACAATGAAAAACTTTCTCTGCCCTAAATGCTTGCTCTCTGAATTTTTAACTTTTTCTGACTACACAAGTTTTCATACTTATCACAAGATATTCCACAGAGTCTTAGCTTACAGAGGTGCGGCCAGGGGTGCACCAGTACATCTTCTTCTGGCTGGTGGCAAAGCATAAAGATTGATCAAAAAAAGTGAGTAATGCTGCACAACATCTGAATGCTACGGGGGAAAAAAGACAATTGTGCAAATAAGGCACAAATAAGGCAATGTTTTGGCACAATTCTCTCGGGTGTATTTGTTTGCAGTGACCCATCATCCTTAACTGGTTTCTTCACATCACATGTGATGTTTGGTCCGTTGATGCCCCTGACCGCACCTGACCCCAGCGGTTCCTTCCACAGGTGGTGGGCCCATGTGATGGAGAGAAGGGCATCACGTAGCTTCTTCAGGCTGTGCCTGACCGGGCTCCGTGGCAAACACGGCCACCAGGCGCTCGTTGACGAGCCCTCCGTCTGGGCCTGGCTCTAGACGGGGGCCCCGGGCTTCCTCCGGGCAGGGTCACTCCCTCTCTGCCTCACTTACTCATAGGGATTTTGAACCATTCTTAGTCTGGCCCCTCACCTGAGACCACTTTGCCATGGGAGACCCTACCAGGAGCACACAGCTTCAGACAACACAGCCCTCAGGTTCATAGCGACACACAAACCTCTCCACCACGATAAGGTGATGGTTCCCGGAGAGGTTGAGAGCTGGGAGGAGGCCTCGGGGAAGACCTAGGACTAGGTGGAGAGATTATATCTCCAACCTGGCCTGGGAACGCCTCGGGATTCCCCAGTCGGAGCTGGTTGATGTGGCTCAGGAAAGGGAAATTTGGGGTTTCCTGCTGAAGCTGCTGCCCCCGCGACCCGCTACCGGTTAAGCGGATGAAGATGATGATGAAGAAGACACGTGATGTCCGAAAAATAAACATACACTACCGGTCAAAAGTTTGGGGTCACATAGAAATTCCCATTGCACTCCATTGTAGACAGAATGCCAGCTGAGATCAGTTGCATTGTTTTTTTAACCAGGGCAGCCGTTTTCAGATTACATTATGTGCTTACATAATAGTAAAATGGTTCTCCAATGTTTTTCTAGTTTTTTATTTTTAAATGATAGATTAGTACACAGAATGTGCCTTTGGAACATTGGATGAATGGTTGCTGATAATGGGCAATGTAGATATTGCATTAAAGATCAGCCCCCCCACCCAAATTAGCAGGTATTCTGTCTATAATGGAGTGGTATGGAAATGTATAAATGACCCCAAACTTTTGACCGGTAGTGTACATAGACATATTATTCAGACATACATTCATTACATACAGTCAGCTGTTAGACTACACTCACTTTTGCTGACCAGTCATTTTTTGTTTTGGCACTAGCAACTTACCTGGATATGCATTTCATCTTTTTTGATGCCCAAATATTGCTCTGTCCATTTTGGTTCCACAACAACTTAATATGGGCTTCTCCTGGACAGAGTACAGTGGGCTTGAGTTGTAATGTTATTAGTGATGGCTTTACCCTCTCTCAATCAATACCATCAGGTCAAACTTACCCATTAACTAAACTTTAAATTTATTAGAAGAAAGCTAATGGTCACATTTCAATAATGTTTGTTGAGTAGATCACGATCACAATCTGCGCAGGATACATTATGTTGTTGTTTTCAGTGATGATGCCAATGTTTACACTGGAAAAAATAATCTATTTATAGACTATTGGATGTTGTAAGGTTATCAATTTACAGAGCACATGCTTCTTAAATTGCACAATTATTATGCATTATTATACGTTTTACCAAATAACCACAAAAAGCATGTATATACGTTCAATTCCCTCTGGCGGCCATAGTAAAGGTGGGAGTAGAGTGATGTTATTATAGGGCCACAAAGTGTACGCAAGCAACAGGCCGTTGGGACAGTCGAGTAGGAAGTGATGCACCAAGACTATCAAGTCAATTTACCAAAACACACCCTCCACTATCATTTATGTCTCATTTACAACACCGGACAACAAGAGATTCATCTTGGAGATTGAAAGCATAATGCCACATCACAGATCTTTGTTTTTAACTGCAGAAGTGCCTGGAGTGGAAGGTACTGTAGATACTAGCTTAATATACACGTAATTTTTCTGTAAAGTACTTGTAAAGTCAATATAATCTGTGTGTTGGGAAGCAAGATGCTCCGCTTCTGAGATGCTCCCGGTGTCGTACGGTGCTTGGCAAGGACAGAAGAGCGGCGCAGCGGAAACGCAGCACAGATGCACCCGGTGGAGATTCGGAGAAAACCTAACCAAGCTTTAACTTGTGTTGTCTTCCCGTCAACCATGAAACAAAAAAGTGTTTTCAGCATTTTTATTGCTTTTTCCCCACATTTTTGTAACTTTTTCAAACTTGTGGGTGTGATTTTTTTTAATATTTTCAGCACTTATTTCAACTGCCCAATTTTTGTGACAGAAAATTAACTGAAAACATGTCAGTTTGACCCAAGGACAACATGAGGGTTAACCATAGCATTGTCCAATCATAAACCAGTTAAAACTGTGATGTCTTTGGAGAACATCCCCGTTTGGCTTTATCATTCTTGTCATTTGCTTGTGTGCCTACAGTGCAAACGTTGCATTTTTAGCCCCACTAATAGCAGCCTATGTCTTTAAAAAATATTGTAAAGTGTGTTGAAAATTGCAGCCTCTAGGGAGACATTATTATGGATTTTATGAAAATAGATTCATAAAAAGTTATTAGCAGCACAATCTCGTATCTTGTTTGGAATGAGAAACTATCAGAGTGCCAATAATAACAACAACACATACACTTGACACAGTACTGGTGCTGATGTGTGTGTGTGTGTGCTTAAAATGACATGGACTGTATAACTTTGTGTCCAAAGAGAATATATTTGAAATATGAAATGCTTTTGTCTATTGACTTGTGCACTCATTTGGTTGGTATTTACAATTCAAACGACTTTCATTGTGGTCTATTACCCCTGAATTGATATGGACAGAGTAAGCCGGGCAGAGTCATTAAATAAAGAAAAAAAGACATTAAGCAAAATTAGCTGGATGCTGTAAATATCACCAAATTAAATGCCACAATGGGGTACCTTTCACACGAAACAAATATGCCTTATAATGACTGGGCTAATGATGTGCTGCACATGCTCCTCATACATTCTTAACTAATGTCATTCCCAACCCATAGAGCAATTAAAAACAGCTATGGTAATACGATGTTCTGTTGTGTTTGTTTGTCATGATAACTGTATGGCATTATAAAGACCAAGGTTTCCCCTTTGTGTGTGCACATTTGCAGGAAAATGTCCACGTAAATGTCTGATAAGTGAAAGTCCTGGAGGTGAACCTTGCAGTGCAACAGATGAATCAACACAATTAAAAAAGACACAGATGGTAAAAACACACATGGGAGTGTACAGACTCTTTTGTAATGAGTGCTTTTAACTCAAGACCTTTGGACACCTCCAAATGCAAGTGTGTCATAGTTATTTTCCAGGTACTTTAGTTCAAGCATAACATGGCTGTCTAAATGAACTGGATTTGCACTTAGTGGGGATAATTAAGTTAACTTTGCACAACAACACTGAAAAATGCATGCTAACTGCATTAGGGCTAATGGATAAAATGAAAAAACATTACTATTTAATGAAATCTAGTTTGTCTATAGTACAGGCACTTTAACACAGCAACATTTAGTTCTGGCCCAAACAATGGTAGCATATAATGTAGCGTCACACAGCTTCTTATTATGTGTAATGCAATGTTGGGGTCAGTCTTATGTTCCCACAGCCCAATGTCAATTTACTTATATAGCACATTTAAAAACAGCTGGGTTGACCAAAGTGCTATACAAGGTAAAAACAATAATTGAATACAGAATACTTCACAAACGAAACAATGGTAATGATATCTTTCCTTGGTCACAATGCTCCACAAGACAGGGCAAAACTAGGCACAGGTAACGCAGGATATAAGCACAAAGGTACGACACTGGTACAGAAGTTCAAACACTGAGCCACAAAATAAGGGTATAAAACACATCACTGAAATAAATTAAATCAAAAGTTAGCTCCCTCATTGTCTGTTGCTAGCAGGATCGCTGTGGGAGTGACAGGTGTAGAGGTGCTGCTGTTAGATACAGTTGCTGAGTTTTCTGACGCAGGTGACGTCTGTTAGGCTTTTTAGCCTGTGATTGATTTATAAAAGAAATCCAAGTGTGCCTTCTGCCATGTTATAGGCTAGCTAACTTCTGTACTGTTGACTGTGCTGTAGAATTTCACATTATACTGAGTTTGTCCTTTTTCCTCCTACTTTCAGCTTGCCGACATGTTCGTCTGAGGCCACAGGGATAGTCATTTAGCCAAGGCTCTGTAAGTGGTTGTGTGTTTCGTCCTCAGGGGAGCACACAAAACCACTGAGGGAGCCACAAGCGTCCCACAGCCCAATGGTCCCACATGTCTAAGATTTTTCATAAAACTTAAGGTTAGGGTTAACCGCTAACTTGGGAGAACCCAAATTAGGAGAAAAGAGAATACAGTATGATACAAATTCATGAAAAGAAAATGTGGGAAGATAGGGCCTAATTTTGGAAAACAATCTTAGAATTGTGGGAACATAGGACTGTGGGAACATAGGCACACTCCCCAGTGTTGTCCAAGCTAGAAGTGTGCATCTATGACCAGTGAACCGACATCAGACATATGAGCTTTTTACTCCAAAATGAGAGTGCTGTCTTCAGAACAGGTCCATTTTTCCAACTGTGCATGCTAAAATATCACAGGGGTTTAAATAAAATGTACCATGTTTGTTGCATTTTGTGTGGTTTCTAACCTAACCCTGATAAATTATCTGTTTCCTAGGCTTGTTATTTAACATTTGCAATGTTTACACAGTTTGGTTTGCAAATTTGGGGCTGTGACAAAATGATCATCTTTGTCAAGCTGTGATATAAATATTCTGTTTTCTTACCAGAGGAAGCTGATAATGATTTGTATGAATTTCTAAACATACATCAATATTGAAAAGCAACATTAGAGTAACTTTTCCACCTACAGGATGTCTTATTGGAACGACAGCCGCTCAAACTGTAGTTCCAATTAGACAACCTGTAGATGGACTGAAGATATAAAAGTAACGTACCGCTTTAAATTTAAATAAACTGTATTTATTTTATAATCTTTTCTTTTCACTAATCACTTCCATCTATCCATCTTTGTCCCGTATCGGGGTCGGGGCAGCTTCAGCTGCCATTAATCACTTTTCTTAATGGAATAAATAAAATACAATCTTTGAACTATCTTGTGAGGCCACCAAACAGGGGGTTGTTAACCCTTAAGTGTTAAAAAATCATATAAACCAATACTTGAATGGTGATTTATTTACAGTCTTTGTTGTCATCGCTAACACATGGGATGATTTCGGAATAGCAGACCTAAACACTACAAAACCATGGATAATGGTTGGAAAAATGTTGATCAGATGGCATTTACTGACATTCTCTGACGCTGTTTATCATGCCCCTCTGACAATGTTTCTTCCAGTTTAGTTTCATAAACATTCACTTGGCGGTACAGTATAACAAATAAAAGTGTTTTTTTCTGCAAAGTTGGCTGTATTCCTAGCAGGTGCTGTCACTCACATACAGTGGGTACGGAAAGTATTCAGACCCCTTTAAATTTTTCACTCTTTGTTTCATTGCAGCCTTTTTCCAAAAATCAAAAAAAGTTCATTTTATTTCTCAGTAATGTACACTCAGCAACCCATCTTGACAGAAAAAAACAGAAATTTAGAAATTTTTGCATATTTATTAAAAAACAAAAACTGAAATATCACATGGTCATAAGTATTCAGACCCTTTGTTCAGTATTTAGTAGAAGCACCCTTTTGATCTAATACAGCCATGAGTCGTTTTGGGAAAGATGCAACAAGTTTCTCACATCTGGATTTGGGTATCCTCTGCCATTCCTCCTTGCAGATCCTCTCCAGTTCTGTCAGGTTGGATGGTAAACGTTGGTGGACAGTCATTTTCAGGTCTCTCCAGAGATGCTCAATTGGGTTTAAGTCAGGGCTCTGGCTGGGCCATTCAAGAACAGCCACAGAGTTGTTGTGAAGCCACTCCTTCGTTATTTTAGCGGTGTGCTTAGGGTCATTGTCTTGTTGGAAGGTAAACCTTCGGCCCAGTCTGAGGTCCAGAGCACTCTGGAAAAGGTTTTCGTCCAGGATATCCCTGTACTTGGCCGCATTCATCTTTCCCTCGATTGCAACCAGTCGTCCTGTCCCTGCAGCTGAAAAACACCCCCACAGCATGATGCTGCCACCACCATGCTTCACTGTTGAGACTGTATTGGACAGGTGATGAGCAGTGCCTGGTTTTCTCCACACATACCGCTTAGAATTAAGGCCAAAAAGTTCTATCTTGGTCTCATCAGACCAGAGGATTTTATTTATCACCATCTTGGAGTCCTTCAGGTGTTTTTTAGCAAACTCCATGCGGGCTTTCATGTGTCTTGCACTGAGGAGAGGCTTCCTTCGGGCCACTCTGCCATAAAGCCCCGACTGGTGGATTGCTGCAGTGATGGTTGACTTACTACAACTTTCTCCCATCTCCCGACTGCATCTCTGGAGCTTAGCCACAGTGACCATTGGGTTCTTCTTTGCCTCTCTCACCAAGGCTCTTCTCCCCGATAGCTCAGTTTGGCGGACGGCCAGCTCTAGGAAGGGTTCTGGTCGTCCCAAACGTCTTCCATTTGAGGATTATGGAGGCCACTGTGCTCTTAGGAACCTTAAGTGCAGCAGAAATTTTTTTGTAACCTTGACCAGATCTGTGCCTTGCCACAATTCTGTCTCTGAGCTCTTCAGGCAGTTCCTTTGACCTCATGATTGTCATTTGCTCTGACATGCACTGTGAGCTGTAAGGTCTTATATAGACAGGTGTGTGGCTTTCCTAATCAAGTCCAATCAGTATAATCAAACACAGCTGGACTCCAATGAAGGTGTAGAACCATCTCAAGGATGATCAGAAGAAATAGACAGCACCTGAGTTACATATGAGGGTCACGGCAAAGGGTCTGAATACATATGACCATGTGATATTTCAGTTTTTGTTTTTTAATAAATATGCAAAAATTTCTAAATTTCTGTTTTTTTCTGTCAAGATGGGTTGCTGAGTGTACATTACTGAGAAATAAAATGAACTTTTTGATTTTTGGAAAAAGGCTGCAATGAAACAAAGAGTGAAAAATTTAAAGGGGTCTGAATACTTTCCGTACCCACTGTATGCTAATATGACAGAACAATGAGGGTTAAGATGCTGCCTTCAAATAGTATGTCATTTGTAGCTTCACAGCTGTGCCAGAGCTTGACTATATGATTTAACACTAGAAGTGCCGGGATTCCATAACTACTAGAATTGGTCATTGTGACCGCCAGATTCCAAACTTTATAATCTCTTATAATAAATACCTAATTGCAATACTAATGCATCTATTGTGTTAAGATACCTTTAGAAAAACACCAAAAAATAACACCAAAATATACAATTTAACAAGTTTAATTATACACTTGAGTAGCCCACGTGTTTCAGTAATTCATATCATGGCATAGTAAACTGTAATTATTTCATAATATTCATTTCATTTTATTGTAATAGCCTGCGTTACTCAAGACAACTTATGACATTTCTAATGACAGGTGCTGATAGTTACTAAGCAACTAAAATGCATCTTCAACTGCGCGGAAGATTAAAAACAATTCAGCGGAAATTAGAGCGGTCAGTATGACTGTGTATGGCCAAAATAGGTAAAAGTGATTTATTTTCTTTGCCTTTTTTGTAAAAAACTAAATATAAATATAGACTCTTTTTAGGGAAAGTCAGGTACCAGCAGGATTGTATTTTTTATCCAGCAAAGTTAATACATATAAATTTCAAAACTGTCAAAATGACTGTCATGGCTGTTCTACTGTGTCATCAACCCTAAATAACTGTTTTGTCTTGTTGTTTTTTTTATAAATTGCACTTCTGACATTGAAGCAGTTAAAATGCCATATCATTGAACTTTTTCGACAACTGTTTATTGGATCGACTTGGGGGTGTTTTGCAGAGGACATTAGGAAGTGCAGTGTTGAGTGCGAGCGCTTTAGATCTCCGGGACATACTGCATGTATTAGTAATGTGTTATTCAGATTCAGACTCAGAGTACTTAATCCCCAAGGGGCAATTCATTTTACAGTCAATCCTATCCATGTAAATAAAATAAAAAAATACATAATTAACGACAATCAAAACATCAGCATTAGCATGCCGGTGACGACAAGTGCACAGATCAACGAGCTGTTTAGTAGCCTGATAGCTGAAGGAATAAAATCCATAGCACAACAATTGTTTTTTTTTGTGCAGTCACATGATAGCACTGCCCTGACCCCCTAAAAAAATATATAATAATAATAATAATAATAATACACTAGAAAGTGCATGGTCAGGTTGAGATATTTTCTTTTTCAGCTCTTCCACAGGTAGCTGAGGTCTTTCTGCTGGACTCCAGTGAGGTTCGGAGCAGACCTTAATGGTAATTGTTGTCCTTCACAGACAACCCATTAAACCAGCACACACATGAAAAAGTCAAAAAACTCCATAAACGTTTGTGTAAAGTTACATACAATTTTCTTGCAGACACTGAAAGTTTAGCTCCCTTACCAAATTAATTCTTTGCTTCACTATACATTCTGCATTCTTGTTGAATTGTCAGCTGCGAGTGAAACACTGTTCCCAGCCAAACACCGTCAGACTAGAAACACACTATGTAAGGTGTCAAGAGGGGATCCAAATTCAAGGTTACACCACTGAATGGCATGCTTGGTACAGCTTGCTCTCTACAGTGCAATCAGGAACATATGACAAAAGAGAGACCAGAGGGGTTATATTGTAGCAAAGGCAAACAATGTGACTTTCAGAATCAATTCTTTTTATCCTGGAAATAGCTTGGTCTAGCAGTTACCAAATGATACCAAAATCTAGCAGTTACCAAATGACACCTATACTCTAGCATTGCCAGGGGATGCAGATATGTTGTGGCATGTGTATTAATCAGGACCCAAAGATTTTTGGATGAGCGGTTCTTGAAAAAGATGCAAGCAGCAATACAGGTGGTCAATATATCGACTTGTTCCTAACATACACGTTTTAACTGGCACACAACTAGTTCTATAAAAGCCATTAACCATTTCAGTTTATTATTCATAGCTATGAATTTGTAAGACTGTTTATTATTGCCATTATATGTATATTCATTACGCAGTTGGGTGGGCTATCTATAAATTGTTTTTTTTAGCCTCCCTATGCTCTCTTGTAATCAGTTCGGGATTCAGTGAAACACAGAACACTTGCATTGCTTGTGTCAAATCAATAATTCCTGTATATTCACTTATGGCTGTTCGTTCAAGTACCGTAGACACAAAGATGTTGCTATAGTAACCATCTGTTTCACTTTCTGTCTTTGTTATAAAGCAGAAAGAGGGGAATAGAAATTGGGGCTTTTGTTCAGGTCTCACCACATTATGCAAAAAGCGTGTCATCTTCATTTCTTTTAACCTTGTAGACACTTTGAGAAATCTCAAAAGAGCAGAATGTGACACTAACCTGGCAGTTGTCACGCTGATCGGCTATTTAGTAACTCAGCATGCACTCAAAATATGGCAAAATGATTGACAATTGACAATTAAATCTAGACACTTCCATAATGTATGATCAATTATCCATTATTGTATAATCTAGTTTCTGAGCTAGTGCAATGCTTATGTAAGGTATAATGTATCAATGTGCATATACAGCCTCTCTTTTAGTGTCTGTCTCCCCCTGTGAGTCATGTCATCCATTCATTAGCAGTAACACAGGCTGTTGGAAGTATTCAGATCCGTTACTTAAGGTCCCATGGCATGACAATTTCACTTAGTTTTTTTTAACATTTATGTGTTCCCCCAGTCTGCCTATGGTCCCCCAGTGGCTAGAAATACTGATAAGTATAAACCGAACCCTGGTTATCCTGCTCTCCCTTTGAGAAAATGAAAGTTCAGCTCGGCCGATCTGGAATCTTGGCCCTTATGAGGTCATAAGGGGCAAGGTTACCTCCCCTTTCTTTGCTCTGCCCGCCCAGAGAATCTGGCCCACCCATGAGAGAGAGACATCATGGCTTTCAAACAAGCAAAGTGGCAGTTGGTCAAGCCCCCCCCCCCCCTTCTTCATTTGGTCCAACAACGTCCCAGTTAGAGAGTAATGCCCGTAAACATGTGTTGGTTTGGGTGTTTGCTTTGTTTTCTTTTCCTCCTCCTTTAGTTTTTTGGTTCTGTCTTGTCCACTTGTTTGTGTCTTAGTTTCCTCCCTGGTCTTGTGTGGTAGTTTCTTTCTTGTGTTCCCCTGTGAGTGTCTGTATGTTCTGTTTCCTGTTTTATTTTGAAGTCTGCTCTCTGTCTCGTCTTGTCTCTAGTTTTACTTCTTGCCTGTCTGATTGTCCTGCCCGGGCCTAATGTGATTCACCTGATGCATCACCTGTTTCTTAATAACTCTTGTATTTAACTTCTGAATTTCCTTTGTCTCTTGTCAGATCTTTTTGTGGCTTTTTGGGACTTTGTGCATTTTTATGTGTTTGTTACTATGGAGATTCCATCGTGTTCTAGTCCCTGTGTGTTTTCCCTTGTGAGTTTTTTTCCTGCGTGTGTTTGTCTTGCCTTTTCCCCCTGGACCTTTTTTGATATTTTGGACTTTTTTGGATTTCTTGGACTATGTCTTTTTCACCACTTGAGTTTTTTTGTTGGTTAAACTTTTTTTTTGTGAATAAATACTGGACATTTACCTACTCATGCCTGTCTGCCTCATTCCCTGCTATTGTAACATAACAATCTGACCAGTATGGCCAAAGCAGGGTATACATTCAAGCCTCTCCTGGAGCCTGAGGTTCACTGGGAAGAGGTGGAGAAGGAGTTCGGTCCTCTCCCAGAACCGGCGCGGACCAGTCTCCCAGAGCACACACACACACACACACAGTAGCAGGGATATTGGCCCATCAGAAAAGAAGAACATAATATTTTGTACAGAAACCTTTGTTTGCAATGACAGATCATACATTTCCTGTAGTTCTTGACCAGCTTTGCGCGCGCACACACACAAGCAGGGATATTGGCCCACTCCTCCAAACAAACCTTCTCCAGATCAAGTTTCGGGGCTGTTGCTGGGCAATACGGACTTTCCGCTTCCTCCAAAGATTTTCTTTTGGCTTAAGGTCTGGAGACTGGCGAGGCCACTCCAGGACCTTGAGATGCTTCTTACGGAGCCACTCCTTAGTTGCCCTGGCTGTGTGTTTGGGGTCGTTGTCATGCTGGAAGACCCAGCCACAACCCATCTTCAATGCTCTTACTGAGGGAAGGAGGTTGTTGGCCAAGATCTTGCAATACATGGCCCCATCCATCCTCCCCTCGATACGGGGCAGTCATCCTGTCCCCTTTGAAGAAAAGCATCCCCAAAAAATATTTCCACCTTCATGCTTCATGGTTTGGATGGGTTTCTTGGGGTTGTACTCATCCTTCTTCTTCCTCCAAACACGACGAGTGGAGGTCAGGTCATTGACCAGGTCCTGCCGTGTAGTTCTGGGCTAATCCCTCACCTTCCTCATGACCATTGATGCCCCATGAGGTGAGATCTTGCATGGAGCCCCAGATTGAGGAAGATTGACCATCAACTTGAACTTCTTCCATTTTCTAATAATTGCGGCAACAGTTGTTGCCTTCTCACCGAACTGTATGCCTATTGACCTGTAGCCTATCCCAGTCTTGTGCAGGTCTACAATTTTATACCTTATGTCTTTCCACAGCTCTCTGGTCTTGGCTATTGTGGAGAAGTTGAAGTTTGTGGACAGGTGTCTTTTATACAGGTAACTAGTTGAAACAGGTGTAGTTAATACAGGTAATGAGTGGAGTACAGGAGGGCATCTTAAAGAAAAACAGGTCTGTGAGAGCCGGAATTCTTACTGATTGGTAGGTGATCAAATACATATGTCATGCAATAAAATGCAAATGAATTATTTAAAAATCATACAATGTGATTTTCTGGATTTTTGTTTTAGATTCTGTCTCATATCAAATACTTGTTCTCCCCACTGCACAGTTAAACTAAATATGAAGGTTTATGTTGAGTCTGTTTTTCATACAGTCTGGAGACAGGTCTGGTTGATGGCTCTCGTTCTCGTCCTTCACTAGGAGGGAGGGGGGCGGGCTATGTGACAGAAGAGAGGAAGGGGAAGCAGACAGCCCTCCGAGGCAGGTCTCTCTGCGGTGTTCTTCTAGAAAGGTCACTTGTGCTTTCAGATAAATAAAACAACACCTGGCTCTTAGAGTGGCTGCCGGCTCCGTGCCAATTCCTGCAGAGAGACAGAGGTCCCAGGTGCCAAGCACAGCAAGCACTTTGAGCTGCCTAAGGCTGAACATTACACCCTTTATCCTTAGGATGGTCTCATTGCACACACACACACACACACACACACACACACACCTGACAATAGGTTTTTTGTCTTTGTTCTGAGTGAAAATAGACAATAAAAACATTATTTTGGTGTATGCAATTGAATTGGAACAAAGGACTGCACTCTGAAAAATGATTCATATTTGTCACCATTAAATTCTTCCAAGAGCCAGGGTGTACGTGAATGCTTTCATCAACATTTAAAACCATTGTACGTTCATGAAAGTACAGAGTTTAGTCCAATGAGCTAGTTTTTGCCCACACGGTTCATGGCCCCTTGGTGGTCGTGCGTAATCAGTGGACGTTGACCGACCCTCCACAGAACTTGATTACGTATGTAAACTGTTTCAGGCAAAGGCTTTATGAGGCTGGAAAGATGGCTAACCAAAAATTGCTTTTGTCTCAGAAAAAAAATGAAGACTGTTTGACCGCAAAGTGGAGCGCCGGGAATTTAGTAGCGGAGATCATGTATTGCTTCTGTTGCTACTTGTTGAATCTCCTTTTAAGGCAAAATTCATTGGTCCATGTCTGTCAAGTTTTTGAACAAAATTAATGGATAGAGGTGCCAGGTAAAAGGAAGAAAAATAAGATTTGTCATGTATATCTGCTTAAACCCTATCAGACAAAGTCTCCTTCAAGTGAGGCTGCCCCAAGGTATCCAGTTCTAATGGCAAGTAATTCTGTGTCAGAAATTAAGGGCAAGGACAAGGTGGGGTCAGATGCCCTCTCACATGCGCCATTGTCATGTTTGTTAGAACTGCCTATCATTTTCAGGTTTCATGAACAATTAAAGTGCTTAGATAATGGGCTGAACTGAATGGGTGTTAGACATAATATTGACTGGTCAGGTGTAATATAAAATGTGATTTATTGGATCGAACAGTTTTGTTTGCTGTGTCAAGGTTGCAGTGGGACCTTGCTCTTGGGGGCGGTGACGTATCCTAGGCATCAAGACCTATTATGTCTCCTTGGTTGCTGGGATATGGGGATTGGCTAATAAGGACTGATGATTGACATCTATAAATAGTCTGCTTTTCTCCTCAAGGTTGGGACAGAAATTAAATAACATAGCCTGGGGCACTTGTACAAGGCTGGATGCTAGCTGCTAAAACTAAGCTGTCATACTGTATGTGACGCATTCCTCATAACATTGTTAAGCGAACACCAGTCAGCAGATACAAGAAGGCAGGGTCATGCAGAATCACAAAGACTTACTGAAACCAGGATCGAACTTTACAATATCACTCCAACAGACCTGGGGCGTCTGGGAAAATTAGACACAACAAAGTCATGTTATTACGTATAGTGCATCACAATCGAAGATACTTCAAAGTCTCAGGTTTAGAATTTGTTTTGCCTTCTTTCTCCTAGTTGACAATGTCTATGGTTGACATTTCTGACCCCAGTTCTGTCTCTGGCCACCTCGGCCTCATCACCTTTGCACGTCATGCAGGACGTGAAAGACCTCAAGCAATGATTGAGGCTTTCAACGTGTAGTGTGACACCTTTCTTTGCCAAGTCACAACAAGACCATGAACACCTGATCTGACATCGCAACCATCTGGAAAATAATTTTCAGGTATCAGCACGCTAGTAGCAGTGATGACACACTGACCAAACTCAGCTCTATTTTAGTGAAAATGCATTGGTAAAAATAAGAAAAAGGTTAAGCTTTAGTGTGAAATTCATGCTATTTGACTGCTGCACAAGAGGAGCAAAGGTTATTATTAGGGGTGCACCAAATCCAGGATTAGGGTTCAGCCAAATATTGTGTTTTTTGATGGGGTTTGGTTTCTGCAGAACCTTAGAATTTTTTTCCACCAAACCCTGCCCTTGGACTAGGCGCGCTAAGCTGGTCAACGTAATGTCGCCGCCGTTGATTACAGGAATGCATTTATGTAGGTGGACCGTTCAATGCAGTAGGCTGTGAGAAAGCAAATATGGAAAAAGTGTTGTTTGGCAGTACTTTCAGTCAAAAGAAGATGATTCAAGTTGAGCGACATGTTCAATTTGCAATGCCGTCTCGCTGTCTGCTGTCTCAACTTTGCAAGGACCCTAAACACTACACAACATAGCCAATGTTAAAACAGTTACCAAAAATGCAGCAACTTCAGACACGGCAAAGGAAGGACAGTCACAGCTAAAAACCTGTGTTAACCAGGCTGTGCTTCTCCAAGGCTGTCAGCTGTTCTCTCTGAAAATGAGTCTCCCTACAGTGGAAGCAGAACGACACAACGGCTGCTCGTTAGCCTTCTAATTTCCCCCACCAAACATGCCTTCATCATACACTGGTTAGCGAAAATTTGCCGAACAACATTGTCACTCATCTGGCGAAAGCGATGCACGATGTGAAAAGAGAGTGTGATTTCAACATTTAGTTGTTACATTTAAGTTTTTTTAGAGGCTTTAGAAGGTGTTAACTTAATTAATGTTTACTGTGGGAATAAGATTCGGGATTCAGTTTTCTCCGAACCCCAAAAATCTGGATTCGGTGCATCCCTAGTTATTATATAAACATATTTATGTTTCCACAAAAGAGACCAGATACTCCATATATGCCATATGTTTTGTGTAACAAAAAAAAAAAAAAAAAAAAAAAAAAAAATATATATATATATATATATATATATATACACACACACTTAATTTCTAAGCAGCCAATCACATGGCGGCAACTCAGTGCATTTAGGCATGTAGACATGGTCAAGACAATCTCCTGCAGTTCAAACCGAGCATCAGTATGGGGAAGAAAGGTGATTTGAGTGACTTTGAACGTGGCATGATTGTTGGTGCCAGAAGGGCTAGTCTGAGTATTTCAGAAACTGCTAATCTACTGGGATTTTCACGCACAACCATCTCTAGGGTTTACAGAGAATGGTCCGAAAAAGAAAAACATCCAGTGAGCGGCAGTTCTGTGGGCGGAAATGCCTTGTTGATGCCAGAGGTCAGAGGAGAATGGCCAGACTGGTTCGAGCTGATAAAAGGGCAACAGTGACTCAAATTACCACACGTTACAACCAAGGTGGGCAGAAGAGCATCTCTGAACGCACAGTACGTCGAACTTTGAGGCAGATGGGCTACAGCAGCAGAAGACCACACCGGGTGCCACTCCTTTCAGCTAAGAACAGGAAACTGAGGCTACAATTTGCACAAGCTCATCGAAATTGGACAATAGAAGATTTGAAAAAACGTTGCCTGGTCTGATGAGTCTCGATTTCTGCTGCGACATTCGGATGGTAGGGTCAGAATTTGGTGTCTACAACATGAAAGCATGGATCCATCCTGCCTTGTATCAACGGTTCAGGCTGGTGGTGGTGGTGTCATGGTGTGGGGAATATTTTCTTGGCACTCTTTGGGCCCCTTGGTACCAATTGACCATCGTTGCAACGCCACAGCCTACCTGAGTATTGTTGCTGACCATGTCCATCCCTTTATGACCACAATGTACCCAACTTCTGATGGCTACTTTCAGCAGGATAATGCGCCATGTCATAAAGCTGGAATCATCTCAGACTGGTTTCTTGAACATGACAATGAGTTCGCTGTACTCAAATGGCCTCCACAGTCACCAGATCTCAATCCAATAGAGCATCTTTGGGATGTGGTGGAATGGGAGATTCGCATCATGGATGTGCAGCCGACAAATCTGCGGCAACTGTGTGATGCCATCATGTCAATATGGACCAAACTCCCTGAGGAATGCTTCCAGCACCTTGTTGAATCTATGCCACGAAGAATTGAGGCAGTTCTGAAGGCAAAAGGGGCTCCAACCCGTTACTAGCATGGGGTACCTAATAAAGTGGCCGGTGAGTGTATATCACATTAGGTGATGTGTAAGTGGCAAAGCTTGACTCATAAAAAACAGCGTTGACTAAACCGATCACCAATTGATCACAGAACTTCTCAAACGTTCACTCTTCATTAAAACAGCCTTAAAACACAAAGTAACTGATCTGCCGTACTTTAAATGACCATTTTATTGACCATTAAATCCACAGCTCTTACCAGATTGCTGGAGCTAATTAGGCACTGTAGGTTAACCAAGAGGTATAACTAGCATTTTACAAGAATTACGTTTTTGATATTTGCAATTTAAGGTACAACAACAACCACACATGTTGATCTTATTGTGAACGCTCAGCCATTCCTCTATGTTTGACCCCTGCGTGTGCATGCATAACACTGATGATGTTGCTCAGACACGCATTTGGTTATACTTCTAACTACTTAATGTTAAGGTGGAGAAGGTTGGGCCCAAATGCAGAGAACACTGGCAAGGTATGAGCTTGAGTCTTTTTGGGAACAAGCCCATAAAACAGAAGATGAACTGGAACCGAGGGAATACACAGGAAACAGGAAGGGAAACACACAGCACACTGACGCTTGGCTGTAAAACCAAGCAAAAAAATGATCTGACACAGGACAAGGGGAAGACAAAGACTAACTACAGAGGGTAACGAGGAAGAGCTGGGAAACAGGTGAGAAACATCAGGCTATCACAAGGGCGGGAAAAGACAGGAAGTACAACTAGACAGGACAGCACAGAAAACCAGACTCTCACAATCACAAGGAGACATGACATAGAACCAAAATAACCAATCAGAATAGAAGCCAAGTACAAAGCCAAAATACCAAAACCATAACACTTAAAAGTTACTACTGTGGAAGTTGGTGCTTTGTATGCTCAACCCTATGCCAAACCTCCTCCCTGAGAGGTTTAGTATAAACGTTACAAATGGAAAAACATAATTTAATGCATTTAAATAAGCAGCCTTTGTTGCATTTATTTCTGGTGAGTACAGTTCCATTCCTTTCATTCATCCTTGACTGAATGGTGATGTGGATTTAGGATGGTTTAGGACCAGTTGGAGGCTTCCTGAATTGCATAGTAGTTCACAGACTACACTCTGTTTCCCCTCACTGAGGCTGTCCTCAACTTGTAATGTAATGTAATGTCAATTGGAAAATAGTCTCTTTGAACAACAGCTTGTTATTTCCCATTCAGGTTTTGAAAACCAGTGTATAAGGTAGCTTTATCATGCAGGCAAACACAATCTAAGACACTGCAAAGCCTTGATTCTGTGGGTTGTACAACACATTTATCTTTTGGCCTACCTCAGGGAACACAAAGCTTCAACTGGTTCCATGTTTAAAATGAATGATCTGAAACCTTTTTCTTTGAAAAGAGCCTCAGATTAGGCTTTTGTTTGTGTCTATCCTTGTCTCCATCACCAACTATTCATAGGTGGCCTCTCAGCAAACAGAGTCTCACAAATCATTGAGGGTTTTTTTTTCCACTAGACATTTCCAGACATGTATTATTGATGTCTCTGTTATGTGTTCAGGTCTTACACTATGTATTGACTTTCCTGACTAAGTTGAATGACACTCTGTGATAAACATACCACTGGGACAATGTCTTTTAGGATTACCTCTAACATGGCACGCACTTAGTCACCTCTCTGCCATGGTAGTTCTAGAAATGACACAGGCAATAGAAGCAATACAGAGTCACTACATCAGACAGCTTTAACTGATTATACATTTTACAAAGTGGCAGTTTTCTTTAAAATTTCACAGACTTTGTTGCATTTGAGATTATTATTATTACCATTGTCATACAAACTCTTCTGGTGTGAGGCATTACGAAATAAGCGGGAGCGAAAAAGTCAAGAGTCAAAGTGAGAGCTGAGGATAGGAGATCAGAAACATGAATTCAATTCGGCTGGTCTGTCAACCCTGTCATTGGAGCCACCATGCATGTAGAGGCATCACTCCTTGTGCACAATCATTATTCTGGACAAGGCAAAATAATTCAGGTATAACTAAATCAACAGCGTGCAAGGCAATGAATGAATAACAAGAAACAAAAACCAATAATAGCAAGCAGAGGGTGACCCAGCAGAAGGGATAATGAAGGACAGCGTGTGTGTGTGTGTGTGTGTAGGAGGGATTGTGTGTGCGTGTGTGTGTCTAAGGGATTGTGCATGGATAGAAAGGAGAGTGTACTTGTATTTGATGAAACCACAAATAATGATTTGTATGTAAATAATCCATTATTTGAGTTTGGGTGTTATTAAAGAGCTCCAGGAATTTGTGATTAATTTGACAATGGGCGGTTTTCAATGGGCGGTCCCATGGAATTAAATGGGAGATTTACTTTTATTTTCATTCTGTCATTTTTTATTCTATCATCACAAATATGTAATATCCTTAAAACAACACATCATGAATGGGTTTGAATAGTGTTGTATGACAACATGTATGCACAATGATTTGTGTGATATTTTACGAAATTAATGTAACTGCACACATTTAGATGGCCGGTCATGTGGCAGTTACAGTGGCTTGCATAAGTTGATTTAAAAAGAGAAATAAAAAAAAAAACTTTTGGAAATTGATCTTAATACCTTAATTAAAAAAAGGAAAATCCAACATTTTAAGGACACCAATTGTCTTGAATGTTGTGAATGTAGAATGCATTGTTTGTAAATAAAAGTTCTTCCTTAAAATACAGTGGGCATAAGTATACACACCCCTATGTTAAATTTCCATGGAAGTAGGCAGATTTTTTTTATTTTTAAAGGCCAGTTATTCCATGGATCAGGATACTATGCATCCTGATGAAGTTCCCTTGGCCTTTGGAATTAAAATAGCCTTCCACCATCACATACCCTTCACCATACATAGGGAACTTTCCATAAGATCATCCCTCGATGCAAATCAAACCAGTTATTAGGCTAACTGAAATAAACCCATGCCAATCTCTAGGTATGGTGAAGGGTATGTGATGATGGGGGGGGGTATTTTAATTCCAAAGGCCAAGACTATAGTATAGTATTAGCACTAAGGTCTATGTAAAAGCATCCAAAAAGCACCATGTCACGGGACCTTTAACGTCTGTTTGTGTGTTTATCAAACATTTAAACAGTGATGAGGCAATTTTATCTGACTTCCTTTGAGGCAAGTAGCTCAATAAAATGTTTTCAAATTGGCATTTTTTTGGCCATACAAGGTTTTTCCCCGACAGCGACGAAGTAGGGGTTAGCCACATATAAGCTCTGTACCAAAGATAGCGGAGGAGGACAAGGATAACGGAGAAATAACTGTTTTATTCTGTGAGTCAGCCTGTATACGGTACATGTGAGCCTTTGGTAGGGCAGAGAGCTCTTGAGACATTAAAGGTGTTATTGTAAACAGACCAACCACATGAACACACACCTCAGAGCAATGATACTGCTGCTATCTGGGTAGACCTTCAGGTTTTATATGGCAGGAGGTGTCAGGAAGAATCGGCTCCCTGAACTGTCAGGTGGGCAGCCCCTGCACCTTCAATTTACATGGTTTATTTTCTTACTGTTGCCAGTTTATTAGATGCACTGAGCTACATCCGAAAGCACCAGTCTGTAATAAATCCTAGCTTCATGAGGCTCATCATATTCAGCTTTTTGTTGACACTGTGTCAGAGAGGTGTTGATGCAATTCTGTGGTGGCTTTTGACCAATGTGGTGGACAATATGCTTCTTTAAAAAAATAAAAAATAAATCACACGTGGAAATAGACAATACCAATATACATACTAACACAAGGACATGAAGCTACTCATGCAAACCCGACACATTCAAAATGGAAATGTGATTTGTGTCAACAGCAGAGCACATTTGATCTAAACCAAGCTATTCCACAGTTTATAGAGGGAAAACACAAAAAGGCATTTTTATCTCTTGCTTTATACCATTGACCACAGCCAGCCACTTACGGTCAGGTGACCTATGAGATGAAGAGGAAACTTGAGGAGTTGAAATATCCAATACACAGTAAGGTCTTGAAATCAATTCTGATATGCACTGGAAGCCTTTTAAGAAAGGGCAACACAGTAGACGTCGCTTTGTTTCTTGTGTTTTGGTTGCAGCTGGACAGCACGGACATGTAGATACTCACAATTGCTCTCATTAAGGTTTAGAATGTTGTTAGACATCTAAACTTAGATGTTGTTTGACACATTACTCCTGTATTTGAGGAAAAACAGAAATACAGCATCTGAGTTTATCAAAAGAAAGGGAAGTAGGTGTTCAGCTATGTTAAACTATATGGACAAAAAGATAAGGAAAACCAGGAAGACTAACATTTGCATCAGCTATTTCTATGTCAACTATAAATGTCTTCATTTTCCCTTCTTCAAAAAAACTTAGAATTAAACATATTGGAAACACACTTGTCTTCAAGGGTTTCTAATTGCAGCAGACACTACAGCTGCTGCTGATTAGTCTCAGTGGATTGTACCAAGTTTGCTAAATTTGGAGGGGGAGGCGGCACTAGCGGTATTTGGTTTCTTTGTCATTCATAGTTCAGTTTTCTCAATAATTGACTTTAGTATTTATAAAACGCAAAGTGCTTGCCGTAGATGGAAACATGCCTTTAGATAATGATGCTTTATTTAAAATAAAACTTTGCATGAGCAAATCTATGATCTGTTTGTTGTTCCTGTATTAGCCTTGTTTGTATATTATTCTTTCATTGTCAGCTGCTTATTGAGGACATTTAACTGAGCAAAAGTAATGTAGACAGTTTTTTTTTTCTGCTGGACCATAAACCTAGCTTTGGATTTATTTCTTGAGTGCAAGATAGGAGATTGGATACGGACACAATGAATAATATATATATATATATTTCTCCATATATACACGAACCACACCCTATGTGCAAAGGAAATTGTGTGTCAATGTATCGAACCTGCCCCACCAGACATTTCTGCCAGGGCAAATCAGAAATAAGCTTGCAGATTCCAGGGAAGTCTACATTAGATTAAGCATCTTTGATTTGGTGTTGTTATCATGTATTTTACTGTAGATATTCTTCAACTCCTTAATTTCCATTGTTATTTTATTTTATCCAATTCTGATAGATTGAGATGAAATTTCAATTCAGCCGCAAACTAACAAATGTTATTTCTGGATTCCTAGAGGTTATCTACTTAATGCATTCCATGATCGAACCGATTATGTCCATTTATCAGTTGTTTCCTTGCCGGGATCATTATTGTGAAAACCCAGGGGAATGGCTGCTCCATCTTATCATGCCCCAGTTCCCCAAGGCCCAATACCGGGATACTGTAACACTGGCCCGGGCCTTGCTAAAAGAAACGTCCTCAGCAGCATCAAGATAAACAAAAGAAGCAGTAATAGGTGAGTCAATGTACCCATAGTTCCAGCTGGTTTACAAGTGATCCAGTCTGCTGTTTTGAAGAGCATTTCCAGCTATTTGTTGAAAACAGCACTTACACATAAGACATTTTTTAGCACACAGTGCAAAGCAGCCTCCAAACAGACAAATATCCCTTATGATGATGCATGTGCAACACATGCAAGGTTTGCATTTGGGCTAAGGAAGGCTAACACTAACACAAGCAGTGTAATTGGGAAGATTTTATTTCAATTTGTTTGTGATGGATGGTACACACAATGCCTTTTGTACTGCACTGTGGTTGCTAAAGAGAAAAATAACTAGGGTTGAAATGATCACAATCTGTGGTTTATTAACACGGACTGTATCACAGAAGAATTCTACATCATAAATAATGTGCCTAAATTTTAACAGTATGCAATGTTTTGCCATTGCCTTCTAGGCTTTCTGATTTATAGCACGATCCAACAGCAGGCCTCAGCCCCTGCTGAAAACACAAGCTTTAATATAATAACTCATGGTGAACTTAACAGAGATATATGATGCTAAGGGACACTGAAGCTACTCCAAGGTACAGACTCACTTTCTACCAGTGCTGAAAGTACAAATTATCATACCATAAACAACACCTTGTTGGTCTAACCACACATAAAAAAACATTGTAATGTTAGATGTTGGATAAGAGAAGCTATAGAGTGGAACTAACTTCTTAATTATCTAAGATACTAGACTTAAAGGGGCCCTGGCGCACACATTTCATTACTTTGTGGTGATGTCTGAAGTTTTTCCATGGTCTCTGTAACATATTTTGTGGAAAGAAATGCCTTGATTACCTTGTTTAACAAGCCATTCTAGCGTGGTACAGAAAGCCTGCAAGAAGACTCAGCTTGATTTGTGCCAGTTCTCATTAATATTCAACAAGCTAAGCTGCTTGACTCTGATTGGCTAACAGCTAGCCAATGAGAGGCTGGCTATCAGTATTCTTTACCAAGTGCAACTGAAACCTTATGAATAGTAATGAGCTCAGGCATCATGACATCAGACTGACCAGCTTTTGTAATTGGCCTGATTTTTCCTCTTATTTCTTTTCAATGCCTAGAGCTGACAGAGGAGGTAGCAGATTCATTTTACATTCCCGACATAACACAAACACAAATGGACCAAACAAAAAATGCAAGTAAAAACTGTTTTGTGTGGCAGGGCACCTTTTAACATTTCCAACACTAATTGAAGTCCCACTAGCCCCTTCTCTCATCTCATGCTATTTAGTTGCAAGTGTGACGCCCAGCAATGTGTGGTCACATTATGTGGTTTCATTTTGGATGTTTTGAATAGTAATTAAATTATGTATATTGTTTTATAAGAGCCTTTACACACCCTTTACACACACTATTGTGCACAGCTCTCCTTTTCTGGGACCATTTTGGGCTTTAGTGGAAAGGGGGAAGGACTGAGAAGTTGTCGATGTTCAAGTTTTTGGGTCAAAAGTCAAAAGTGAGGTTGAAAAAATAAAGTAAACCCTTGGTTTTAGTGACTATTTGAACCTTATTTTACAGCGGTAACCTCACCCAAATGTGTTGTTCACATCGTCACATTGGCCCCGATGAATTTTAGACAATTTCCCCTCACAAAGCTCTTTTAATTATATTGATATTTCAGGAAAGGCTTGATCATGAATGGCGCTCTTCAGTTCATTTCACAGAATTTCAATTTGAGGCAAGGATTGACCTTAACCATTCTGAAACATTACTGTTTTTTATGTCCAAGCTATTTTGTAGTTTTAGGTTTCTCTATGTTTAGGGGCATTTTCTTGTCACATCTCTTGTAAAAGTGCATTGTTTTCTCAGTGAGTAATGGTTGTTCAGGCCCAGGGGGCATCCATGCTTCACTTTAAGGATGATGTTAAGGTTTTAGCTTGTTTGGCTATATTACTCCAAACATCGTGTCTTTTATTTCATGCTTTCAAAGAACACTGTCCCAGTAATAGAACATTCAGGTTGCCAATTTCAGGTGACATCAATTTATTTTAGGGGAGAACTTGGCTTTTCTCCATGAGCACCATTGTCGCCCTATATTTTTTTATATTTTTGCTGAGACATAAATCACAACCATAATGACTTAAGGTAGGTCCTTTAACCCAAGGTAGCTTTTTAGTATTCATTTGTGAAGGTGTTCTCATACTCTTTCCTATGTGGAATTTTAATTATTATATATTAATATAATATTTAATATCACCAAATTTCTTATATATCTTATCATGAACAGTTAAGCCTGTCAAAAAAACTAAATCCAACAATTATAGACATTATCTCACATTAATGTGTTCTTCTTCATTGGCGTCTACGGCGAGGAAAAAGCTTAACGTGGTTTAATTTACATAATTAACGATCTATGATTACCTCATTTCTCTCTCATATTGCTCCTCATAACCACTGAAAACTCAAGAAAATCAAACCAGGAATTTGGTGATGATTGATCGTTGTTTAGGTACTTAAAACCACGTTAAGCTTTTTGACATTATGACTTATAAAGTCCATGAGAGCCATGGGGAGTCAACCTACAGCCGCTTCGATGCCCTGCTGAAATTGTGAAGCAGAAACGCCTAATGTCAGATAACGTTAACAATAGGATTTTGGGTTTGAATTTTTGACAGTTTTCAGTGGTTATGAGGATCAATATGAGAACATGAGGAATTTGGTAATGATTGAACATTGTTTAGGTACATTAAACAACAGTTTTTATTAATTTATATTAGTAAGCTACAGGACGTCTTTCAAAGCATGAGCTGCGTGAAAGAGGAAAAAAAGTGACATTGTACCCAGCACTTCTGGAAATAAACTTCCGAATGTGTCAATGTCCTCAGTACATTTCAAACCAAACTGACACCCACACCCGTGGGTCTAATGCTAGAGAAAAATGTGACAGATGAAAGAGAGAACAGCAGCTACAGGCACATGAGAGCACTACAGGAGGATGGTCCACACACAAGAGAAGGCGAGCATAGATGATCGGTTCTCTGTGTGTTTGAAGAGTTAAGTGCATAGCAATGCAATTTTCCCCTGGGATTGCTGTGTGTGATTATATGTACAGGTGACTGAGCCGGGGGGTTTGGGCTGGACAAATGAAGCCTGTCTATGAGTATAGCTCTGTAGCTAGGCAACATTGGATCACATGAAAAAGCTGCACATTCCTGTTGGCTCATCTCGTCGGGTCATCCTTCTGTTTCTTCCAGTCTCGGATTCTCCTGGGGTCAATGTTGAATGTCTCGCAGCTTTTTGGCCTGAGTTTTCCTCTGCATACTTTAAAACTCTTTGTTTTGTTGTTGAAAAGTCCGTCACTAGCACCAGAGCCGTCATTATCTGCTGTCACTAAATTAAACATCCAAAGTAGCTACTGCTATATGTTGGCACGTCACTACACACTACTTTACATGAGGTACTCCAGAAAAACAAAGTGTTGAAAAAAGCGTGAATATATTGTTGAATCTGTTAAATTAAATTGGAAGAAATGTACATTACGATAACTTGAATGTACATTATATGAAAGGCATTTAGGAGATTATCCACACTAATTGTTCCCCTGCCTTAATTTGAGGCTGGCCTTTATTTGTTAATGCTGACCCCGGCCACTAGCAGAGGCCTGGCTTTTAATTGACTACCGGTCTTTATTTGAGGAATTACGGTAATCCTCTGACAATAAATACTCAGGTCATCATCAGAGGTTAATACAGCCAGCCAGTTCAAAGGCAAAGAAAAGTACACATTGCTCTATGCCTCTGAGTTCTAAGTATGTGCACTGTAATATATATCATTACAGAGAAATTGACTCAGATCATTGCACAGTATTGTGCTTATTGTAAACCTTTCCTCCAGCAACTCTTTCTGATCCGCAACATCTATGTACAAGGTCTTGTGTAAATTTAAATAGACTGCATTTATATATCGCTTTGAAATGTGCCATTCATTCATCCATCCACACATACTGATCCTAATTAGCTGGCGTTCAGTGTCCTGCTTAAGTCCACGTTCGACATGTGGACAGAAGAAGCTGGGCATTGAACTAACCACTTTATGGACGATACCTGGATGAGCCCCCAAATTTGGGTACCGAAACGTGCCTTGTTAACGTGTCCTCTTAGGTTAACTTATTTTTTTAGACTGTTTTTGCAGGGTTTTTTTCACTAGTACTAACCGATCAACTAATTACCGCTAGTTTACACTAAATTCAGTGTGTATAAACCTCATTCATATGAAATTATACCTCATTTGAGTAAAAACAAATCTTAAATGAGGAAATTATTTAAACAAATTGTTATGATTGAGTGGATAATCACAGACTGTCAAACTTGAGATAAAGTTTTGACTTGACTTGAGTTAGGGTACTATTTAGAAACCATTTCATTGTTTCCTCAAATGCTATACAATATAATAAAACACCCAATATTCTATGTCCTGTAAGTAGATATCTGATCATTCATTTTCTTTGCAAAAGCATTGTATAGAACTATCCGTGTTATTTTGGGGTAATTTCATTGAAAGAAACCCACATTTCTGATGTACAAACTTTGGAAACGGGTCAAATATGACCCAAAGACATCAGAAGAGTTAAAGAAAAAACTTCTGATGCCAATATCTTGCCTTGTATGCCTATATATTCTGCTTTAAGTTACTGACATCTGTATATAGAGATTAAATGGCAGCCAACATAGCACATTTGATGAATTCCAAAATATGTCATATTTATTTGAAGTAAAGATTTTCACATTTTTATATAAACATGTTGATTAGTTGACATCACTTACACCTCCACATGATATAGTCTGGTATAGACAAATACTATCTCTTGAATGCAGCACAAAAAATCCATTAGGTGTTTTTGTTGGTGGTACTGAGGCTCTGTGGGAGAGCATCAATCAACTCCACCCTTTCTGAATCCAACAGTGACTTTATTTCACACATCATGGAGGAGTCTCTGTATTCTAAATCGGCACAGTGACAGTGATTTCCCCTGACGATCCACAATGCATTGCGGGAAGTGACATAGAGGCTGAATCACATTTTGAGGGAGACGAGGCGGAGAAGGCAGACCTTTTTTGTGTGTGTACTTTATTTGATTTGCTAAAATCTTCTAATTAAACAATTTTATTTAAATTTCTCATTTTCTGTCTAGATTACAATGTACATGTGTGTACCGTGTGTAAAGTTAACACATGTCTTTTGTTGAGACAGCAGATGGGGTATTGTGTGGAGACTGAGATGAGAATTGTTTAATCAAAAATTGTCATACAGCACAAAAACATTTTTGTTTAACCATCTTGAGAGCCGCTCCGACATCGTTTGACTACAGCTATGTTGTCATTTTTGTTAATACTATGTGTTGATAAGAAGCTGTGTTACTGGACTGTCATAAATCCAGTATCTAGCATGAAATAAAAGTGTGAAGAGAGAGAGATTGAAGTACAGAAACATTCTAGTAAAAAGTGAGATATGAGGGAGTTAAAAAAAAAGAAGAAATTTAATATTTCAGGACAATGCATATTTATGATCATGCACATGTAAAAATGCCAGATTGTAGCCTGAGGGTGCTGCTGCAGTCCATTTCTAAGGATTTATGAAATTGGCAATAAAAGAAAAAGAAATTAAAAATAAGTTTTTTTGGGGGGGCGAGGGTCAAGGGGTGAGGGGTTAGGATCAGGGGTCATGTAGCATTATGAAGGTTAGTCCATATCCTTGGCATGCCACTTCTGGGATTGCTCCAGTGTTGCAGGAAAGTCCGCTGGATGGATCTTTTTGCCGATGTCTGCTACCTTCCGCTTTTATCCTCAGATCTCTGCAGGGTAAATTGAGACAACAAGCTAGACTATCAATCGAGTCTGTTTTCTTTTGCGTAATATTTTACAGCAGCTCTGTGCAGAGCTTAGGACAATTGTAATTGGTTAAAAGAAACGCCATTAAACTAGAGCATGTTTTTCTCCCATCTCGGAAAGCCCGACCCTCCTCTGCTCCGCAGCGTGTGGATGCTCTGGCAAATCAAAACTATGTTGGACAGGGTCACCACGGAGGTAAAGTGTCTTGCTTTGGCTTCACAGGAAAGAACATTACAGCTATGACGTTTTATTTTGTGACTACGAGTCCTGACAGTCCCCAGTAGAGTAGAGCAGAGCTGTGTTCAGGGCCTGTTGGCAGATATCCCAAAGCTTCTGCATGGTTGATATAGGGCCAGGCTATCTGCTGTGACAACTCCTTATTAAAATCTAATGCGTTTGTCCTTTCTCTCCCTCCCCTCATCTCTCCGTCTCTTGCTGTTTTCCCTCTGTTCTCTCCTTCCACTCCAACTACAGGGGAGTTGGGGGGACTGGAAGAGGACATAAATTCACCGAGCTGCTCCAGGCAAGGTCTTCATCAGAAACTCATTTCTCATCATTTTACCTAAAGTCAGCAGTCTGCCTGTATAATTACACTGGGTTTTAGTGAATACATCTCAGGGAATGGCCTGTGCCCGCTCTCCATTGTTGAGTTATTTTGCACAATAAGTGGTTTCGGAGGAGAAGAATCATTCGGTTGATCTATGACAGATGAACGTTGACTGCAGAGAATAAGAGAGAAAAAAGAAAAACTGTCTGCATTGCATTAAACATGAAATGGTGTCATTATGTAAAATTGTATTAAATTATTAAAAGCGGCATACATCTATGTAAAATACGCTATAAATACTGCATGGCCACCAAAATCAATGTATTTAAACACCAGTCTCTACAATATGCAAATATGCCTTTGTTTTTGTCTTTCAAAGAAAAGACACTTATTTGTGTGATACATTTTTGTATTGACAAATTGGAGATAAAAAGAATGACAATGAAACTAAAATGCATGCATGAGGTTCCCCTTCTGGAGTTGATGACTTTGCTCGCTCGCTTTGTCCTTGTTTCATTAGTAAGTACCTGGTTGCTGAAATAGTAATTAAGCATTTTTAACTATTAGCCATTATAGCTTTAGGTTATAATGGTCTGTCAAGAAGGTCAAATCAATTAAACAAATACTAATAGTGACCAAGACAATGGTTGTATATGTGTGACTGAATACTGAATAAGCCCTTGTTAAAGCACTAGTGTGTGTGTGCGTGTGTGTGTGCGTGTGTGTGGGGTGGTGTGACTTTGCAGTGATTAATGTCCTGCGTCCCCTCTCTGTGAGAGGGAGATAATACAGCAGGCTGTGGCCTTTGTGTTCTCAGTTTGTGTTAATGCCTGCACCTATCAGGGTCTGTTCATCCTGGCTGCACCGACCCACAGAATGGAAAAAGAATTGAAAACTGGTGTACGAATACATACAAAAAGGACACGTAATGTATCCACTACAATAGAAAAGAGCCATTGTAAATGATTTTAGTAGTCTGTATCGACGATGTTTCACTTTTGGGAATTCTGCCGGATTTTGTTCTTTTTGGCCAGTTAACTTCTCCTCAGATCTCTGCGCGGTAAATCCAGACAGCTAGCTGTCCAATCTGAGTTTCTGTTGCACAACCAAAATAACCGTTGAACATACCTATTAGGTAATTACTTGCAGTTCCTCCAGAGGCTATTTTGCAGAGGCACCGTTTCTCCGTCCGGCGCTGAGCACCGCCCAAGTTGATTGTGATTGTTTAAAAAAAAAAAAAAAAGCCAATAGCAAAGAGCACGTTTTTCTCCCATCCCGATATGCTTTGTGGACTAGCCAGACCCTCTTTTGCGGCGCTGTGGAGGAAGGGTGGCAATGTGAGATTAATGTTATTAGTAACCTCTAGATTCCAACAGGCGCCTGTGCTGCGCCGCTGCCACTAAAGACAATGCTTGTCATTCCACCAGCTACAATGCAACACGTCCCAGAAGTTCTCGAGAAGCGCCTCTTTGCCCTGCTCCGCTAAATATACCCGCTATGTCTATTTTTGATGGAGCCACGGGGTATTCAACAGGCCAGGCAGGCAGTGGAAGGACTGGAGCATCCGGTCAATGTTTTTGAATAAACAGCCAATCACTGCACTTTTTTTTTTTTTTTTTACACAGCTACAAATCATTGATCCATTTTGTTCATAACTGGACAGGGGGGAAGACACCATTTAGCTATGTAGACTATACTTATTTTTATGATAGAAGCATAAATATGCCTGAAAAATGACCAAAGTAACAAAACCTGCAAGTCAGGCAGGGAAAACACTCCGCTCCGAGATGCCCCCGGTGTGGTGTGATCCATGGCGGACAACGGAACAGAACCACGGCAGAACCGAAACGCATGGCATCTGTGCCTGGTAGAACTCCATGGTAACACCTGTGCTTTTTTCATGCCATGACTCTGGTGTTATACATAGGTGGTTCTGCTGCTAACTGAATTTCCCTCTAAGGAATAATTAAGGTCAACTCAAAATCAAGACTGTTGTGCATATAATTTCAATTTCATTGTGGAGAAATCCTAGCTCTGCATATATTACTACATGCACTGCGGTCAAGTGCATTTTCCAAATTAAGCACATGCACGCTACATGCAAATCGATCCATTATTTAAATTCATTGGACAAAAAAAAGGAATGGAAATATTTCCCGCTGATGATCTGCATACATAAAACCTCCTGGTGTTTTTTTGACAAACTGGAGTTTCTGACTTTCCCTGACTTTGGCCCACAGTGCCAGAATGCAGCAGAAACATCCAAAGACCAGCCCTGCTTGAGAGATGGGCGTGTTATTTTGTTTTATTTTTTAGTTTTATATGTGTAAATTCTTTAGCACTTCAGCCTACTGAAAGCAAGCATTTCTGCATCCCTGACAAATGTGCAAGAGAAGGAAAAAAAAAACAGGCAGTGTACACTACACAGCAACATGATCCACATCAACATCAACAAACACCTCCCCAGCAACCCCAGAGGAGTAGAGAAGAGAAAACAAAACTTTATCTCAGCAGATTGTTCCTATGAACCATCCTTACATATACAGCCCAGTCTCATGGCAGTTTGTGAAATGGTGACATTATTTAATCATTATTATTATTACAATTATATAATAATCTTGTTTTGTTTTTTTGTGGTGAGCATGAAATGTATTTCAATGGGAAGGATCTTTTGTGATAGCAGCACAATTATGGTAGCGAGTAGTATTGAAAAGCCGAAATCCGCGTGAGGAAGTGTGGTGGATGGGTCAAACATCACAGGACTTTTCACCCCAGAGACGGGGCGTGTGGCAGTTCCTTTCCCCGTTGTTCCTTTCCTAACCACAATCACCCCGTTGTTGTAGCGTGTACGCGTGTGGCCGTCCATCCCGTTGTCGTTGCCTGTGTTCAGCGTTTCATTTCATCGTCGTTGCGTCCATCAGAGACTGCAGATTGTGTCCCAGCAGCTGGTGTTGTCCCCCCGGGAGCAGCAAGTTTTGTTATGATCCTCTTCTGACTTAGTGATTTTTTTTAAATTTATATATTAAATAGACTTGACATGTAACCGGCTGCTCGTGGAATAAAAAGCATTGACAGCCCACGATTGCTAGCTATGGACGCAATGCGCCCAGAACGCAAGTGCAGACTGTTGGAGCTAAATCCTGCTCCATTCTCAGGGTTCATTCAAGTAGTAGTCAAAATCTCAGATGTTTAAATGTGAATCCATTTTATTACATAGGATATCCTAGAGACAAAGTTACCTGGATCAAGCTGTCGCAGCTCTCCCCTTCCTTTGTCTGACTCTCTGGCTCTCAGACCCCCAGTATTATCTCACAAAGGGTGGGGTCTTGTGCTTATTCCTTATCTTTTAGTTGGGATGTGACTGAGGGTTTATGACCCTCAGGACTTGCAAAGCAACAGAGCAGTTGGGCCATAAAGAGTGACTGAAGCCAGAGACAGGATGTCTCTAACATCATCAATTCAGCTTCTGACACATTTGTAGAGCTGGGTTATAACAAAATATACCAGAACATCTTATATTATAAAACAGAAGTATTGCAAAACAACTTAATGCGACAAACAACAAACTATATATATATATAACAACAAACTTAATGCATAACCCACATGTCTTCATTTATGTTGAAATAATGCTTTTACCTTTTAGCTTGAATGTATAATGCAAATCACACACAATGTTTAAGCACATAAAATTTTAAATTCCAACAAGACGCGCCCAATGGAAAATAGGGGTAAGACTGTGAAAATCTGCGTAGACAGGATGTCAAGTGGATTAGTGGAACCCAAAACAGAGCGGAATCTGTGGCCTGAAATATGTTTTAGGGGAAAACACAAGAATTTCAGCCATGTTTATGTGCCAGGAGTTTTACTTCAGTACACCACTGGTGTTTTAACCCAAACCACACACTTTATTCTGCTCCTAACTAGTTGTTTTGGTATGGATGAGGATTATGGCCACTTGAAAAGTGTATATGATTTCAATATGAAGTCAGAATTCTGAGATTAAAGTCTGAGATGATGACTCTCAGAACTCTGACTTTATATTTAAGAATTCTGAATTTAAAGTCAAAATGCAGACTTTAAACTCAGAATTGTGACTTTAAAATTAGAACTTAAATACATTTTTCATATTGGCCCTATATCCTCTATATTTTGGTGGCTAAACTTAACTGTCGCCCTCGCATGACAGTCACCTTTTTAGGGCTGAACTCAAAGTGTTTCAACCGCTGTCACAACCATGTCCTTCCTTTCCTTAAGGAGAAGGTTCAGAGAAAGAGACAAAGAAGAAGCAGAACAAAAAGAAGCAAACAAGAGAAAAAAAAAGAATAAAGTCAATGATAACACCAGCCAAGAAGATGAATAAAAACTGAATCGAACAGGAAGATGGAAAAAAAAAGGTTAGAAAGTTAAGATGAAAAACTGCAATTATTTCCCATTTCAGATGGAGGAGAAGAAAAGAGGACTGAATGTCTCAGTACAGAAAGAGAAAATTAACTTCCCGCAGGTTTCAGTCTCTGTGTCTACAGCGTGCCAACACAGAAAAGTACTTTCCTCTTGAATATCTGAAATACACTTCTGGGAGAATGGAGCATAGTGTGTTCAAACCTAAAATACGTGAGAACACGGCGACTTCAGGGAGAACTAAATTCTATTTGACCACCACTAAAGGATATTTGATGACAGATTTTAGAAATCAAGATTATGAATAGTATTTGACAGGTTGGTGTGCCTGAGCATAGCTTCATTTTAATATTTATATATTATATCAAAGTCCATTTTTACAGTTGTTTTCACTGTTGATGCTATTTGTCGTTCATTTAAGGCCTTCACATTCACACTGATCACAGCAGTACAGTAAAAGACGTCAAATCTTACAAAATACAAAAATAATCAAACAAAATAATTTGACAGAGTGGGATTTGAGTGACCTACAAAATATTTGCCTGGTTGTTGATGAGTCTAACATTTGCAGTGTCAATTTCATTCCAGGAAAACCAATTGCCAAGAAATGTCTGAGCTCCCAGTCCGGACTGCGTATAACAAGCAAGGTCAAACTGTTCTGCTGCAGGAAATAATGATTAATAGAGATTGGGTTGGGGGGGGGGGGGTTGGGACTGGTTGTGGATTAATAAGAAGTTTTACTTATAATATCCCACATGATGGAATTCAGAAGAAAGCAGAGCTGTAACTAGGTTTGTTGTACCATTGCCAGCAGTGTCGTCTAATCTCGATTTAAACACACTTTAACATTGTATGTGCAAGGCAACACGTGTGCATAATTATAAACTTGTAGTGATAATTGAACTAGCATAATAGGGTGAAAGTATCCTTCACCAGTTTGCGATCTAATGGGGATGTATGCTTCAAGAGCAAAGCCCAATAACTCCAGTATGTCGTTCCTGGATCAGGTCAACCAAGAAAGCCCTGCCACTCCTATCACTTTCCCACCCCACTGAGCTGTTGGAGTGAGACACAATGTTCTGATACAAGCCTAACTCACTGTTCGCTTTAAACAAGCTCCCTTCATCTGCTATGTGGGTTCCTAGAGACACATCTGCCACATGCTTCTTTTCAGGAAAACACAAAGGAGTCAGATGCCCGAATTTGGTGTAAAGTGCACCATTAAAGATTAAAAGATTCAAACCACACAGGTAAAAGCCTTTATAGCCCATTTAGGTTGGGTAGAATTGGTACCGGATACACCAGGCCTGCACTGAGAGGCTCAGGAGGAGCTTCTACCCTCAGGCCACTAAGACAGGTCCTCTTTTAGGATCCTAGACAGTTGAAGACACAAGTTGAAGGAGCTGAAACCCTTTTCAGTGGAATTGTATCTTGTACAATTTCATGTGACAAATACAGTTGATTGAATTATTAAAAGATCAGTCTACTGCATATTGTTTTAAGTAGTTTGTTTATTTATATTTAATATTTAAAATACAGCATATTAATGTATACTTCCATTATTGGTTCTTCAATGACCAGTGACGGCATAGACCATAAAACAGTTAGCATATCTTACATACACTTTTTGTCAATTTCTTGCCCATAGACAGCCTTAGTACTAAATCTGATGGAATCTGACAGAACAGACCAGTCCTATTATATCAATACAGCCATGTACACAGGTAAATGTGTCCTGAAGAATATTTATACCTTAGTCTATTCTACTACAGGGACTCTACGTGGGGGTCCTTAAGTCCTGCCAAATGTGGGTGACCTATACTATTACACCTGAACGCATCCTGCACAGACACAGAGTGAGCACTGAAGCTGCTGCTGCTTTGCTGGTGTGCAGCTCATGCTACATCTACCATGTGGATAGTGTGTAAAATAAAAATAATAAAGGTCTTCAGGTAGATGCTGGTATGGGGATGGGTCATGAACACATGAACAGCAGCAGCAGTATGCTGAGAAGCAGTGCACCAGCCGTGTGAAGGACAGTTGAGAATGCCTTACCCCTGATTTACTCCTACTGCGGAATGGTTGTGGATCTGCTCCGGAACAGCGGCGGAGCAAATGGGTTTCCGTGAAAGTGTGTAAAATGTGTGTATTTTCACAAACTGCATAACGGCTGCGTACCGACTCCGTCCCAGCTCGGGCGTTCCGCAGCCCTCCGGAGCAGATATGCAAAGCTTCTATTTTTGCCGGATGCTGGAGAGCTCTGCAGTAATTCAGCACAGGGCAACTTGTGCAGGACTGGAAGTCGAGCACAGACACAAAATAAAACATCTGGTGAATTTCAAAATAAAATACACCATGCTCACGGCGGATCATATCTCCCTGCACTACACCTTGAAAATGTCATAATGGGCGGAGACAGGCCTGAAGACAACTGGTCAGAGGCTTTGTGGTTCTGTTTATAGAAACTGCATCCTGTTATATCACATGATCATAAGAGAATTTGCGAGATCTCGTGGGTTCTCGTAACTTCAGCTGTCAGTCATGGCCGCAGCCGTTTGGCAACAAATCCGGACCTGGTTGGTATAAAAGTGGCGCTGACCCACAGCTGTTCCGCAGTTGGTGGTAATCAGGGGTTATAAGATACACTTGGTCTGTTGCTATAAGCACATTATAAAATGTGGAGCAACGGCACAACTTTTAAAATGCAGCAAAGCCTGCAAACTAGATCAGGAAGCATGCCAGCAGATCGGCAGCAATACATTGCATGAACACAACAACCAAAAGAAAAGTAAATGCTCTGTCACTGAAAAAGGTTTGATTTGACCTGACATCTGAACCCACACAACAAATTATTAAGTGTATTTCAAAGTTTTAAAGCTTGACTACCAACACTCATCACAGAAAAGAAGAAACAACTGAAATGACTGAACTCAGTAACACAAGATAGTTAGATAGATATTAATCCCAATAAAATGGGAAATTACAGTGTTGCAGCAGCAGAATCAGTCACACATCACAGAATATAAATCCTATACAATATGCATACATACACTATACATGAAATAATAATAGGAATAAAATACAAGAACAAATAATCAAATATATACAAGTTTACAATACAAAAATGTGTAACTGCTTAAATAATTTACAATACACCAATACTTTTTGGAAAGTAATGCAGGGATCCCTCGCAGATTTTCTAGATCCCCAAGGTGCAAACATTACAGACACACAGGAAAACTCAAATATTCAGCATGCATATGGAGATTGCTATCAATAGGTGATAACATAAATAGCTGACAAACTCAGTTATAGAACGCTGGCAGCAGCTGGGAAGGGCTTGCAAACATGATCATACTCGATACATCCACATGACTACATGACTTTGAAAACTACACTGTGACCATAAGATAACAGGTGTTTAGTTTTATAGTATAGAATATATAACATTGTGTAACTGAAATAGTTAATTTTAGGTAACAAAAACACTTTGGGAAGTGGTTAATTTGAGTCACGTTAAACTACTGAAATGAGGACTGTAAAAGGCGGGTATTAAAAATAAAGATACCATTGGTTAAACACTGGACACAAACCATGGCCTCCTGAGTGAAATTCATTTTTTCTTTACCCCTCCACCCCCAAACTTGCCTTTTTATGCAGAGTTGTGAGCATCTTATACTTTGTCACCTTACTTCCTTACACTTACTGTGGCCATCCACAATATAGGTTGTTATAAGTTGTTTGCACAATCTACCTTGCACAATCTGGTTGTATTTTGGGTAACAACGGTCTGTCATTGCTGTTGGCTTGTGCCATGCTTAGGAGCAGCAGCAGTATTTTCAAATAAGCAAAGTAGCAGTTGCATTGCCAGAAGACCACAGAGCTGGGCAACCAGTATTAGTTTGAGTGCAATAGACAACCAAAATAGTTGGTGAAGTGTATGCTACAGCTGGAATGTGAAAGCAATACTCATCAGCTTGAACAGAGATGACAGAAAAAGCCTTACCTCGGTTATCCATAGCTGCAATTCATCTATTATACTGCCAGGGCGTGTATACTGTTAAAGAAATCGCTTATGTTGGGTTACACGAACATGGCATCTGGCTAGGATCGATTGATTTATATCAGATATGAATGAGGCTTTGGTGAATGTGGCTTTGGTGAATGAGGCTTTGGTGAATGAGGCTTTGGTGAATGCGGCGTTTCCCTGTGGCTTCTATGGACTGATGGGACAGGCGGACATAAAGCCAAATTATGTGAAGGGTAGGCTATATACGGGAGAGAGAGGAGGGGAAGAAAAACCCAGGTAGGATCTGTTTTGGAAGGTGCTAATAGAATCTCACATTGTGAATGAGTGGAAGGGACAGTAGCCAAATGAGATTTTTACATTGACCCTGGCACACAAAGCCCTTGTGGGACAGAAGACAGAGGGAGAAATATAACTTGGAACAAAGAAGGAGGAAATTAAAAAGTCATTCTCACAGGGTTGTGAGAGGCGAGGTTTCTAAACCCTTGTCACATACTCCCAACAGGCATAACCCTATTTTCATATACAACTAATTTAATCAAGGTGACTTCTCATTCCCGCCTCTCCCAGTGTAAAGGCGGGAGTTTGCTATTCCCTTGTGCACATGCCAACATATGCTAAGATTTGTGTCTGCGGTTCATCCCCCATAGAAGCTCAGAGGGGCACAGTCTAATCTGTAGTGTGGATAGCCTCTCCTTGCCTATATTCTCCTGAGGAGCCTTGTTGTTTTAATGACTGCCCTGAAACTTTTCCTCTGCCATGACCAATATTTCCTATCTTTAGAGGTCAGTAAATTACTTTGTGGTCTTAACTTCTCCATTACAGCAGAATAAAGGTACTGCTAAATATAACTAAGGTAATAAAAAAATGAAATTAAAGCTGCAATGAGTGATGAACAGGCCCTCGGCGGGATGCCAGGGGCAATTTACTTAAAACATTGCGCACGCCCTCAGCGCAGCACGGGGAACAGATGTGCCGAGTTACCTCTGATTCAGTCTAACAGTTGCTGAGATATGCAACACCAACTGTTGACGTTCATGAAGATTGGTCCTCCATAACATGCACATTTCTTCAGTCAACACGCAAATTTCCGTACAGATCCGATGAACGCTCTTGGAGAAGTTAGAAAACATAGTGTGGGAAATGAGAAGAATTCATTAAAAAAAAAATTAAAACAGTGCGATCTATTGGCCGACTCAGTCAACATTTGGCACGTATACCCCAATGAGGAACAACTTTGTCAAGTTTCGTGATCATTGAAAGTACAGTGACCAAGATACACAACTTCCTGTTTCAACAACCACCTACAGGAAGTTGGTCCTCTATAACTTGCGCATTGTTTGAGCTATCAAAATTCTTTTGATGCATTTTTGTCATGAGGGTCCAGAGATACTACCTGCAAAGTTTCATGAAGATCAGAATCACGGTCTAGGAGGAGATTGACAGAATGTAAACGCATGGAAAATACATATTATCAAATATGGCGGACTTTCGGTTGGGCGGAGCTAATAAAAGTAAAAAGGAAATATGTCTGAAATTATGAGAGCAATATGTACACTAAATCTGGTGAAGATCGGAGCAACTATGTAGAAATTAAGGCCTAACGCATAAAGGGTGCTATGGAGCCTGCTTACAGGTATGGAGCAAATCGCTGGACAGTCTCGCAAAGCTCCCAGGTGTTAATGTTGGTGGCAATTTGTGAGTTTTCATATATATTGAGGCCATCAAGATATAACCCCAAGGGCTAAAACCAATTAGGGGGCGCTATAGAGTGACCATACCACTCCCAAGCCTATATCTAAACTATTTTGCACATGCCTGCACAATTTTAAGCATTTTGGTGCATCCAAAAGTCTTCAAACACTTGTTCATAAAATGAAATATTTGGCATTAAAACCAATATGGCCTTCCTGTCAGAAAAAGTGTTAAGTGGTAGTAAATGTATGGTTGCACTTTGTCCTGAAAAACTATGCTGTACCTCAAAACCCAAGGCAAGTTCCAGTATTTTGCTTCTCAATTCAGACAAAAAAACCGCTGTAGCACCAGGAGAGCAGCAGACACCAGAGAAAGAATACGAGAGTACGGGGGAAGCATGTCTACAAACCACTCAATCACGAGTATTTTGAAGACGCGGCCCACATATGTGATGACGACGGGACGTGGTTATGTAATGTACAGTGCACTTGCATAACTGCAGTGTGAAATCAAAACTAGTCTGATCAAATGTATACAATGTAACAAAAACATGAACCTTGGTCCAGATCTTGGTTCGGACTTTTGGGTATGAAAAAGCCCTTAATAACACATTTATAGTAATAAATCATTCCTAAATTGTCTGGTTATGTCTAATATTAGGTTAACACATTACTTGAAATGTTTGTGAAATGTTCTCTCAAAATGCACTCTTTATTTGGCGGGACAAAGGACATCTGGGAGGGGCTGAGAGCCGAGGCTGCAACTATGATTTTTTCATCTTGTTCCTTTGATAACCTAAGATCCATACGTTCAGCCTTCACAGAATAAAGCAGTTTTACACTGTTTGCTGTTGTGTACTGGGCAAGCAGGCTGAGGATAGCAGACGCAAACAGACTCAGTAAACTGACCACAAGACCAGGGAAGCTGTGCGGGTGGATGCTGTCCAATATACAAGTGTCTTGGAGAAGGTTTCCCACCCACTCCATGACACACTGGTCAAATATAGGAGTACCATAAATGCAAGCCTCATTCCACCAAGATGTACTTTGTTTCTCAGCACTATTAATTACACAGTTGTCTTAAATTTAGTATTCATATATGACCAAATAACACAGAATGTTTCCTTGAATAAAATTATAGATTTCTCTAGGTTCATTGTGGGAAACATGTGGGATAATGTAAGTACACATCTAAAGAAAATATTTCACACACTTCTAGTCATTTTTTAGAGCAGCAATATTACATAATATACATTTAATTTGAAATTGTTGCAAATGTACAGACATGTTCTCACTCCCAGCTCTCAGCGATGGGTAACAAGCATGTCACTGAAACATACATTTTGCACGGTCTTCTCCTACACCTAACTTTCTCGTGCTTATGCCACACGTCAGGTAAACGTAGTCCCTACCCCCTCTACAAAGCGCGTCTAAATAATGACGCCAAAGGGCTAGACATGAGTCCCGAGTGCGTCAAATAATGACGTCAAGGGTCCCAAACCAGAGTGTCAAAAAGCATCGCTAACAGTCCCAACCAATCGTGTCTAAATACTGTACATGTATGTCGCCAAAGGATGCTTTTTCCGTCAATAACAAACACCAAAGGCATCTTGCCAAGCGTCACTTTGACGCGATGGGAGTGAGATTGTGTTTGGACAGACACATATTTCCCTTCTTGTTTCATCCATATTAATAATCCAAACTATGCATAAATAATCCGTCATTCCATCCGTTCATCTGATTTTCATTTTACTGTTTTCCTGTTCAGATCTTCAAAGACTTATTTTAAGAGAGAGATTAGCTGTGACAGAATCAACCATGTGACAGAGAGAAGAGCAAAAAAAAACAAAATCAAAGTCGGCGGTGTCAGTGGATGCCGTGCTGGGGTTTGTGCCTTTGCACGATTGGATTTGGTAAACAGCTGCTCCTTACACATCAAAGAGGCAGCAGCACAAGGGTAAAGAATGTGAGTTAAGAAGTGCGAGGATCTGTTTGTTTTTTATCCTGAACTTACACCGCCAATGGTGGGGAAACGAAGGCAAAGTTATGACAGATTTATGAGCCGGCAACTGATGCCCTTCTACACGATAAGTATTACTGTATATATTGATTTATACTGCTGCTGGGGTGGATATGGCAATGGATTCCTGGATTGGTGTGACACTTAAACCCAGACAGGGATGATTGTGATTTATGAAGCTGTAGTCAGGTTACTGAGGTCATGTCTCTGCAACATAACAGATTATTTGTTAGTAATTGATTTATTTACACCTTTGACGACGTTAATTCTTGTTTAGATTTTTAGTGAAAGGCCACATTACTTCTTTTTTTTTTTTTTTATAAAATCACCTTAGCTGACACTCTGAAGAGAGTACAGCAAGTTCCGTAATGCATTGCTCTGTGTCAAAATGTTGAAAAGGTTAACAATGAAATCACTTCCTGCCTATTTGCATTTGTACAGACATTCAAGGGTGAGACTTTTCTAAGAAAGGTCACCCTTGGTTTGTATCTGAAAAGAAAGAAAATAAAGCTCTAAAGGGACTTTTTTTTTTACTTCCATCATGAATGGTAACCGTTGGTGACTTGGTTTCAAAACAGAGCTAGCTTCTTTAGTTTCTTTCAAACCCTAGAAAATGTACTTCTTTCGTTCAGTATGTTTCAGTAGGTTTTATGCTATATACATAAACACACATACTATACAGCCACACAGAGACAGCTAGAAAAAACAAATGTCACGTTTTGTTTAAAACCTGAGAAGGGCTGGATATGTGACACTTAAGAATCAAAATAAAAAGACACATTTAACAGATTTATTTAATTAATTATTGCAAGACTTACCCCCATGCTTGCTGTGTGACAAACATGTCCAACTCTTTGTTTGATGGCAAAGGCAACTACAATTTGTTTTGTTTTTTCTGGCATGATATGCATCAAAGAAAAGCTCAGTGTTGTATCCTTGAATGAAATTGCATTGCAATAGGGACCATTAAATACTGGGTGGGAGTGCCGGGCATTACTTCCCTAGAAAGCCAAGCAGTAGTCACTTTTTAAGGCATTCGGATAAAACGTATAAAAGCTCATAATGAGGGTTTTCAATAACATATCAAAAAGCCCAATTGAGTCCACTTCTGCACCAATATGGTTGATTCAATTTATTTATTTCTCAGCAATTGTACACGGTTTCAAAAGTGTGCTCTTTTATTAATGTACTGTAAGTGATTAAGGGATCTTTTTTTTCAAATACTGTTAGTTTATTGAGAGCCAACCGGTTCCCATTGTCACCTCATCTATCATCCCTCAGTGACAGATTGTCAGATGCCAGCAAGATAGACTGACAGATAGATTAGATGAAATGGGGAAATAATTTGCAGTTGAATCTATAGGCACACACGCCTTTAGTCTTTGTAGCTCTTCCCAGAGGAAGTTAGAGACAAGTGCGAGATTTCAAATTTCAAGCTTCTAACGCTCTGATGCAGTTTCACCTCAAGGGACCTTATTAGTGGATGGGTCACTACACACTGCACCCCTAACAGAACACACTCCTGTGCCCATGCCAGAGCTTGTCTTGATTAATTATCTACAGAGGCTATATCCAGCTGCCACGGACAGGAAGAGAGAAAGAAAGACAACATAACTACTGTTTATGCAACTGCCTCAAAACCAATGATACAAGTTGCTTAACATAAAATGATTAAGTGGCTGTTTCATATAAAATAAAATTTAAATAATTCGAGGCAGAGCCTCTGCTTGGTTAAATAATTCCTGATAACATTCATGTTTGCGCATAGAATGCATCATTTTTCTTCCATTTCGGTTAATTAGACACCGCTAGCCATCAAACATCAGAGAGACACATGCACTCCATCTGCAGTCTATATTTTCGAGAAAGTGCAGCAGATAATTCTGAAGAGGTCACGCAGAATGTTCATAATTACTTAAATCTCCCAACAGAGAACCTGAATCTATCAAAAGAAGCACAACACTATCTTTTGCCTTTGTACATGTCTCAAACCCACCTACATACAGCCAATTTAGCTAATGGCTCTTTCTGACTCTCAGCCACAGACTGTGCGTTTCTGCTTCATTGCCTCAACCTGTCTCCCTATTTGAGCTCATGCCTGATGCTGTCTCTCTATTTGAGATTGACCCTCAATCTGAACCTGGGTACAAACTTGTCCCCCTGTCTCTACTGGCTGTGAAACTCCAAAGTTTCCCAGCTGTCAGGCCTTTTAAGTTACAGTGTCCCTCTTTCAGACTCTCCACTGCCTTTCTGACTGAGCTTGACTGTCTGGCCAATAAAAGGAGCCATCCCTCCTATACTGCCATACATGGAATTCTACCTTGTTACGTTGTTGCCCTTATCAAACAGGATCCAATAAACTGCTTTTAGTTAAGGTCCCGAGGCCCGAAGGCACAGTCAGAGCTAAGTAAATCAGAGTTCTTTTTATATCCAACCTGGAACAGGCTTCAATAATTGTTTAGGTATCTTCTCCAGTCATTGCCTTTTTTTTTTTTTTTTATAATATTTGCGCTTTTCTTGCGTTCCTGTATTGTGTTTTAAATTGTTTTTATTTCCTGGGATCTCGGCTACATTGAAAATGTGGGCTTGCCTTCCATTGTACCACCGAGAGCTAAATAAATGTAGATGCGATACGGATGATGATTCTCCAGCAGCAATGGTTCTCCTGTTGGGGTGGGGGTGGGGGGGTGGGGGGTATAAGTATGTAGGAGATGGAACGCCCTCCTCCGTGATAAAACCAGGAGCTCTCGGACTCCTCCATTCAGCAGTATGTACTGTATCCCTCCAGTGGAGCTGCTGACCCAGCTTGACATCCTTTTTGCCTCAGGCTGTGCTGTCCGCTTCCTTCAATTCCTCCCTTTAAGTCCGCTTCCTCACCAGACTCTCTCTCTCTCTCTCTCTCCCTCTCTCTCTCTCTCTCTCTCTCTCTCTCAGTATTTATCACTGATAATAAGTGACTCCATTGCCAGTAACATTATGGCTAAATACGCTGCCACACATGATTTTCTATGTATCGCCATTTTGAATAGTTTTCTTTGCTTTCTTGACGTATACTTAATAATAATAAAAAAAAATTTGGCAGAATTGACACATCTCACCACTAGACCATGGTAAACGGCTTTCTATCTGAGATTAAATCTAAATTCTTGGTAGGTGAATATTTTATTTTATTGAGGATTTGTTTATCATTGAATAGCCACACTATTTTTGGTACATGTACTATATTTTTTTTCATCTGATTTTTCATCAAGTGTTGTTTCAAGCAATAACTTCTGGACTCTTCCATTCACCGAGCACTCAGATAACTAAATTGAAGTTGATTTATTTGTGCACATTATATTACTGGCAACTTTTACTGTGATTTGATGTGAGAAACACAGAAGGGGGGGCAAACTCGAAGGTGAAAGTTGTATACCAAGACAAACTAAATTTTCAGCTGATATTTTACCTCAGTGTGTGGAGACCAACCCACTTGATTATAACTTCTGTCTCTTCTATTCTGTGGCATGTTCCATCATTTCTTTTAAGAGACTCCACACAAGTTGTTACAAATTGGGATATTGTGTGTATAGTGCTTATGGAGGTGAAGTGCAAATAAATACTTTTTTTTTTTTTTTAAATACAGGGGGCATGAGTATACACACACCTACTGCATGTTAAATTCCAATAAAGGCAGACACATTTTTATTTTAAAGGCCAGTTATTTCATGCATCAGGATACTATGCATCCTGATAAAATTCCCTTGGAATTAAAATAGCCCCCCATCATCACATAGCATTCACGATACATAGAGATAGGCATGGGATACTTTCTATAAAATCATCTCTTTATCATATATTTATTATATCTTTTTATTTAATTTTTTTAAAGATTTTTTGGGCATTTTTAGGCGTTTATTGACAGGGCAGCTGAAAACATGAAAGGGGAGAGAGAAAAGGAGTGACATGCAGCAAAGGGCCGCAGGCGGAGTCCTAATCATATTTTATTAGGATGCATACTATCCAGGATACCGAATGTACTGTATGTATACTACTGTATGTAGAGCCCTTGGCCTTTGGAATTAAAATAACCCCACATCATCACATACCCTTTATATATATATGCTTAGTATCCTGGATCCATGAAATCTGCCTGCTTCTATACTCAAAGCTTGCAAATAATTAGTATGTAGAGTGGATTTGGGATACTGCACAGTTTTCCTGTCTAATGCAAGAGTATCATCAACATTGTGAGTGGCTTTCTTTCAGTTTGACTTCCAAATAAAGCAGTTAAAATAATCAGCCTAAACTGTTGGCTTGTTTATAACCCATCTGATTGTCTAAATACTTGTTTCTTCTTAGCAAAATACTTTGGTTAGTGCAATGTTATTATAACTGGCAGAAATGATGGTTTCAAAAATAATCAACCAGAATGATCCTTTGTGATTATTTCATTTTTTTGTTTTATATGAATGTGAGAACTGTTGCATAAACCACAGATTTTCGTATTACTGTAAAGAAATGTTTTCGTCCCACATTGAGCCAACTCAGCCTTTCACCTATGCTGTAGCCTCTGGTACACTTCTTCTGAGGTTCAACTCTTTTTTCATATTCAACCTGACCTTATTTTTGCTACGTTGACTGCTTATGGCGTGTTCTACTTCACAACCTCACCAGCGTATAAAACTCATAATTGAATGCATTAGCGGAACACAACGTGGGTGTGACTCTGAAAAGCTAAACAGGTTGCCCTGACGAAGTGTGGGCTGGAATTGAATATTGTGTGGAATAATAACGTGTGAGAGACACAGTAGGAGAGAAAAGACAGACTTCTGAGATATATATATATTTTTTTACTTTCTAATACATAACCTAGAAGCTGTGATTTCAAGAATCTTAGAGGAAAAAAAGTGACATGGCGGCCAAGTGTGTGCTGATTAAAAGCAGGAGAGAGACAGAGAGAGAGTCAGAGATATCTATATGTATTCATATTGTGGCCATCAAGGCTGGCTGGCAGGGGTTAGTAAGAGCATCTGTTCTCAGTGTAATGAGTGTGCACCCCCTCCTCCTCTTACACACTCTCATCATTACCAGTGTTTAATTAGAGACATCCCACCCTGATTGTTCCCGAGACTGCTGACAGTCAGATAGGGATGGGGAGGGGGAAACAATGTGGGGCAGAGCAGAGCAGAACGGGGGCGTACGTGACCTCCATGCACATAGAGCTCACAAACCACATGATGGCAGTGAACCAGTTCTGGAATAAAATGAGATGAAGATGTATACCTGAATGTTGATGTGCTGGATTGGAAGAAAGAAAAATTGAAGAAGTGAAGCTTCTAACACTGTCATCTTAAATACATTATTTATAAGAATAAAGCCAAGAGTCTGACAAGGCTGTCCAGTCTATGTGATGAAGAAAGCTTCGAGAGAAATTATGCATCAGAGCCTTGAGGAGTGTGCAACTTCACCCAGGTAATATGTTCTATTTCATTGTCTTTCACACTCGTTCAACATTTACATATCTGACATTTTAATTATTGGCTTCTTTGTGCTGTTCTCAAAGTATAACTCTGTTCAGACGCTGTCTTGTGATGTGGTCCTTTTGGTATGAAATTCGGGAATAAAGTCTATAAAACCAAACTAAATATTTCCTATCAATAATGTCACTGCATGATTGATTATATTCTTTGTAATTCATTTTCTGTGCACTTACTTCATTGTACTTTTACAGCTCCTTGCCTAGTAAAAGAACACTAATTCTATCATTTGTCAAATAAATATTTTAATTAGCCCCAACTTTGTGTGCTCTCTTTAATATCTTCAATTCCAGCCTCATAAAGACGCAACATGTTCGTTGAAACAGTTTCACAGTTTTACACACATTACACACAGGCCTGAGTTACACGCACACATGCTCAGTACCTATACATGCACTACATGGAGACATGTCAGAGTGAGGGGGGCTGCCCATGGAAAGGCGCCCCGAGCAGTTGGGGGTTTGGTGCCTTGCTCAAGAGCACCTTGGCAGTGCCCAGGAGGTGAATTGGCACCTTATCTTCCCTGAACACTAACAAAATGGCACACAGGGATTGTCAGGTTCTAAAGTTTTAACTTCTTACATCTTACACATACAGTATATTATACATTACAGCTCATAATCGTCATATACTGAAACAGAAAACAATGCTAACACAGTGAAAAAATACCAATTAATTGGCAAGACCGTATACCCTAACAGGCAAAAGAGGCTTATACTGTGATCAATAAAAAGCCCCCTTATGCTATCTACACAGGGCTACTTATCACAGGGAATCTATAAACAATGGCATATGGCAATTTTATTATTTGAAATCTTACACCAAGCTTCTTTACTCAACCTGTCTATATACTCATTGTCATTTTCCACTTTGTTGCCTTTTTTTATTATAAGCAGACCATCAGCACTCCAGCCAGCACGTCTATATTGGCATCATGGGATATAACAACGGCCTTGGTGAGCCTGGAGACAGCATGTGCTTATTATGGACAATTTGCCTGAGATCCTCGCGGGTTAAACATCCGAGATGCCCCAGGCAGAGTGACAACAATCTAAACACATCATTGCACAGGCACAGAGGAGGGCATTTCCAGACTTATTCCTGGGGATTGACTGCGAGGTCAGAGTGAACATATTATCTTTAATGTACTTGGCTCACCGTTAGGGGATACAGATCAACATAACCACAGGGGTCCTGTTGTTGTGATTCATCAGTCACTGGCTTAAATTGTACATTATCCACTCAGAGAAGCCATCTTGGCCACTTAACATCACAGCTTCAAACTGTGCCTGTTAAAACACCGGTTTCCCTCCTGTGGGAACCTATTTATGTAGAAGAAGTGTGTAAAAAAGTTTGGACAAAAACCTTTAAATTCTGACTGAGCAGTTGGGGGTTCAGTGCCTTGCTCAAGAGCACCTTGGCAGTGCCCAGGAGGTGAACTGGAACCTCTTAAACTACCAGTCCACCACCATACTTTGGTCCGTATGGGGACTTGAACCAGCGACCCTTCGGTCCACAACCTAACTCCCTACTGCCAGTATGTGTGTGTTTGTTTTGATAAAACAATGATTTTCCAATACCATTTGCAGTGTAAACACAGTAGTTTAACACCCCCTAACCTTGCACGAGGTCCTTGTTTACTATGCGGTGATCTGTGTCCACTTACAGTACTTTTGTGTGTACTTTGTGGACGTAAAATCAGAGTCACAATTAGATTAGAAAACCATCTAAATGATTATGGGTATGTCTGGTTCAGAGGAAAAATGATTTGGGCCCTTATTCTTCAATAGATCTAAATACTCACCTTCCCATCACATCTGACAAGCAGCAGAAATTGGTAGTTTGATCATTTTCTTTAAAAAAATTCACCCCTTGACCCCTTCAACATCCCTTGTGCCTGGCCCTGCCTTGTTCCTTGAGGACATTCAAAGATACGCTGAGTCAGGCGGGCGTTGGAGGTGACAAATGTTTCTCCATTGATGTTGTGCAGATGATTTACTAGCTCAGTTAACTGGAGAGGTCTGCCAGGCAGGGACTGGATGTACATGTGTGTGTGTGTGTGTGTGTGTGTGTGTGTGTGTGTGTGTGTGTGTGTGTGTGTGTGTGTGTGTGTGTGTGTGTGTGTGTGTGTGTGTGTGTGTGTGTGTGTGTGTGTGTGTGTGTGTGTGTGTACAGAGTGGATAGATGCAGTGCAAAGTACACAGATATAAATCAATCTATCCACATTTCTCTTGGAAATAGAACCGAAGTTTTGAAGTGACAGTACGAGTGAGAATGTCATGTAAAAGCACTTCCTGTGGATGCAAATGTAGTTCATAAAAAGAAAAACACACAAACACAAGCCCATACTATCTTTTTTGTTATTCATTTAATATGTAGAAAATTTTTATCTGACCGTTCAGACATAAAAAAAGTAATTAAAAATACTTTATCTGAAGAACAGTGGATAACAGCTACTGAATTTACAAATACTAAAATAAACATCCTAAATAATTGGACAAATACAGTATACTATATTGTTAGAATACCAAATGTTTCACATCTCATTTTACACCCTAGGCTTCAATAACAATATGCCAAAATATTTAGACTTGTTTTTATTTTATTTTATTGTTAAATTACATTTAAATGGCAGTCATCTTCTCAACTGTAGCGTAATGAACTCATCTGCTCTACAGTTTCTGTTTTAACCTGCATATTAAATAAATATACAATACAATAAAGTTGATGTAGAAATAAATAAATCAAAAAATACATAAAAATAATTTGTGTAACTCACCCACGGCCTTCAGGCACACGTGCAGACGTATAGAGAGGCGTTCACAAACGGTGACTGCTGTTTGCAACAGCGTTTATGGACACTAGATGACAATATCAAACTTAAAACATCGAATGTAATGGAAAAGGAGATGAATAATGTGCTCATTAAGCTCCAGAAGTTATTGATTATCTGTGACTTACTGGTAATAATTTGCTTATTTGACAGGTGGCTTGGCTAGTGAGTGGTGCTGTCTAGTCTGGAGCTTACACATCAAGTGTATGGTGTGAGATGAGGTCAAGATATTGAAGAGAGGGCCCACTTTATTTTGCATGTAAAGACAAGTGTGTTAACGTCAGGGCCAATGGATTGGCCCGGGCCAGAAATGGATGGATGGATGGACGATTGAATGTATAAATGGACCTGAGATGGCAAAAGTACGGGCCAGAAATGGATGGATGGATGGATGGATGGATGGACGGACGATTGAATGTATAAATGGACCTGAGATGGCAAAAGTACTCACTTCCCATACTCAACAAGAATTAAAGATACTTGTGTTAAAAAATACTCTGGTAAAAGTAAAAGTACTGATTTAACTTCTTTACTCAATTAAAAGTAATAAAGTACAGGCTTGGAAATTTAATTAAAGTATAAAAGTAAAAGTAACGCTAGCCAGAATATGAATTAAAAAGAAAATTATCACTAACTGTAGTTGTCTGTCTATAATTTTTTTAATGTAACAGAACTTTCCTTCTTCCACTTCAAGACAACCTTTTGATGCCACTCTCTCCCTGAAGTAGCTAAAGGAGCAGGTCTTTAGCTACTAAGACGTCTAGATCAAGGGAGGGATAACACTTTTTTAAAGTTTCTTTTTTTTCCATTCCTACAGAGAAGAGTGAACTTTTCACAGAGATCAAGCTGGAGTTGAGAGCCCCCAAAATGTCACTGAAGTAAGCGGGAATATCTCTGGGCCCGGAGAGTGGCGTTTAATGTGACATGGTATTAATACAAACAGCGATAACTCCCTGATGATCAATGAGCTAATCCCAGATGTCTGTGGAGCAGAGAAAGGGGTCCATCACAAACAGATAGCAAACTGAAATGTCTCTACATGCTTAGAAAATAAAAAAGGAAGTCTACTCCAAACACCTCAGCCTCAGTAGTTAAGTAATGTGTCCAGAATGGACAGTGGTTCGGAAGGATGGCTCATTACATAATTGAAAATAAAATGTGGGCTACTAGTTTTATAATATGTTAGCAAACACACCATATTAATTATGCAAAGATACCTAAGCAGATGTGACCAGATTAAATAAATAATCAAGTACCAGTAACTCTGATATATTATGGCATTTCATTTCTGTATCCCATTAGATTTTTAATGGCCGAATGACCATGTTGCACCAGGTATTCATTTCAAGTTCTTAGTAACTAGGAAGTTGCAAACATATAGTTTTAGTCGCTCCTAAAGTAACTAGAATTTGCAAACATAGAGATTTACTAAATCACCATTTAAATATATATAATGCAATATAATACATATAAAGCATTTACTGGTAAAGACTAAATGTAATGTGTTAATCAGCTGCAAGGAAACATTGGCAGCACTTTCCATTCAAGGGAATCAGAAAACTAAACACTATACACACACACACATATACACACACACACTTACAGTCTTATATTTAGATTTTTTAAGCAAGGTGGCCCTTTTACACAGAAATGAATCATAAGTGTCTATATTTCTTTTCAATTAAACTACCAGCATACAGGAAAAGTATTAATGACAGTCATTATGTCAGTATGCCAGGGCTGCGCTTTGTCACCAATCCTGTTTGTAATATTTATGGACAGGATATCGAGGCGTAGTCGGGGCGGGGAGGGGTTGCAGTTCGGTGGGCTCGGGATCTCGTCGCTGCTTTTTGCAGATGATGTGGTCCTGATGGCATCATCGGTCTGTGACCTTCAGCACTCACTGGATCGGTTCGCCGCCGAGTGTGAAGCGGCTGGGATGAGGATCAGCACCTCTAAATCTGAGGCCATGGTTCTCAGCAGGAAACCGATGGAGTGCTTTCTTCAGGTGGGAGTGAGTCCTTACCCCAAGTGAAGGAGTTTAAGTACCTTGGGGTCTTGTTCGCGAGTGAGGGAACTATGGAGCGTGAGATTGGTCGGAGAATCGGAGCAGCCGGTGCGGTATTACATTCTGTGTATCGCACCGTTGTGACGAAAAGAGAGCTGAGCCAGAAGGCAAAGCTCTCGATCTACCGGGCAATTTTCGTTCCTACCCTCACCTATGGTCATGAAGGCTGGGTCATGACCGAAAGAACGAGATCCAGGGTACAAGCGGCCGAAATGGGTTTCCTCAGGAGGGTGGCTGGCGTCTCCCTTAGAGATAGGGTGAGAAGCTCAGTCATCCGAGAGGAGCTCGGAGTAGAGCCGCTGCTCCTTCGCGTCGAAAGGAGCCAGTTGAGGTGGTTCGGGCATCTGGTAAGGATGCCTCCTGGGCGCCTCCCTAGGGAGGTGTTCCAGGCACGTCCAGCTGGGAGGAGGCCTCGGGGAAGACCCAGGACTAGGTGGAGAGATTATATCTCCAACCTGGCCTGGGAACGCCTCGGGATCCCCCAGTCGGAGCTGGTTGATGTGGCTCGGGAAAGGGAAGTTTGGGGTCCCCTACTGGAGCTGCTGCCCCCGCGACCCGACTCCGGATAAGCGGATGAAGATGGATGGATGGATTATGTCAGTATAACCAGTTTTTTTTTCTTCTTGATTTTCTAACCTACGTCCTCTGATAACAGTTCACAAGAGATTGACGCTTCACAGCGCTGTGCCATGCATCACAAACTGAAGAAACGACAAACATCCCAAAGCAAAAGTTCACGGTCCCGTCAGTGACTCAAACAATCCTCCGCCGTGTGTGCTCTGCAAGTGTAGCCAGTTAAAAGACACCATAACGGGCGCCTGGATAGCTCTGTTGGTAGACGCGCGCCCATATATAGAGGTTTACTCCTCAATGCACATGCAGTGTAGCCAAAGTGTAAAGCAAAGTGTAAATGTGTATGGAGTGAAGAATGTCAAGCAGTAGTTTGCTTTTCTTTGTATTTTCAATTTCCAGCCACCTGTTCTATGCAAATTTAAAATATGCATAACACAGGGGAGAGGAAAGGTACCTACTGCCAAGGTGTGTATGCCTGTCACTGGAAATCAGATTGATGACAGGGTCTTAGTAGAGATAAAGTGTTTGTTGTCCTAGGAGAGCAGCAGATACGTCTAGTTTTGCGGCCCTACGACCTCAAAGAGCCCCAATGGACCCAAGCTTTATTCAGGCCTGTTGGCAGATCTCCCAAAGCCTCTGCATTGTTGATATAAGGCCTGACTATCTGCTGTGACAACTCCTTATTAACATTTAGCATGTTAGTCCTTTTCTCTCCCTCCCCCGCTATATGTCTTTCTTTTCTTTTCCGTTGGTTCCCTTTACTACCTTGTCTAACAGTACACGGAGGGGTGGTTCACATATAGGAGGGGACATAAATCCACAAAGCTGCTCCAGGCAAGGTCTTCATCAAAAGCTCATTTCTCATCACTTTATGTAAAGTCAGCAGAGTTAAATTAATAATTACACAGGACACCAGTGCATGTGGCTAAAGAAAATTATTTGCACAGGTATGAACTGCTTCAAAGGCACGTTTTAATGTTCAAAGTGCAATATGTTATCCAGTATAGAAAAGCTTAATCTAACACACACACACACACACACACAATCCTGATTATTCTAGGGCTTAATAGCGATAATATTGTTATGGTATGACATAAGTAAGATTATGTCACATAATGAAGTTATACAGTGCCTTGCGAAAGTATTCGGCCCCCTTAAACTTTTCAACCTTTTGACACATTTCAGGCTTCAGACATTAAGATATACATTTTTATTTTTTGTGAAGAATCACCAACAAGTGGGACACAATTGTGAAGTGGAACGAAATCTATTGGATATTTTAAACTTTTTTAGCAAATAAAAAACTGAAAAGTGGTGCGTGCAAAATTATTGGGCCCCCTTGCGTTAATACTTTGTAGAGCCACCTTTTGCTGCGATTACAGCTGCAAGTCGCTTGGGGTATGTCTATCAGTTTTGCACATCGAGAGACTGACATTCTTGCCCATTCTTCCTTGCAAAACACCTCAAGCTCATTGAGGTTGGATGGAGAGCGTTTGTGAACAGCAGTTTTCAGCTCTTTCCACAGATTCTCGATTGGATTCAGGTCTGGACTTTGACTTGGCCATTCTAACACCTGGATACGTTTATTTGTGAACCATTTCTTTGTAGATTTTGCTGTATGTTTGGGATCATTGTCTTGTTGGAAGATAAATCTCCGTTCCAGTTTCAGGTCTTTTGCAGACTCCAACAGGTTTTCATCCAGAATGGTCCTGTATTTGGTTGCATCCATCTTCCCCTCAATTTTAACCATCTTCCCTGTCCCTGCTGAAGAAAAGCAGGCCCAAACCATGATGCTGCCACCACCATGTTTGACAGTGGGGATGGTGTGTTGAGGGTGATGAGCTGTGTTGCTTACGCCAAACATATCGTTTTGCATTGTGGCCAAAAAGTTAGATTTTGGTTTCATCTGACGAGAGCACCTTCTTCCACATGTTTGGTGTGTCTCCCAGGTGGCTTGTGGCAAACTTTAGATGAGACCTTTTATGGATATCTTTGAGAAATGGCTTTCTTCTTGCCACTCTTCCATAAAGGCCAGATTTGTGTAGTGTACGACTGATTGTTGTCCTATGGACAGACTCTCCCACCTCAGCTGTAGTTCTCTGCAGTTCATCCAGAGTGATCATGGGCCTCTTGGCTGCATCTCTGATCAGTCTTTTCCTTGTCTGAGCTGAAAGTTTAGAGGGACGGCCAGGTCTTGGTAGATTTGCAGTGGTCTGATACTCCTTCCATTTCAAAATGATCGCTTGCACAGTGCTCCTTGGGATGTTTAAAGCTTGGGAAATCTTTTTGTATCCAAATCTGGCTTTAAACTTCTCCACAACAGTATTACGGACCTGCCTGGTGTGTTCCTTGGTCTTCATGATGCTCTCTGCGCTTTCAACAGAACCCTGAGACTATCACCGAGCAGGTGCATTTATACAGACACTTGATCACACACAGGTGGATTCTATTTATCACCGTCAGTCATTTAGGACAACATTGGATCATTCAGAGATCCTCGCTGAACTTCTGGAGTGAGTTTGCTGCACTGAAAGTAAAGGGGCCGAATAATTTTGCACGCACCACTTTTCAGTTTTTTATTTGCTAAAAAAGTGTAAAATATCCAATAGATTTCGTTCCACTTCACAATTGTGTCCCACTTGTTGGTGATTCTTCACAAAAAATAAAATTTTTATATCTTTATGTTTGAAGCCTGAAATGTGTCAAAAGGTTGAAAAGTTCAAGGGGGCCAAATACTGTTGCAAGGCATTGTATTTTTTTTTTTTTTATGCAAATACATAAGGCTGAGAAGTTCCATAGAACCACACTTTGTTCCAATGGCATATAAGAGATATATATATATATATATATATATCTGCTATAATCTATGCTCTGTGTGTGACGGGACAGATGGGCAGACTCAATTGCTCGGCTCACAAAGAACAGGTTTATTGTAAACGTGGAGAGAGAGAGAGAGGGGAGCAAGGAGGCGGACGTGGGACGCTGAGGCAGCGGGCCGGAGGACTGGTGAGGTAACTGGAACCAAGGGAAGCGGCGGGGGACCGAGGAGCCAAGGCTGGGGAGCCAGGAGGAGACGCAGTCACGAGTAGAGGAGTGAACGCTGGAGATGAGTGGCTGATAGGGATGCTGGTACGAAGAGCTGGGATGGAGAGGGGGCGCCGAGGGAGAGGGTCCGGGGTCCGAAGCCAGCTGACCGGAGGGAGAGATAACTGAAAGGGAAACACGGGAAAGGTGAGTACATAGAAAGCACAAGGAAAAACTCTAAGGTCATATACTGTCGAAGTTTCACCGGAGTAGCTGAAGCAACGATCAAGTGAAGAATGAGAGCAGGACCAGGGTAGATATACTGTGGCTGATGAGGATTGCAGGCAGGTGTGCTTGGCGGAAGCGGATGATGATGGGCAGGTGTGGAGGAGATGATTGCTGCTGGCAGACTGGCGGCAGGTATAGGCAATCAGCTGGCTTCGGACAGGCGAGGGGGAGGAAGAGGGAGAAAACAGGACAGGAGAAAAATGCAGGAAAAAATACTCACGGCCAGATGAACCCCAACCATGACACTCTGATGGCATATAGTTTATACAATGTATAGTGGTTAAACAGCAAAGACTTTATTAAAAGAATGATAACATTAATTCATGGACATGGGGCACAAAAAAATAGAGCAATATTTGACCACTACACCCTATCTTGACATCATATTTTAAAGGGAGTATTGATGCCATGAACTGTCCAGGAATATCCTGATGTCTAGACACTGGCTCTAGTGGTATAGGGATGATGAGTGAGACTTCTCACAAGCTCAATGGAGTGGAGAAGACTGAAATAAACACTCGAAATGACAGTTTCAAACTGCTAAACAAAATTTGTTCCCAATTGCTCAACATTATACCTGCTTAACATGCACATGTCAACATTGTAGTTCTGAGCATGGCAATGTGCTGAAATTATATTCACTTCTGTACCAACGTACAACCTCTTGGGCCCCATTTCCACGTGGTGGTAACGTGTGACCTGCATGCTACCTGGATAATGACATGGGTCCATAATGAACCATGTGTCTTTGCACATTTACACCTGTTATTAAAGTGTGTTCTCGTTATTCAGCTTGTGTCTGCATTGTGATTGGATTTCAATATGCACATGAGTTGGGCGAGGCTGATAGTTGTCAATATTGCAAGGGAAGCTATTCCACAAACTGATGTCATCAATTTCTAATCACTTTTAGATATGAAAGACTAGCTAGCTGCTGCTGCTGCTTCAGCTTGTAGCCTTTGCTGGGCTTGCTTGAGCTAGCAGGAAGACAACACATTGTCATTACCAAGTTGTCAACATACTGACACTTGGACTGAAACCTTTGGCTTCACTTTTTAACACTGTGGGTTCCCCCGTTAGCTGCATTCACACTGCAAGAGTCTCCCGTCAGACTTGCCGAAAACACAAGTCTTTCCATTAATTAATTGTAAAATATAAAGTCTACTTGTGCTACATTGGGGGGTTAAATAACAACAAGACGTCACACAAATGAGCCATTTAAGTAAGGCTCCCACACCGCCGCACCACCTTGCGGCAGATTGCCGGATTCCAACCTTTAGCATAATTTTAACATGCTTGGTCAAGAGACCTTGGGGTCACTTTTTGATGCTCTGGGTATCCATTTGGTGTCATTTTTAAAATGTGTAGGGTAAAACTACTAAGTTAGGGTTAGAAAAAGGGTGAGGCTAAAAGATGTATGTTAAAGTTAAACATGGGACAAGAACGAGACACAAACCCAGATCTCCTTACCCATATTTTTGGTCTTCAATACTATTTCCTACGATTGTAGCTCTTCATGCTACCCCATCTTACAGCGCGGCGGTGTGGCAGCTTCTCTGCCCAATGCGTCCCATACAGACACTAAAGGGTGCATTGTGCGTCAGTGTCTGACGGTGAGAGCCACTGACCAAGCAGATATTGATGAGTTGGTAGTGAGAACAACCTAATGAAGAGGCTCTTCACACATGCACTGCAACCCTGAACTTAATAATACATTGCCCGGCCGGGCTGTGAGTGAGAATGCACGTCTGACTCCAGTTTTGTCCTACATGTGTGAAAAGACTGAACAATGTGTGGACCTGATTTTAGACTTGTACAGTTAGACTTCTCCCCTTAGGCTAATGTCCTTAGGTCATTTTCAAACTGTTGCGTAAAGGAAAGTAATGAGGGAAATTTGTTTTATATGTTTAATAGCTGGTCTGTGCTGAGTAGTTTTTGTTTTGTAGAATGCTTTTGCAAAATTAATGGATTTGTTTGACAGTAATAACACAATGGGTGAGTGCGAGCTCCATGCTTACACGAGAAATAATGTGTGAGGCAAAACAGAGAAAGAAACAATAAAGGAGAGGACTGAAAAAATGACAAGTGAAAAATATGTTAAGCTTTTTTTTTTGATGATTCTGCACTACCATGTGCGTAATCACTTCATTCATTATCCTGCCAAAAAAGATTAGGGGATATTTAACAAGTAGTCATTAGTTAATCTTCAATTACAATGAACAGGCAGAAAGGTCAATACTATAAGTCATTCTAAATGAAATACATGTTCAGATACAATGGCTTTTCAGGGTATGTTTAGATGGATTCAAACACTGACACGGAGAGCAATTTATCATTTTCATTTGGGTTCTGTAGTGGGTGTCACTCCCCGAGTCGAGTGCAGATGTGAGTTGCGCATGCGTTACTTTGCGACAAGTAGCATACAAGATTTCTGTAATGTCAATACAGTAAAATTGGACCTACTTAAAGTTTGTTCACTGCTGGCTACAAGCTAGCAATAAAAAAACAACAGTTGAATGGTGTTTTGAGCTGCTGTTAGCAATCAAACAATCATAGACAGCTAAAACATTTTTGAAATGATTCCCATTTTTTGAAAAGTAATGAGAAAAGTTTTTTTTTCATGGATTTCACAAATTTCAGTATCACACAAAATGCCCTAAAACGTTTAAATCTGAGGATGCGCGACTCAAATCTGCACTCGACTCACATTGGGGAGTGACAGTGGGTATGTGCCAAAAACATATCTGGGATTTTTGTGATGTAACAGTTTTTATTTCTTCCTTTAAATTGAGCATGCACATTTGTGGTTGTCTATAGTCTATATATATATTCACACACCCTTGTGTCAGCATGGATGTGTGCTTCCAGATGCGTGTTAAATACCATTTTGTGGTGATTAATGTCCCATGTTCCCATTTGGTGATTGGAGATAATATCCTATAACAGCCATTGTTTTATAATTTAGTTATTGCACCCAGAGGGTGTTAACACCCAACACTAGCTCTGAGTGCAACTTAAAGCGACAAAAGCCATGAGAAGAAGCATTGTGCAATGTGCATCTTATGCAATGGCAGAACGGTTTCATTTTCTCAATGGGAGCCTATTACAGTACATGAACTCAAAAGGTATTAAATTTAGTTTGTGTCATAACTATGGAGTGTAACATTTTTGAGCAAATACTATTGGAGCTAAACAGGTTGAACAATTGATTAGTTTAAACAATGTTTTGTGTTTTTCCAGTTGTGGACTGTTGGTTAGACACACACTGTGTATGTATGTATGTATGTATGTATATATATATATATATATATATATATATATATATATATATATATATATATATATATATATATATATATATATATATACACATATACATACACTTTCCCTTACTGTTACATTTACTACATTCATTTTGCTGTTACTGTACACCTATTATTTTATTTCATATTTTGTAAAATGTAACCCTACTTCTGCACTATTTTATGTCTCGGAAATAGGTTTTACTTGTTTGATTTTCCTTTTTATACATATTTAATGAGCAATGTTGGAGGGAGTGTATAAAGAACTTAAACTTTCAAGCTGTTTTCTTGGACCTTTTTCATAGTCTTTTCCAACGTAATTAATCAATCACAAGGACAAATGAGTGAACATAATAATTTGCTGGAGCCCTAAAAGGGTACATTTTGCATTACTCAGGGTAACATCCAGTTTCCTTTTTGTTCTTGTGACTGCAGAGGAAGGCTTCATCAATGTGTGCGCTTTAAGACAGATCGTGTAACGGATCAACAAGGCTATCACATTCCAGATGCAGATGACATACAGAATGTAGGTTTTAGGTCCTCTTTCTTTAAACCTGGAATTGCCCCTATGAAGCAAGAGTGAGTTACACAATCTAATACATTATAATTAAATGGGTTTGGGCCACTTTCTTTTGTCATTCAGAGCATGCATCGTTCCCTTAAATGGGAAATAAATGGTAATATTTTTAACATTGAAATAAAGTCAATCTGATGTTAATGCTAACTGGGCCTACTTTGTGTCCCACTAACATTTTGCTAACAAATGGATTATGTGCCACCAAGGCAAGTTGCATGTCAGCTCAGACGCGTATCTATTGGTAAGCAAGGTATGCGGTTCCTTACGGGCCCGGACCAATCAGGGGCCTGCGTGACTGGAAAATATTGATTGACAGCGAGGGCCCCTTATCGCATTTTCATTAAATTCACGACAATCGCCGCAGTGCCATGTGCACTCGGAGAGCCACTGACTAAGCGGGAGTGAGAAAAACGGGTTAAATTAATTTTCTCATTTCTGACATGAAGACGAGACGTATGTGACTCAAATATCTCACATTTACCAACAAAACGTACATCAAAAGGTTGTGCAAAACATTGCAGGCCGTCCTGCCAACATGTATACATTTTAACATCAATGTACTGTACGCTGTAACAATTTTTCACTCTCTAAGTCGCTGGAGCGGCTGCTGTTTCAATCCTGTCGGCTCTCTGCAATGGGTGGGGCTGCTGCTGCGTTCCCCCCACAACTGATGCGCGCACACACACAAACACACACAAACGAATGGTGGATGCAGGAAAATCTGCAGATGAGAAATACAGGATGACCTAAATCGAGCACAACTTAGTCTTTATTGTAAGTGCAATGATAAGTTCAAGTCCGATAAAATCGTATGAATGTGTTTCCCAACCCAGGACAGGAAATGTAAAGATTAACAAGCCACTGACAGTGACAGATATGCTCATATTTGCTTCATACAATAAATTATAATTTTTTGTCTTAAATCCACCAGCCATTTATACCAACATTTGCAGCATTCTGAGCCTTTTTGGTAAGGTACCTAGGAAATCTCAGCCCAGAGTAATAATAGTAAGGTTCCTTATTTTTAAACTATACAAAAGAAATAGCAACTTTTTTTTGCAAATTTCACTGTCTTCCTCAACTTCAATGTAACAAACATACAAAAGACATCATCACTTTTATTGCAATATTTTTTTACAAAACTTCCAGTGAAATCAGGCATTTTGGGCCGCAACAATCTCAAAAAAAGGTTTTTGTTGTTGTTAGTGCGCGTAGGCTACTCCCGGATTTTCTCAGTCATCTCATCTCATATGCTGTGTCTCTCTAATACCCTGTCCTATTCATGGTAGCTTACATTGTGCCGTCATCCCGTGCTGTAGTAGGGGGGCCCGCCTTGATAATCCTACTTAAGGGCCCGGTGTTGGCTCTTTACGCCACTGTGTCAGCTGACATAAGTTGTAGCTTTTTGTTTAAATAAAAGCATATACAAATGCCTTTTCCAGATCTTAAATGCCACTTTGATTTATTTGACTGTTACTTTTACTGTCATCTAATCAGAAGTTTAGTTTAAGGGCAATAAGGACAGCTGCTGGGATCTGCTGTTCACTAAGTTTCTGTTGTACCTTGTGGTTGTACTTGATTTGTGTATGTATGTATGCTGTGTACGTTTACTGTCAGCTGAACATGGTTTACTCCCTGCAGCAAATTCTACTTTGTTGCTGTTGTTGGATGTATGTAACCTCCTGCAGCTGCTTGTGGTTGCAGATTGGCTACTGCAGGATATCTGTAAGCTTAGTGCTCACTGGCATCTGCTCAACTGATGTAACCAATGATTCATTCCACTTCCAGGGAATCGACTGATAGAAATTTGTAGCTAGTGGTAAGGAGGGAGCCAGATGGCTTCCATGTTGGCTTGTTTACTAATGAATTAAACTTTGTTTGCTCTTTGTATTGGAGGGCTGCAATGATGATGGTCCATCCAATAATGATGGTCCATATAGAGCCTTAATGTAAATGTGGTTTGGAACCCTTTATTTTACTTTAATGGAGATGGGGTTTGCCTTGAATCCAATGACAAGGAAAGATTGCAATACAATTCCTGCTGCTTTATGAGAAAAGAAAGCAGCATTAGTCTCGCATAGCCAGACTGTCCTGCACAGGAAGGTCTGGCTAGTCCACACAGCATTCCGGGATGGAAGAAAAACCTACTCTGGTTTATTGGCATTTCTTTAAACCAATCACAATTGTCTCGGGAGACGCTAAGCGTGAGACGGAGCAATGGTGGCTCTGCAAAATAGCCTTGGGAAGGAACTTGTTTTGGTGGAACATGTGTATGTTCAAAAGTTATAGATAGTCTAGCTTTCTGTCTCAATTTACCATGCAGAGATCAGATGAGAAGTTAAACATAGTCCTCATAAATCAACCAGAGATAAAATGCCAACACAAAGAAAGAGGAAGGTATCAAATGAGGGACATCCAGCAGCATTTCTGGCAGCACTTGAACAATCCTGGAAAATGAAACGTTGTCGATATAGACTAACACAGCATTGAGAGTCAAAAAATGACACATTAACTGGTGTTTCGAGCTGTGTCGCTCCAAATGATTTAAGACTCGCGCTGATACGATATCAATTTTGAGAAATTGAGGAATATAAGCGTGTTTTTTAACAAACCCTTCACCAAAGGAAACCAATTAACATTAAATGTAAAACACAGGCAACTACACACACACAACTTTAAATAAATGTACAAGTTGCCGGATCAAAGAATAATTCAACATCCTGAACAGACATTTAGTGTCAGATCAGTATGTCTAGACAATTTCCATACCAACTTATTTTGGTCAGTCTAAAAAGTTATTGAGTTTCATCCCAGTTTATAAACACCATTTCTGGTTTAGCCTTACATAAAGTTTTGTTTAGTGTAATAACATTGAAACCTTGCTCTTAGGTCTTTAACTGGAGTACAGAAAATCAGTCATTTTCTCTTCTTTTTTATTGCACCCACATAACAGCCTTCAAACATCTCAATAAACCTGAATAAGTGGACACTTTCCTCCTCAAACAAAAGTCTTTTCTTTATACCTTAATCTTGATTGTCTCACTTTTCTGGTTACGAGATGAACCTCTTGAATGATTTAATAAGCTGTGATGATCTAATTAATCCATTCGGTGTATGAAGTGACAGAGTAAGTAATAAGGTCCCCTGAGGTTAGTTCGCCATGTTAAGACAGTGTTCATGAAGTTCAGAAAGACGAGACAGCAGAGGACGCAATGATAATAATGGCAAGAGATAAAGCAGAAGTGTGAGAGTGAAATCAAAAGCAAAAAGATGAAAACAAGGAGTTTGAAAGCTCCCAAAAACAGGGCCAGAGCCAGAGCATGTGCGTGTGGGCTAATGTGTGAGTGCATACACAGACGTACACCTGTGAGTGGATATTAGTGCCCAAGGCAACACAAGAACGGTCTGTAGGAAAAATGAGTAAATTATGGATGCAGGGAGGTACAAATGGAGTGTGTGGTGCAGTCAAAGTTAAAGTAGCCTGCAGATTCTACTAAATGCCTGTCCGTGGAATTCTTAATTATGGACACAAACACAGAAACAAGTCCATTAATGTCAAGTTGATCCTTGTATCCTCTTGGAGATCTACTTTTTGACATGTTCCGTAGAAGCATCCTTTGTTTTCTTTATATATTTATGTTTTCTTTATTTCCCTTATTACGTACATAGACTGTACATATAGATGGACACTGCGCCACCACTGTACAAAACTGAAGCCAAAATATATCGGACATGGGCACTGCCACCCGGTAATTTTGGCGCCAGTGTCTGCACAGTAGTGATCGGGCGGTGGAACCGCGGCATCGAAGTCCCGCCCATACACCCGCCCGACCAATCACAAGTCTACTATAGCAGTTAATTATGACATTTTGCTCCGTTTTATAGAAGAAAAAGAAGACATTCCTTCATTTAAAATCACATTTTTACTCTGAAAATCACATTTTCACACTGTTGGTACAGTTTTTACACGCAGCCCTGAAATACACACACATGCTCAGCACCTATACTTGCACTGAAGGAGTGATGTCAGGGTGAGGGGGTTGGCCACGCACAGTGATCTGGCACCTCTGCAAGCTATCAGTCCACGGTGCGTACTTGTCCATACGGAGACCTAAACTGGCGACCCTCTGGTTCCCAACCCATGTAGCGATGACTCCGGAGGTGTGTTAGAGTCTGAAGTGGAGTTATTTGCTTATCAATTAGCTGTTTCCAGCAGTCTGTTGTAACACGTTGTGTGGCATCTCATTCAAAATGTTGGGGCATTTGCATTATGTGAATGGCGGTTTCAATTTGCAGTGAACCGTTTTTCCTCTTCATTATACTCAGTAACAACACACTTCTCTCTTCTCAACTACTACTCTTCTCCGCCTCTGTTATTTATTCCGCTGAACATATAGCAAAGGTACTTGAAAAGCCATTACAGACAGAAGGTGGGCTTGTAAGTGAAGGGTTGCTTTACGCTGACCTTCAAGTGTTTGAGGTTCTCATTTGCAAAAAATACTGTGGGTGTATAATGTTAGATTCTCAAAGAGAGTACACTTCCAAATGGATAAATGGCTTCAGAAATTAATATTTCATGGTCATACTGTACCCAATAGTTGCATTTGTTCTATTGCTTTTTATATATAATATTATATATAATAAGTTTTAAACTTCATTTTTCCATCTTGGGTATAGTAGTTTGACTAATAATGATAATAATTCTGAAATAAAATCAACTCAAGATCCACATACTAGTGTTTGCAGAGCCTTAAATCGCAAATAATGAGCTTATTGTTATAGCGTAGCATAGCATAGCATTTTCCTCCTGGATCCAGGAGACCTGAGGAAATTCCCAGTCAACAATGACTATCAGGCACATATTCATTTTATCCCTCTGGGTGAACAGGATGTGTGAGGAGATGGATGGCAGTGATAATGGAGGTGATAGGAGAGTGGATGGAGTCTGTTTGAATAGCAGCAGGGTCAGCAGGCTCCTCTTCCTTATTGGAAGCTGCATGTACATTCAGCAAATAAAGAGGACACCGCATCGTTGTAGCCATTTCCAGGGGCTAATGAGTCTGAATCGACCACACCTCGCATTGCCAGACCTTCCTCCACAGCGCTGCGGAGGAGGGTCTGGCTAGTCCACACAGCATTCTGGGATGAAAGAAAAACGTGCTCTGGTTTATTGGCAGCGCCGCCACTCCCACAACGCGCATCACGCGCTGTTCGTAGGGCACCAAGGGCTGAGGGGGCACCAAAAATATCCTAATGAAAAATTATCATAGTCATAATAATTATTATGCCGATATTATTTCAGTATAGAAATATTAGGCACTTTTTTCAGGCATGCATATCACAAAATAGGACAGAACAAGAGATATGTAATTGCTCTGTCCATTCTCTTTCTCAATACTTGAATGTGTGTGTTTTAGCTGTTCTACATAGTGTGTTTTCAAAGATTTTTTTTTTTTTACTTTTCTGCTTCTAAATCTTTGCTTTATTGAAGAAGATTGCTTACTTATCTATTTCTGCTTTTAAGTGTGTATTTATGGATGATTATTTAATTTCTACGAAGATTTTGCACATCCCATACTTGTGTGTACGTATGATTTGGCTGTTCTGTGTACTATAACTTATCATTGCACTTACAATAACGAGCTTAGTTGTGCTCAATTTAGGTCATCCCGTACATCTCATCTGCAGTTTTTCCTTTTTCGTTTTACTGTTCTTAGCTGTTACATTTTGATGCTAGTTTGTAATTGGTGTAGAGTTATATGTTTGGTAATAAAAAGTTAAACTGCCCAAAACAAAATTTTTTCATTTTTTTCTGGGGGGGCATCATAAAGGAATTATACATAGGGCACTGGAAATTGCTAGCAGCGGTGCTGTTTATTGGCATTTCTTTAAACCAATCACAGGTGCCTTGGACAACAGCAGTGCCTCTGCAAAATGGCCTTGGGTAGGGACTTGTTTCAGTGGAACATGTGTACGTTTGGAAGTTGTAGTCGTGCACCTGAAAACTCAGATTGGACAGATAGTATAGCTAGCCAGCCAAAAATGAGGGACATCTTGCAGAATCTCCGGCGGGACTAGAACAATCCTGTAAATTAAACTTTGTTGATATAGTCTAACCACACCATTTGATTGTTTAACCAGATGCTTACATGACAACCTTTCTTCCTCCATTTTGCACAGTGACACCACTCCAAACTGTTTTAATTATGGATTGGGGAAAATTCCACGTAGTACATCAATGTTCCAGCAGGACACTGAACTAGTATTATGTAAAACTAGCTGATATATACTATTTAAAAATCACATAACTTCCTCTTTCACTACCAAACGTGATGTGGATTCAGCATGCATCGGTACTTCCCCCGTGCCCCCATTTCTCTGTTTCTTGCCCGTAATCACACTTCTTATTTAACCATTCATCCATTAAAATAATTTATAGCCCTACGCCTGTAACCATATTTTGTAACTACAATTTGTACCTTTTATGGATATGAATATTTATATGTATACAAATGTTTTTCACTTATGTATATACTATTCTTGTTTTTATTTCATATGGTCATTTAGTCTAAGAATGTTGTCATGTTTTATGATTTGTGTGGACCCCAGGAAGAGTAGTTGGAGTTCTGCATCAGCTAATGGAGATGCTCATAAAATCAAATCAATTCAAATCTAAACACAGGGTCAGAGTTGTGGTGACTATACAGCAGCAAATATGCCTGTTTCCCAGCAACCTTCTCCAGCTGGCCCTCAGGAATCTTCAGGCTGTCCGCTGGGCAAGGTAATCACTTCAGTGTTAGTTTATGTGTTTTTGTCTATATTGGTATTATTGGTGGTATTATTATTATTGTTCTTATTTGCTCTGAGGTAAATGGTTGGCACATGGAAAGATTTATACCCTGACGGTTTCCTTGTGCTATGGTTTGCATGGAATTGACATTCAATTTTAAAATACAGATTTATATGGGTAAGAACAGATCAGACATCAATTCACATTGCATGGTTCAGACATAGTTGTCTAATTTTCTCTTACTCAGTTTTAGAACCCGACGGATTTTTAAGGCCGATAACGAGTCAACTATTTGGTTATTTAAAAAAAAATATTCCGATATATATATATTTTTTAAATAATCCAGAAACAGATTTCCCTAATATTAGCTATTTGTAGTTATTTATGAGTTCTCACTAAAATAGTATGATGATAATTTCTTTTGTGACAGAGGAACATGAAAATATTTAAGTTCTGATAAATAAAATGTTTAAAAGTATAAACTTAAGATATGAAACTTAGTTTTTTTTGAACAAAAACAGTGTGTTGCCAACAGGAACGTTGTAGAGCGCCCTCTGGTGGACAAACCATGCAATGCCAAAACTCATAACATCGTTGACCGTTTTTATTTTTAAATATTCATTAATCAGAATAATTTATTTATTATCATTATAAATGTATTTTTTTTAATCGGCCATTATAAATGCTGATACCGATAGTTTGGGAAATGTCTAATATTGGTTAATAATATCTGTCAGGCTCTACTCAGTTTCACAAAAAATGTAAGAGAAAAAAACATTTGTGAATAAAGCTCTTCTACTTATAATTCTAGGTGCATTTCCATCAATGTGATTTTACACACATTTTTAATTTGCACTTAAAAAAGTCATTATTTCATCCTGAAATATTTCAAAAACATTTTTACGCTGGGCTTAGGTAGAAAAGTTGCTGTATTGATAAAAGCAAAATGTGACAAACTGCAATGGAATACAGATATAGCAATTCAAAATCAGCCAGCACAAACCCCAGAACCCCCGCTGGACTTCTTCTGCATTGGTATAAGGGTTTTCTGACCGGAGAATTGGCGCCACCTGCTCGTTAAACCATCCATCCATCTTCATCCGCTTATCCGGAGTCGGGTCGCGGGGGCAGCCACCCTCCTGAGGAAACCCATTTCGGCCGCTTGTACCCTGGATCTCGTTCTTTCGGTCATGACCCAGCCTTCATGACCATAGGTGAGGGTAGGAACGAAAATTGGTCATCCCCTGACCCAGCTCACCACCAGATGGTGATCAGTTGACAGCTCTGCCCCTCTCTTCACCCGAGTGTCCAAAACATACGGCCTCAGATCAGATGAAACAATTATAAAATCGATCATTGACCTTTGGCCTAGGGTGCTCTGGTACCACGTACACTTATGAGCATCCCTATGTTCGAACATGGTGTTTGTTATGGACAATCCATGACTAGCACAGAAGTCCAACAACAAACAACCACTCTGGTTCAGATCAGGGAGGCCGTTCCTCCCAATCACGCCTCTCCAAGTATCTCCATCATTGCCCACGTGTGCGTTGAAGTCCCCCAGCAGAACTATGGAGTCCCCTACTGGAGCCCCATACAGGACTCCATTCAAGGTCTCCAAGAAGGCCGAATACTCCGAACTCCTGTTTGGTGCATATGCACAAACAACAGTCAGAGTTTTCCCCCCCATCACCCGCAGGCATAGGGAGGCGACCCTCTCGTCCACCGGGGTAAACTCCAACTCAGCGGTGCTCAGCCGGGGGCTTGTGAGTATCCCCACACCCGCCCGGCGCCTCACACCCTGGGCAACTCCAGAGTAGGACAGAGTCCAACCCCTATCCAGGAGTACGGTTCCAGAACCGAGACTGTGCGTAGAAGTAAGCCCCACCAGATCTAACTGGTAACGCTCCACCTCCCGCACAAGTTCCGGCTCCTTCCCCCACAGAGAGGTGACGTTCCACGTCCCCAGAGCCAGCCTCTGCCGCCCGGGTCTGGTCCGTCGAGGTCCCTGACCTTCGCCGCCACCCATGTGGCTGCGCACCCGACCCCAGCGGTTCCTCCCACAGGTGGTGGGCCCATGGGATGTTCTAGGTGCATTTCCATCAATGTGATTTTACACACATTTTTAATTTGCACTTAAAAAAGTCATTATTTCATCCTGAAATATTTCAAAAACATTTTTACGCTGGGCTTAGGTAGAAAAGTTGCTGTATTGATAAAAGCAAAATGTGACAAACTGCAATGGAATACAGATATAGCAACTAAAAATCAGCCAGCACAAACCCCAGAACCCCCGCTGGACCTGTTGGTCGTTAGACCCGGCGTTGGGGTTTGCGCTGGCTAAATTCCAGTTGCTACAGCTGCTAACTGAAGGTCTGTGGAGCTGCCATCGTCTGCTTTCCACGCAGTGTAGTGGTGGGGAGGATTTGTAGTCTGATAAACAGAAATGGAAATGTTTCTCCATTGAATTGTCTACAATGTTTTTCACTGTTTGGTTGTTAACTGGCTGTCTTTCAATGACATCATCTTGTTGCACCCTCTTCTTCTGCATTGGTTTAAGGGTTTTCTGACCGGAGAATTGGCGCCACCTGCTCGTTAAACCAACTCCTTTTAAATCGCATTGCAGTACCGTGATACAAATGGATGGATCCTAACAGCCGTAAAGACCAAGACTCACCATAAAAAGCCTTTATGTACTTTTTTTTTTTCATTAATGGTTACATCAACTACACCATATAGCACCAAACACTTTAAAAAGATGTTTTTCACTGGTATTTGTCATCCATGTTTTTCTTGATTTGTCCAAACCTGTCAGGTCCTTTATGTATGTTACACAAGCAACATGGGCAGCAATGAAAAGAGAAGTATAACATACTTGATGTGTGTGTGTGTGTGTGTGTAATTCAAGTATACTATACTTCTCTTTTCATTGCTGCACACGTTGCTTGTAACATACGTAAAAGGACCTGACAGTTTTGGACAAATCAAGCATTATGAAAGGAAATGCCCTGCACACATCCTGCACAGGTGTGTTTTCACTCTGATTGGAGGGGGTGGGGGTGAAATTACAGTTTCAAAAAGTATCTGCAGGGGGGCGTAATGCTTTTTGATCAATACGAGTGACTGAACCAACACTTGACTGTGTGCTGAGAGTTCTCAGAAACAATATCCTGCCTGAATCTTACTTTGAAGCGTTTGTTTGAACACCAGGAGGTGTACTTCAAAGGGAGGGGGACTAAATGTTCTCTACATTTCTACATTTAGCCTCTCAATCAAAAAGAAACCACAGAGTTAATTAAATATGTCTCTCTTTATGAGAGGTAGATTTGCCTCAGACTGCATTGTCTGTGTTACAGCTGTCACGGTCTGAGTGCTAGGTTCTTACTCCATTTATGCCTAGTCCACATGCACACTGGTTCTTTTTAAAATGTAGCTTTTTCTAGGCAATATGCACAGATTTTCATGAGCTCTTTTTTCAGGTAAAACAAAATGTTTGGCTTGTAACGTCAGAGTGTGTGCCGTTACTTTGTTTGCAAGGTGTCACAAATGCAATGGCGAACGTGGCCAAGATAGTGCTGGTTCTAACCTTCCTTTTTACACGTTAACACATAAACCTACAGTCAAGTCTGGATTCCACCAGGCAGAGATTTGGGCTTTTGCCAAAAAACTAAGTAGTCTACATAGTTAAATGTATTAAATGTAGTCCAGTTATGATCAACATGGATCAATGATTTGTGACTGTGTTTTAGTGTTAAAATAGTGTAGTTATGTGATGTATGATTGGGAGTCTGCACAGGGTGTTTACTTTGACAGTTGACTGAATGCTCCACCCGTTCCACTTCATGCCCAAAAATTGACCTAGCTCATATAGAATATGTTGTGTACCAGAGCGCAAAGCCTCTTCTGGGACTTGCTGCAAAGCTGGTGGAATCACAAGCATCGCCTTTAGGGGCTGGGATTGTTTTACAGTGTCCGTGGCGCCAGCAGAACACATCACAGACGCACCTGGTGGTGGAATTCACGGGTTACTCTGCTTCACTATTCTGAGGAACGGAGGAGTGTGACTGCCACATCTGTATCAGAAAACCCCATTTAGAATGTGCTACGGAGCAATCAATGTGACACTGCAGCCAGGTAGCCTTCCAAAAATAGCTTTTTTTCAGGCTACTGATTTAGGGTCAAGGTTATATTGCTGCCTTTTTGCCATGCTCTTGACAGTGCCTTAATTGTGTTTTTGTGTTTTCATTTGGCCGGAGGTTTTTTTCAAACTGTGGTTGTGTGGATTTTTTTTTTTCTTACGAACAAAGGAGAAAACCATGTGTACATCTGGACTAGGTCTAAGACATAAAGAAGTAGCTACATTTTATGAAATATATTTTCTTGACTGTTTTTATCTGAGCCTTAACAGCTACTTCTGTCATTTGTTAGCTTATATTTTAATAATACAAATCAAGCTGTTAAAAACACAAACTCTGACACCAAAACTGACAACAATTACCATGGAATATAACAATCGTGAAACCGCATTTCATGAAACACAAATGCACTAGACTGTACATAACTTGAAGGTGCTTAATGAGGCCAAAATGCCGTTTCACACATACTTGCTAAAACACACAGTGGAACACGTGGAGCTCCTGTTGTCACTTTCATAAATCACATTCTTCCAGGTCTGGATTTAAGAGTTGAACAGATTCTAAAATCCATTTTGATTTCCACAGTGGCATGAGGTAATAAATCATTAAGCACACTCCCCTATGCAGCCTCTTAAAGAGCAGTGAAAACTGGCTTGTAAATCTTCCGTGATTTGCCACCCTCCTCTCTTTGGTCTAAGGTATAAACAAAGCAATACCCATCCTCATCGTACAGAAATGATTCATCCCAGATCTTGCAGTCTTTTGACGTCTGAGGAACAGCTCTGTTGTACTGTAGGACAATTGAAACAAGACCACGGAACAGCGTTTACAGACAGTGCACTTTAATTCTCCCCTTCTGACTCATGTCTTATACTTTCCCATATAATATTCCTTTGAAGGGTTGAAAAGAAAGCTGCTGCATCCTTTTTTTAAGAGAATTTGGTGAGCAGAGAGAAAATATAATTCATTGCTGTTTTACACAGTGACCAGTGTGAGAAAGGATGCTGTTGATATAGTATTGCACTGTAAGGAACCTGTTTTTAAATATATAAAGCCATTTTTTATGACAAATAGTGTGCTTTATATTTTTAAATATTTGAGAAATATAATAATGGTAATAAATTGAATTTATATAGCACTTTTTTATTATTTATCCCAATAGGATGTTTTGCCCCATCCTTGCTTGTGAACAACTGAGCCTTTTGGGCATGCTCCTTTAATACAAAATCATGACACTCACCTGTTTCCAATCAACCTGTTCACCTGAGGATTGTTAGAAACGAGTGCTTTTTGAGCATTCCTCAACTTTCCCAGTCTGTTGTTGCCCCTGTCCCAGCTTTTTTGATGCAGGCATCAAATTCAAAATGAAAAAAGTATTCTAGTAATCTTTCTTTCGTTTTTAGTTCTTGTACAGATGCTGCTTCCGAGAAAAATCAACCAGAGCTATAAAATGAAATCTTATTACACCAATTCTGACCTCTCCCTGGTTCAAAATGAAGCCAGATCAGAATTTAAAGTGCTTTTTCCAATAGAGCAATCATTATATGCCCTTGCACCATCATATTTATCTAACTGCTGTTATCTTGGCTTTGCTGTCAGTGTGTGGGTTGGCCTCAGTCCCATGTTGTGTAGCGTTCTTAAACGTACAATGTAATTTTATGACCCTAGGGGTCTCCACAGGGCTCTTCCATTTGAAACATGAACTTGTGAAGTTGCGTGGGATCATGGAAGTTGCCGTCTTTATTGTTAACCACCATTGCCCATAGATGTATCTAGTCATGTACAAGTTTATGTTTTAAAGTTGTATTGATATTACATTTATTTATGTTAAGTAATTCTAATAAAACAGCCACAGTGACTCTCACATAGTTAGATTAGACATTAGTTAGATTCTATTTGTGGTGGTAGTTATTTATATATACATATTTCACATGACATTGTCTGCTCTTGAATTTCTTCAGCACTTCATATTCTCTGTTGGTGATGAAACGGGTATGAGAATGCATGCATTACCAACTTGTGTTCCATTTAACTTGTGTACAACGAATCTAACAGGAAACAGACCTTGTCTCATTGTACAGCAAAGGAAAATGTGCCATGACTAAAGGCATCTCTCTGTACATTTTTAAACACAGTGCTCAGGCTGAGGGCTTTTCTACCTAAAAATGCATGGTGCACAGAGCGACTAAAAAGTGGGGATGCTCAGGGTGTAGGCTGGACCTTATCAACACCTCCCAGCCTTATTATATTTAATTTAATTGGTAAAACTATTAAAACACATTAAAACCTGCTGCTGGGTTCCGGAAAAAAAATTTTGATCAATATTTAAATCCCATTAATTTACCACAATTGATTTAACTTTGTGATATTCCTTATCAGAACAAAAGACAAAAAGAGTTCACTTGCAAGATGTAATGTGCAACATGTTTTTTTTTCTCAATTACATTGCTGTGATTGATTTCAGCCAAAAGCCAAATTGCGATCAGAAATCAATAAATTGCACATAACTGAAAAAGAACACATTTTATAATCAATATAACAATAGTATAGCTTTGGAGCCATAGAAGTTCATATGCAATGACAATGCAACAGGATTTAGCAAATAAAACAGATGACATATAACATTAAAGAATCCTCAAGGATCATGAAGACATTTAGACTTTTCGTACATAGACCTTAAAATAGGTCTTTGAAGGTGCCTGTGTTCGAGCAAGGACGTGTACTATTTTAAATGCACTGAAATAGAGTTTTGCTGTCTTTAATGTCCATCCTGTCAGTCAGAGCTTAAACTCCCTGCACAGCTCTGATAGGGAGGTATGACTCTTTAGACCTCTGCCACATTTGGTAAGTGAAGCTTTAGTAGCATTGCAGTAAAGTCAGCATGGAGGCTAACATAGTTGGTTTTTCTCGACATCTCTCAACATGTCTGATCTCAGCAAGTACAACCTTTAACGACGTGCAGAGAAGCTTGTCTTCAGAGGCACGTCTGTGATCCTGCACTGGGAACAAGGGAGCAGAGTGCCCGCAAACCTTAATTATTCACAGCAGGCATGCTTTTGTCAGGCACTGAGGACAGAGACACAATAACTAATCATTAGGTGCCAGTCTCTATAGGGCCAAAGGGATTCAGCATCCTGGAATTAGATTTTTTTTGCTTCAGGCTTCTTCTGTGGAACATAACCTTCTGGGAACGGCTGGATTTGCTTTTGGGAGGAATCCATCATAGAAACATGACATTTACTTCATTTTTACATTAAAAATCTATTCACAAACAAAGCAGTTTACCTCTCTTCATGTGCTCACACAACACATTCTCACTCCTATTTTGTAAAATATGGACGCTTGGTCAGGTGCCATTGTTATTACACGCGCTTGGTTGTCTCCTTTAGCGTCATATGACACATGCTTGGTTGGGACTATTGGTGTCCCTTTTGGCGCTGTTAGGTTAAGGAAAAGCTCATGGGTGTGCGTTCGGTTCTGTGATTCACAGGAACAAGACGGTTAGGTTCAGGGAAAGGTCATGAGTGGGGTTACGGTTCCATGAAACACGTGAATAACGGGCCGTTTAAAGAAGAAAACGGCTGGGTGAAAGTCTTGTTTGACATTTTTTCAGCTATACAGGCAGACTCCACACAAAAACAGTATCATATAGATGTGAGAAATCTGCCTCGACTGCGTCTTCTGTGTCACAGATCTGGGTTTGTGTATCTATATGCTGCTTTTCTGTATTCTGCCTGGCTTGGTTTGTTGGTTCTGTTGATGATGAGGTAGGTGAGAAGTCATGTACAGTATGCTGTATACCTGTCTGAACACAAATACAATTGACATAAAAATAAGCTGTGGAGAATATATTTGAAAGTAAAAGATTTGAAAGTAAAATAGTGTCTTTCAATACAATGGTTTCACCCAATGAAATTAATGATCTTGAAGCTGTCACATTAGAATGCTGACTAAAAGGGATTAAGCATGGATTCAGGTAAAAACCCCATTACAGATGAAGACAGCTTCATTATGCTGATGGTCAATGCAAACACAAGGGCTTATCAAAAGGCTCCTAAACAAAAAGGTTCATTCTTTTACAAATGTCGGCATATTGTCAGCTCAGAGGTGTTCAAATGGATAAATCTGGTATCTACGACTTCATCTGTGTAAAAGAAATTCAAGGACCAAAAGGGAAACACTTCATTGAATTGTATTTTAACATAACAGTACTTAATTGTCTTGGTTATATCGATTACCATTAAGAATGACTTTACACACAATTGTGTTAACCACAGTCTATTTAGTAGCCTTTATATGACCGTGTCACATAAGTCTGATCTGATAGGACAGCATGATTGGTATCTCTAACTGTTCATTGTATTAAAAATAACCAGATGATACAAACTGAATACCAATTGCACTAACAACTGGCCTGATGCATTAATTGCTACAAATGCTATGATAAGTCGGACTCGTTCCAGGTGAGGGTTGGCCTCCGCCAGGGCTGCGCTTTGTCACCAATCCTGTTTGTAATATTTATGGACAGGATATCGAGGCGTAGTCGGGGGCGGGGAGGGGTTGCAGTTCGGTGGGCTCGGGATCTCGTCGCTGCTTTTTGCAGATGATGTGGTCCTGATGGCATCATCGGTCTGTGACCTTCAGCACTCACTGGATCGGTTCGCCGCCAAGTGTGAAGCGGCTGGGATGAGGATCAGCACCTCTAAATCTGAGGCCATGGTTCTCAGCAGGAAACCGATGGAGTGCTTTCTTCAGGTGGGGAGTGAGTCCTTACCCCAAGTGAAGGAGTTTAAGTACCTTGGGGTCTTGTTCGCGAGTGAGGGGACTATGGAGCGTGAGATTGGTCGGAGAATCGGAGCAGCTGGTGCGGTATTACATTCTGTGTATCGCACCGTTGTGACGAAAAGAGAGCTGAGCCAGAAGGCAAAGCTCTCGATCTACCGGGCAATTTTCGTTCCTACCCTCACCTATGGTCATGAAGGCTGGGTCATGACCGAAAGAACGAGATCCAGGGTACAAGCGGCCGAAATGGGTTTCCTCAGGAGGGTGGCTGGCGTCTCCCTTAGAGATAGGGTGAGAAGCTCAGTCATCCGAGAGGAGCTCGGAGTAGAGCCGCTGCTCCTTCGCGTCGAAAGGAGCCAGTTGAGGTGGTTCGGGCATCTGGTAAGGATGCCTCCTGGGCGCCTCCCTAGGGAGGTGTTCCAGGCACGTCCAGCTGGGAGGAGGCCTCGGGGAAGACCCAGGACTAGGTGGAGAGATTATATCTCCAACCTGGCCTGGGAACGCCTCGGGATCCCCCAGTCGGAGCTGGTTGATGTGGCTCGGGAAAGGGAAGTTTGGGGTCCCCTACTGGAGCTGCTGCCCCCGCGACCCGACTCCGGATAAGCGGATGAAGATGGATGGATGGAAATGCTATGTCATATGTCATGCGGTGCAGGGAATTGTGGACCCAAATGCAGAGACGGAGAGGAATGTTGAGTTTGAGGATTTAATTAAATAATAACAAAATCCATACAACAAAAAGGTGTCCTGTAACAGCATGCAAAAATTAAAAGGAATAACAAATATTACCACACAAAAACCAACTGGGTAGCCAAAACACTCATGAACCACTATACACAGTACATACAATGATCTGACAATAGACAAAGGGAACGCAGAGATTAAATACAAGAGGTAACAAGCTAATAACTGACAGGTGACACAAGGGCTTGGAACAGGTGAAAGACATCCAACAATCACAATCCAAGCATCCAAGGGCGGGAAACCTAAAGGCAGGAAGTAAAACAAGACTATCAAAATAAAACAGGAAACAGAACATACTCAATCATAACATGCTGTGGCATTTGTCATTTACTCTACCCTGATACTGTAATGATGCCCGACACTTCACCAACATGTCACCAAGTTACTTTAATTAACAGTAGAGCTACTTGTAGAGTGAATTTTATTTACTTCTAGAAGACACAGAATATATCAATTCCAACCTAATGTTATATTTAGTTTGGTTAATATTCTCAAAATGCAACACGTGAGGTTTTGGCCGGAGCAGGCCATTACATCATTGACCACTTTAAATGGGTCAGCATTCAATAAGAAAAAAAAAAAGTGGAAAATTGACATTGCATTTCATATAGGTCAAATTCCCCATTTTGATATAAATGAAGTCAGATAGCATGTAGCTGAGTAATTAAGCGATGCACTATGATGGCATGTAAAAGCATTAACTCATTAATAAAGCTACATAGACTTTACACATGACATATTCCTTTAAATTTGCACTTCCACAAAGTTGTCACGCCCACCGCAAGCACTTTTATTTCTGTTGTGAAAACCCAGCGAGATGCTCAGGTCATGACAATATTGTTACAAATTGAGTTAAGAAGAAGAAGAAGAAGAAGAAGAAGAACAAGAAGAAGAAGAACAAGCCTTCCTTACTTTAATTTAAAGTGTTCCTAGACAAGTATTTGGACAAAGATAAGAGTATACACACCTGAGTTAAGACACCTTGGACATAATGCTAATCAGATTACACATTTGATTTCCTTTTTGTCTGAATAAAAAAGTTAAAGTTATTAAACATATATTCACTTGCATTAAATGAGAGATAACATATGTTGCATTTGTCACTATGACCCTATGAGAATCCTGGCTTCAGGGCACAAATACTCAGAAAATGGGATTATATGAGATCAAGGACAGAAGATTAGAAAGATGAAAATATTTAAAGGTTTTCTCTGTTCATATAGATTGACAGCTTTCAATTCCATCTCTGAAAGAGTTATTTACCTTGCCCGCATTTTTTTTTTAACAAATTACTGCTTTGTGTAAAGTACAATTTAAATTTCAATGTCATAAAATGTTTACTTCACAACATACAGCACAAAACCAAAAAGTAGAATGGGAGCCAGAGCATTCAGCTATCAAGCTCGTCTCGTGTGGAACCAGGTTCCACTTTGGGTTTAGGAGGCAGACACAGTCTCCACATTTAAGAGTAGGCTTAAGACTTTCTTCTCTGATAAAGCTTATAGCTAGGGCTGGCTCAGGTGAGTCCTGAACCATCCGTTAGTTATGCTGCTATAGGCCTAGACTGACGGAGGACTTCCCTTGATGCAATTGGGAACCTCTCTCCTCCTCCTTCTCTCCATGAGTATGCTACCCCATCCCATCAATGCATGTTACTAACTTGACTTCTTCCTTTTCCCTTATTCTTGTGCTCTCTCGCCCCCATAGACTTGTGCACTCTCGCCCCTCTCCTTTCTCCTCCTATCACTTCCTGCAAGTGTTTCTGGCTTTGGAGCTGTGGAGTCTGGATCTGTGGTTGGAGTCACCTGCTGCCTCCATGTTCCTGCTCGACACCCTCTGCTACAATTCTCCATGTCTATCTCTTCTCTGTCTCCGTCTGTCTTTCTCTCTCTCTCTTTCTTTCTTTGTCTCTGTCTGTCTCTTTCTCTCACCCCCTACCGGTCGAAGCAGATGATCGCCCACCCTGAGCCATGGTTCTGCTCAAGGTTTCTGCCTCTTAAAAGGAAGTTTTTCCTTGCCTCGGCCATCTAGTGCTTGCTCTTGGAGGGAATTGTTGGTTTTCTGAACAAATAACATCACAGAGTATGGTCTAGACCTGCTCTTTTATGAAAAGCACTGTGAGATAACTGTTGTGATTTGGCGCTATATAAATAAAATTGTATTGAATCTGTTCAGCATGACTTCACTACAAAATCTTCCATTTGCGTTTGCTGTACTTTTGAACTGCTACACTTTGGTCTGTCTCATCTTCCTTTGACCTTCTTAGTTGTCTATTACCTGCCTGTCTGTCCCATTTTCCTCTTGGATTTCAGAATCTGTTTGAATCAATTGAACAAGGCTTCAGGCAACGGCAAGAACAAATCAGCCATGTAAGATGATTTCTCTCACTTTCAATTTCCTCCCTGATGTTACAGGCAGTGCATCATATGTTTATTTTCCAGAAAACACAAAAGTAATATCTGAACTCTGCAAAGACGTCTAGTAATCAAAAATTCAAAAGCAATTAATTGACAATAATGAAATCAATTGTGAAAGAAGACTATTTTTCTTCCACAGATGAATGCTGATCTATAGTTTAACTGAAATATAACCCAAACCTTTTGACCAATTACTTAAACAAGGAAAACAAACTTCATTCAAAATACATAAAAGAACAAGACTTAAGAGTCTGCAGCCTTTTTAAGGCTATGATACGTATCGTAAAGAAAACTAAACTATTAAATAGATAAATCAATGCTTTAAAAAATACCATGTCGGTACCAAAATGCAAACCCATTGAACTGTTAAGACATTTGGCTCTGAACAGATGTGGGTAGAGTAGCCAAAAATGTTACTCAAGTAAAAGCACGGTTACTTCAGAATAATATAACTCAAGTAAAAGTAAAAAGTATAGTCATCCAAATAATTAGTTGATTAAGGGTAAAAAAGTGCTTGGTGAAAAAACTACTGAGTAACTGTTAAGTAACATCTGATTTATTTTTTAACACAAGCATTTAACCAGACATAATGTAGCTGCTGTTTCACACTTTAACTAAGGTAAACATGCTTTCCATATTAGGCCGAGGGTGTTCCTCCTCAACTGTGTCTGCTTTGCCGACGGTTGATTCTGACATCTTTGTTTTGCTACGACTTTAAAGCTAACCTGTCCCACCACTGATATTGAGTATGGTCACGTGACGAGACTGCAACGTTTGATTGGTGAAACACAGTCACATGGTAGAGCCTTTAGTCTCTCTCTCGCTGTCAAAATAAAACATTAAAGAGTCTACAGCAATGCTTGCGGAACTGTGAGTATCTCTGAACTAAATACTACGATCATTTAACAAGATCTAAATATAACTCTAATGCACCTATTCCTATTCCTTAAAAACAAAACTTGTAATCAATTACACCTTATACTACTGAAGTTACTTCTTGACCACCATTGTCTGCTGCCTTCAGTATTACAAACTGCCAATAATATGCTCTGTAACATTGGTATTGACCTGTGGAATCCTGGCTCTAGGTCCTTGAGTGTAGCCTGTTAGTAATTATTCTGGAGGTGTTTTTCTCCTCAGGTACCTTCTATAGACCAATTATTGGTTCACCAACAACTATCGGCTGCTAATCACATTTTACACAATCAGCATCAGTGAAACCTTGACTTGCTCTCTGTATATGGAATATATCAGTACAGCACATAGCTTCTCCAGCAGTTGTTATACGGCACACAGTCTATTTTTTAAGCTTTGCTTTCACACAACCAAGCTGAGGCCTAACTTAATTCCCCAGTTGGAAGTCTCCACGCCGTCTCAGCCCCAGCTTCGACATAGCTACAAGTCAAGATCACATCATGATACACTGATGATTGCAATAATGAAACACTATACCCATGAGAGGTTCACTAGCTCTCAAATTGTCTCTATTATGGTTGCCAATTCCCACTGATTCCCCAAACACATCCTGCCCATCTCCCCTAGAAAATGTGTTCACAGCTTCTGTCCATATGATGACTGAAAACATACTGAAAACAATGTATACAAAACATACTTGTATGTCATCATACTTAAAGGTGTTATATGGAGTTTTCTAGTAAACAAACAGTTGTGTTTGCATTAATTCTTTCTCCAAGAATTTATTGTGGCCTTACACATGGGATGAATTAATTTTGTGTTAGGTTAACACACTTGCAAAGCCAAGGTTTTGAATTTATTAAAAGCTTCATAGTGTGTGTCCATTATTGTCGGTGGATGCTAGATCACACCCGATACACGTGTCAACGTCAATGCAGGCATACTACGCAGGCCTCAACCCCTCGGCTTAAAAGCTATTCAAAAGATGTTAATCCATTGTTAGTTGCCGATGTTAATAATTCCTCCCCAATTTCGGATCACATTCCTCTTGGAACATGTAGTTTTTGGTTTAGAAGCCTTTTTGGGGACTTTGCTGCTATACTCCGTAACAGTCATTCCACAGCTACATGTAGCTAAATGCTAACGACAAAGAAAACCTGTAATTTTAGATGTTGATGTTAATTTCTCCCCAAGTTCTTTTTACATGGTTTCTGGAACATGTCAAAACCATAGATTGTATATCAATGGACAGAGCATGTGTGACATCACCCATTGGTTTGTGGAGATCTGCTATAAGTCATTGAGTTAAGGGCGCAGCCATCCTGGTTTAGACAAGAGGGAGGAGTGAGTACGGAGCCCTTACACTCTATGTTACGCTACACAATTTCACTGGCAATCATATCATAGCCATGCCCAACAACCCCCTGCTTTATCGCCGATTTTTAAATCAACAAGACCATAATTCAAAAAATGAACATAATTTTGTGTTGCAGAAGACTTAAAACAAGATATTGAGACCATAAACCCATTATGTAAATGTTTACTGAGGTAATAAAGCCAATGAGAAGTGGGTGACTTTCTCATAGACTTCAACAGAAACCGACCTCCTGTTGCAACCGCACGTCTCGCCCCCTGCTGGAATTCAGATAGAATCCAGGCACTTCCGCATTTGCAACACTTCCCCAAACCGGATGCTCTGTCCACTAATGTGTTTATTTTTTTTGTTTAAAAGCCTTTATTGGTGATTTAGCACTGTAAAAAATGCCACTATGCTCAATTACAGCCAGTATTCTGCTCCAATGATGGACAAAAAGCTCAAGTGTTGGCACCAGCACAGTATGCTTGTGTATTGTGTGTGATCTAGCAGCTACCAATTTTTTTGCCAGTTGGCAGACTTTTTCTGTGATGTTTGCCAGCAAATTGCTGTTGTTGGCACATTTACACATTACACATTTACCTTTAACAACTGTTTTGTGTATGAAAGTTCATTTTGACCTCGGTAACGGAAGTTTTCTTTTTAGTTTTGCTTTGCTTTTATCCAGCTGACTAGTGAGGGAGATTTGAAAGCTATACCTTCCGTGTTCAGTTGCTATACGACTTGGTCTAAGAGCTCCAGATCATTTAAAAAAAAAAAAGAAGAAGCAAAAGAAGAAAAGAGCCAAAAATGCATCCACCAGCAGCACTCAGCAGGGTGCAAAGAACTAATGAAACTAAAGTGAAACATATTCTTCGTGTAAATCCACACATGCAGCAGCCCGAATTTTGACTAAGATTAAATAAATGGGCCCAGAGGAGTTTGCAAGTGAGCTTTTTTTTTCTCTTTTTCTTTTTTAACCGTGCCTAATGTTGGACAGAAAGTCTAATACTCAATTGACGCGCCAATCATGCAAAGTTGCACTTTCATGTGTTAAAAGCAAAAGCCCATATGAGACAATTTCTTTTGTACCCACTTTCGGCAATGTAAATGCTGCGGTTGGCATCAAAATAAAGGTTTGTTTGCCTTGAAAGTATTCCCAGATATATATTAACATTATTTCAACATTACTGTGCCAGTATTTCCTCTAAACTCTTGAAAATAATGACTATTTTCTACAGCCTTATAGACCGTTTTTTATCAGGGTCTACATGTGCAGCATGTTCAATCAGAGGAATATCAAAAACAGTATTCAAAGGATTTGATACATTGCATTTGATATATCCAACAGACATAATATTGGATGCTTTCGGGATTTCAATACACCCTCTAGATATACTTAACAAGTTAGTTCCATGCAGACCGCTTCTCTCTCCCAGAGATGTGTTTAGAGTTTTTTTTTTTTTTTTTTTTTTTTATCTTGAAGCCAATTACAACACAGATTGCTGGTCAAATTTGATTAAAAAAAATCCTTCCCTAAAAAGGATATCAGACTTTCCACCCTCAGGCACATTCCTTTGATTTTCTTTAACTTATTAAACACAGCTATGGGACGGTTTAACTTTAAAACTGTTTTCGGACATGCAGAGGTTTGGAGAGCAGTAGTTTTTTTTACGACCAGCAGATTTGCGCATGTATAAATCACCAAGTTGTTTTGTGTAGGAGATACTGCGTCTGTGTTGATACTTATTAGCAATGAGAATCATGTGCGTGAGTATCAGTTATTGCTTGCATGCAGTTGTGTGTCTTGTGTGTTTGCTGGGGAGAGATGGTGAGCACTGTGGTAGTATAATTGTCACATTCAATTAACTTTGAGAAGAGTGGTCAGTCCCCTATGGCAGTTGGAGCTTTTTCTATTAGAAGAGGAGGGGTAAGGCAAAGCTCCACTGGGGATTAGACACAAGCTAAAAATGAGTTAAAGGAGACTTTGCCTACAATAGATCTGGGATGTTGGCTGCTGCTTGTCCAAATCCTAAGTGTATTGAGTCCTTATGTGTTGAGCTATGAATGAGCTAGCTGAGTGACTACAGGGTTGGGATTTCACACAATCTTGATTAGATTTTAATTGCAAACTTTGCAATTTGTGGTGTTCGAACAGCAATGCTGGATGATGTGTTAATAAGGAATCCGCTTGACACCGTTTCTTGATTATAAAGTTTATTATATCAAAGTTTCAGCATCGATTTACAAGCTCTGCAGAAGCTTGGAGAGTGACCCAGCCCAAATGTACACACTGTCTCTCAGTACTTCAAACACACTTAATATAGGATATGTCAGGTAACACATTAGGTAACATAGAATGTTGAACATTGTGAGTTGGCAGGTTAAAGTCTATAGAAGGGGCACCAAAACTAACATAAAGTCCCTTGAATGTTTACAGCCACCAATTACTCCACTCCACAAATAATACCTCCTTCAAAATATCACTCCACTAAGATGTAAATCATTAACCCTTTGCATTGGTAGATATGACAGTGCTTAATTTGAACCCTTATGAAAGAACTTGATTCAAATGTATAAGTCATTAGATACTACAAATTCAATCAGATATCGATTCAGACCCCCATTGATGCCATGGCAGTACAGTTATAGGTGGGTATTTTAGACTTGTGACAATGTACTGTATCTGAATATTCTATTACAATGCACAACTAAGAACCACCAAGAAAGTGAATGAATTCACTCCAGTTCTGATGTCTTTACACTGGCTTTCTGTATCTCAAATAATTGATTTACTAATGGCCTGTTGGTTTATTAAACACTGAATGGTTTAGGACCAAAATACTGCACATGTGGGATCTGCTGCTACATTAGGAACCATCCAGACCTCTCAGGTTGTCTGGGACAGAGCAGAACTTAAGATGGAGAAGCAACGTTTTCTATGGAGTTTCGATGCACCACATATCTTGTACAAATTCACAGAAAACTGCAGCTGTGCTACAACTGTCACTTCTTTCAAATCAAGGCTGCATAATTAGGATAGAGAGAAAATAATTATATAATATTCTTTTTGATGGTGCCTTTTTTAAAGTAATTTTTAATATTTTGCTCTACACTGTGACTTTTTATTCTTGTACTTCACACCTGTCTTATTCTATTTTTGCTGTTTTTATATTCTCTTTAACATGTTTTTTATTGCTTTTAACTGCTCTTTAATGTTTTATGTGAAGCACTTTGAATTGCCTTGTTGTTGAAATGTACTATCCAAATAAAGATGCCTTGTCTGGCAACACTATATTACAGTGCAGTGAGAAAGTCTTTTTTATTGTTATGGCACATTGTAGTTGAAACAAAATACAGTATGTGCTGACTCAGAGTTTTTACCTCCATATTGGGTGAACAATGTGAGAGTCATCACACTAAGAATGCATAGCTCCCAGTTTTAAGACAATGGACATTGATCCTAAACATACAAAGCAAACATTGATTTGTTGATGGCCACACAGGAGTATTGTTGATCTACTTTATCACTGACATTACATAGCCTAAACAACTTATACAGTAGTGCTCAAAAGTTGGCATACCTTTGAAGAATTATTAACATGTATACCATGTGTAAAGAAAACATGAGTGAGCAGGCAAAACACATTTTATCTGTTATGGGATTCACATGGAACTGTAGGTCCTAACAGAATGGCACAATCATAAAACAAAAAAAATGAACTGACCACTGTTCAAAAGTCTACATACCCTTAGTTCTTAATACTGTGTATTGCCACCTTTAGCATCAATGACAGCGTGCAGTCTTTTGTAATAGTTGTCTATGAGGCCCCAAATTCTTGCAGGTGGGATAGCTGCCCATTAACCTTGGCAAAATGCCTCCAGTTCATGTAAAGTCTTTGGTCCACTTGCATGAACCGCACGTTTGAGATCTACCCAGAGTGGCTCGATGACATTAAAGTCAGGAGACTATGATGGCCGCTCCAGAACTTTCACCTTTTTACTGCTGTAACCACTGGAGGGTCAACTTGGCCTTGTGCTTGGGGTCATTGTCGTGCTGGAAAGTCTAAGAGTGTCCCATACTTGCAGAAGAATGCACATTGTCTGCCAGTATTTTCTGATAACATGCTGCATTCATCTTGCCATCAATCTTCACAAGATTCCCTATGCCTTTAGAGCTCACCCCCCTCAAAAACTTCAGTGAGCCACCACCATGCTGGGGATGGTATTCTGTTCACTTACAGGCCTTGTTGACCCCTCTCCAAACATATCCCTTATGGTTGTGGCCATAAAGCTCTATTTTGGCCTCGTCACACCAAATTACAGTGTGCCAGAAGCTGTGAGGTGCGTCGAGGTGTTTTTGGGCATATTGTAACCAACTTTTTTATGGCATTGACGCAGTAAAGACTTCTTTCTGGCAACTCGACCGTGCAGCTCATTTTTGTTCAAGTACCGTCGTATTGATCTCCTTGCAACAACCGCACCATCTTTTTCCAGAGCAGCCTGTATTTCCCTGACGTTACCTCTGGGTTCTTCTTTGCATCCCAAACAATTCTTCTTGCAGTTTTGGTTGAAACCTTTCTCGGTCGACCTGACCTTGGCTTAGTATTGAGAGATCCAAGAATTTTCCACTTCTTAATAAGTGATTGAACAGCACTGACTGGCGTTTGCAAGGCTTTGGATATCTTTTTATATCCTTTTCCATCTTTATAAAGTTCCAATACCTTGTTACGCAGGTCTTTGGACAGTTCTTTTCTGCTCCCCATGGCTCAATATCTAGCCTGCTTAGTGCATCCACAGACACTAATTACAATTTACAAAGCCAAAGGTGTGGGAAATAACCTTTAATTGCTATTTTGTGTCACTTTGTGTGCCTGTAACAAGGCCAAACATTCAAGGGTATGTAAACTTTTGATCAGGCCATTTGGGTTATTTCTGTTATAAATATTGTTTAAAAAGCATCCAAACATGTAAAAAGATATGTCTTAATGTGAACACTATGCTTGAATCAAAGACAGTTATTTTGCATGAGTCATTTTTTTCAAAATCTATGCCAAAACTTATGCCAGGGTATGCAAACTTATGAACACAACTGTACAATGTAACATTGGATGACACTGTCCTGCATTACAATTTACACATACACCTATGTTTAGAGTACACCTTAAACTATATTTGTGGCCTGTTTTAAAAAAAAATTACTTCTTCAGTAATGGGCTTGGCACTGTGTGCAAAAAAATATTGTTGGTTTTGGTATTTCCGTGGGATTTGTTGGCCATAACAAAAACATAGAATATCCTTTATCTTGTCCAAATACTTTTTTGTGACCTATAATTGGAGGTCTGTGTACTGTAATCTAATGTACGTCAATAGACTCCGATTGAAGCCAAAAGTCAGAACTTTACCGTTAAAAATGTTTTTTCATTCAATAGTTATATACATAATATGCATAAAGACCCCGTGGGCTCTCTGGAGAAGTGTTAAGAGCTGCATGACATTCATGACAGGTGGCATGCCATTACTATTTCACAATACAACAGAAATAAGATTATCCCAAGAGGCCTACACATTCAGAAAACACCTTCTGGTGTGGACTATGAGTGCTTCATAAGGGTTTACGTAACGGGCATTCCTTCTCCCTTACCATACAATATGTGCTTAAAGATGAGTGCATGCTACAAGAGAATTGAAAGGTAAGAGACCCTTGATTAAAAGATCTTGAGATAATCCAACTATCCAGAGACACAGGGATCATAAAGATTAGTTATTTTCAAAGAAAAGATTTTTTATAAAAGAGATTAGTGGTGTGAACTAGAATCAGATTTACGGCCTTCTAACACCGGAAAGTCCAAACCAAGGTCTGGACCAAGGTCTGTGTTTTTGCTAGAGTTGATACATTTGATCTGGTTAGTTTTGGTTCCATAGTGCAGTTATGCAAGCGCAAAGAACTACAGATGGTCCGATAGCATTTTTTTTTGGCTTCTCAATACCGATTCTGAGCCATGAGCTTGTGTATTGTATTCAACACTAGTATCACACTAGTGATACTACATTTTCTTAAGTTTTAACAACTGTACACTACTATCCCTGTATGGATCTGATATTATTTCTATCTTTGTTGTACTGGTTTTGGCTCAAATTAAACTCTTTGTGAAACATGAACAAACACAAACAATGAATGTCACAGAACTTTATTTTATTATCCAGTTTTACAGTCAGTTTTAACAGAAAAAAACATAAATAAACTACTTTAATGTAGATTTTCTTTAGGGCTTTATTACGTGATATTGGATCAGTGCATAAACGCCAGTACTTCCCGATACCAGCGTTTTAGGCAGTATCAGCGTCCGAACATCTCTACAAAGAACTATACATACTACATCCTGTCGTCATCACACGTGTGAGCCGCGTCTCCCGATAGTTGTGATTGAGTGGTTTATAGATGTGCAAACTCTCGTATTCTCGCTGTGGGGTCTGAATTGTTTCTGACTGCTGCTCTCCCCCATGCTACTGCTGCTCTTTTTGTTTTATTGTTGAGAAGCAAAACACTGGAACTTTACTTGGATTTAGAGGAGCTACAGCATTTATTCAAACTGACAAATTGAAAGCTACCGTGTACATTTACTACCACTACAAGTAAAATGTTGTTGTGTTTTTTTCTGCTCTTATAGCCAAAAGCTGTCTGCTCTGAGCGCATTCACTGTCACGCTGTCTCATGTACATACTAAGCACTGAGCTATTCCTTAAAGGAATTTACCCAGTATTATAACACGAAGATGTACCACACCTTATGGAATTTTGCAGAAATGAGCTGTTTGAGTACAAAACCCACACTTTGTCCAGCACTGCAACACTTCTACATGCTGCTGGGAACCAAAACACAGCAAATACCTGCAAACAAGAAGATTGATTTATTCTACATGTCCGGAGGTCAAATATCTTTACATTTTCATGGAGGAACAGTCTTGCAGCCCAAAAGACGGACTTAAGAAAACATGGAATCTCAACTGACGGTTTGATGTCGATATTGCCTGAACACCACACAGCAACTTAATATGTAAAATGTTGATCTTTGTGCCTGCAAGCTTTGCTGAAAACACGTTGCTGGGAGACGGATGTTTGAGTGGTCTTGTGATCTTCAACACATTTTATTTACCTTTTTCCGCTTTAAGCTCATGATTTGATTGTACCTTTTTTTAAGTCTGTGAAATATTTTCACTCATGAATCTTGTTCCACATAGCTGCTTATTTGAGAAATGATTACACGTGAACTAACGTGTAATCAGCTTCACTTGTTTTTCAGTCAGAAAAGACTGACATTATCACTACAGACGAAAAGCAAGGCTCCCAAATCATGTTTTCATAATGAATAGATAATAGAGGACACGGGAATCAACCTTGTTTTTATTATATTCCTGAGGCTATTACAGCAAGAGTCTATTGTTGGAACATAAAATGGACTGAAAGAAACACAACACTGTCAGGTTTGTAAGAAGAAGAAAAAAGAGAGAGAGAGAGTGCTGGAAATGACAGTTCAATCAAATGGTGGGTAATAGTTCATTTTATCTGTGTTCGTGTTCCTAGGGCGCTATCATGACCAGGCACCTGCAACCCAGAGAAAATGCAAGCACAGTAAGGGGGCATCCAACTTCAAACAGGGCCAGGATTTGAGTCAAAGATTTCAATCAGCCCTGGCACTATCCCAGCCTGCAGGCATGGATCTGTGGAACTGTCTATCTATGGACAGACTGGGGTCGCTGCAACACAAGCTAGATAGTTATTTGTCTGTAAGATTTACTGTCCAGAATATATTTATTTGACTTAATTTCAGTCAGGACATTCACATCAAAGTTTTCTATTGCAGAAAAAAAAGCATTTTAGCTTGGTGGTGTCATTCTGCTCATGTGTGCTCTGGAACATATCTGAACAAGATTGACACAAACTGTCCCTGAGCAGCATACAAACTCCCCCTACAGAGGCTGAGATACATGACATTTAATGAACTTAAGATTCAAAATCCCCATGCGAATGAATGCTAATACTGAAGAGGAGATGGGATGGCGGGAGTTTTTTTGTCTGAAAGCAGTAGATAATGTAGAGCTTACTGTATGCAGACTGAGTGAGTGCCAAATGTTTATAGGAACACTACATCAAATGTTTTAGTTATTACCTGCTTTATTTAACTCTTTGAACTCTGCAATAGAAACGGTCCGCAAGTGCCTACATTGGTATGTTTGCTTATTGTGATGTCATTTCTTGGAGTATCTTCAAATGCTTCAGATCCCTACAATCAGTACAACCTAAGCTGAAAGGTTATGTAAGTCAATAAACCATGCTAATCTTTATTATTATTTTTATAATTAAAAGTATTATAACTGTGTCATGAATGAAATCATGATCCAATTATCATCCCACTTTGGACCTGACATCATGTAACATGATGGTGATATTGCTAGCGTACAACTGGTGTGAAAGACAGAAGCCTTGCTCCTAATTTCCACCGGTTGCAGAACTGCTGTGGATCTGCTCCGCTGCGTGTCGGCTCCATGGTCCGCCGTCAACACCCACCAGATCCGGATTTGTTGCGGAACGGCTGCGGCCATGACTGACAGCTGAAGTCTCGAGGACCCACGACATCTCGCAAATTCATGTAGAATAGAACCACAAAAACATCCAGAGGAGTATAGGGGAAACAACTCTGTTCTGTGTAGTGCAGGAAAATATGATCTGCCGTGAGCACGTTCAACTCTCTGTAAGCTCTCCGGCGTCTGGCAGAAATAGAAGCTCTGCGTATCTGCTCCAGCGGGCTGAAGATCACCGGAGCTGGGACGGAGTCGTTCCGCAGTCGTTCCGCAGTCTGTGCAAATACACACATTGACTTTAACGGAAACCTAATGACCCCTCCGTCAACTGGCAACTTATTTTTCGGTGTGCAAGAACACACAGAGGGTAGAGTGCGTGAGGCAAGACATTATTGTGTCGAATTATTAATATCTGCTGTCATCTACACATCTGTAAGCACCAATATTGTTCTTTCAGTGTATTACTGTAGAGGCCAAATTACCCATTTATTCATTATTTCTGGTTTCAAAGGTTGATGTATAGCCCTGATTTAAATGTGTTATGCCATTTCCATTAGGAAATTAATCATAACTTCAAATTTCATTTGTTATTTTTATAAATGATTTTTGTCATTTATGATTTGCAGTAGCACTGCATATGCTTGGGGGGAACTGTAGCATTTTTCTATAAAGTTGAAATGTTCTTGTGTGGATTGGACACCAAATCGGAGTGTGGTCAGGGTTTAACTCGAGGGGATTACGTGCAATGATGTGCTAAAACTCTAGCTTCACCTGGCATTACCTGGGTCCCTGCTGGGTCAGATTTCGCTCCAGCACGAGAGGGAGAAATCTAAAAAGAGTTGATGGACTCGGTAGCTAGAAGAAATAAGAGAATTGGGGCATAATATTCTGAAATCGAAATGCAAATTGGAAAACTTCAACCACAGAAAATGTACATTAGTGGTGCTGGTTAGTTTACATGCATGTGTGTAGTCCCATGTGTACTAATTCAGTAGGGAATATTCTGCGATATGTGTTTAGCAAGCCTGTGAGGGCTGGCTGGAGCATCCTGATAAGGACTCAACGGTGCAGGGCACTGGGCTGCAGTGTGTAGTGTATTGTGTAGTTAGTGGTTTGGTATTGGTGTTCTCCCCTGCCTGACCTGTCACAGTGTTATCTGAAGGCACCCAGGGTGCTCCTTAGGGGTGGGTCTCAGTACCAGTACAGACAATTACCTCAGTGGGATAAACTGAGGTAATTAAGGCTGTGTCATATAGAGCAAGTTGAGATGGAGGGGTAAGACGGGTAGGCCATCATATGTAAGTTATAATTCATTATAGTGAGAATGAATAAGTGATTTCTTTGACAAGATAAATTGAAAACAATGCAAATGCTGAATTTTTTTTTTTTTTTTTTTGACAATTGGGGTCTATTCATCTTACCTGGTAACTTCAACACTGGCTGCTTTCAAGGTAATACTTCCAACAACTTGAAAATCAAAGTCTTAAATTCTGAAGCTTGCCTGAAACACAACAATAAATGTGAAATGTGTATGTGCCTTACAATCTGAACAAACTGAGAAACAACAAGTCAGCTGCTGAGTCAACAAGGAAATGTTTTTATTCATTCAAGCTGCCCAAACCTGGTCAGTACTACATAAATAAATGTACCTTTTCAGCCAAGCATTGTCCATTAGTATGAGTAATGGTCTAAGTGAGAACTGAAAGACCTTTATGAGGCATTTTGCAATTTCTAGACACAATACCAAAATAATGATAACCAATTTTCTTCTTTTGTAACTGCTTTACATTCACATACAGTATGTATATTGGAAATGTTTGCCTTAACCTCACCTTCTTAGAATTTGAAAATACATTTTGGTTCACTGACAGGAAGCTTTTGGGTCTTTACTTTCATACGTTTTTGGCATGATGCAGATTTTTAAAATATGCCTTTCTACAAAGGTACATCATGGTAATGTACTAACTCTGATGTGCTAGCCTTACATGATTTTAAGTTTGCTAAATACAGTATGTGATATCACATCTCTCACTGTATGCCAAAGTGCTTCTGGCAGAGACCTGGTGTGAAGCAGCGTTACCATGGTAACAGCTCTCAAAACAGCCATTAAATAGTTATGTGTGTTCATGAAGAACACTCAATTCCTTTAAGGAATAGCTCAGTACTTTTTGGTACCCCTTTAAGAAATAAAGAGTGAGTGTTCCTGGCTGTATGTTGTTGGCCTGCACCCACGGTGAACATGCTGCTAACACTATAAGGTTCCCTGTGGGATGGCATGACAATAGAGTCATCAACATTTCATCTGACGAGTCTAACAGAAGTGTATTTTGATTGTCCAAGTGAAATGAGAAGCAAGAAAGAGTGCCTTAACTTTTATTTTACAAGATCATCTTGGCTCCTTTTCTGGAATGTGAGTGTGGTCTTTGGAAAACGGAGACATGGTTATCAGAAGACACTTCTTATGGGAATACACTCTCAGACAAACTGGATGAAGCATGCAAAGGAGACATTCATTTTTACTCAGAGAAGGCAAGAGAAAGAGAGGAGGAAATAAAAAGACATTAAGAAAACCTTGGCGTGGCACTCCACTCCCAGACTTTGTATTTTCACATGTCACATCTTCTCTTTATTCCCTCATCTACCTGGACTGTGTGATAAGAGGTGAGAAAACCTTTCCATGAAAACCAAAATCTATAGTGAATCATGAAGGCATTCGTATAGAATAATTAATTCATAATTCTTCATGACTACACTCATAAATACACATAGTGCTTACAGATTAACTATACCAGCAATCGGTGATCATTATAGATGTGACTTATAATGAAGTATGAATGCCTTATGGGTGCTCTTGACTAGTTATAAACTAAAGGTTGACTGATAGGGCTTATATTCCCTATATATACACAGTATATACTGTACATAAGCCATTATACCTATACTCATCCATACACAAGTAACTGCAGTAAGGTCTAGTCCAGCAGGCAACCCAATATAGGCTACAGTCCTGCTGTTATTATGATGTAATTATACTTATCAACCGTTGGTGGCATTAAGAAGTGTAGCAATGGGCCAGTAAATGCAGTAAAGAAGAAGACTACTTGCTTATGAATATGCATGTGAAGCGCCTTTAAGTGTGGCCAAACTATTGTTGTTTTTCTGGGAAGATTTCAGAATTTCAAGACAGCCTCTAGCTCACCCAGTAAGATGGTTTTCTCCATGTTGGCTGAATCCTGCAGCGGCCCGGGTTCAAATGCGACCTGTGGCCCTTTCCTGCGTGTCGACCCCCATCTCTCTCCCACGTCACTTTAACAAAGGGAAATGCCCCCAAAAAATTATAATTAAAAACAAATTCCAGAATTTCTGTCTTATATTTAGTGATGGCCAAATAATCGTCATTTAGTGACTTTCTTAAGCTTCATTTTGCCATCCTTACGTACATGCTACTCAGAGGAAAAGAAGCACCGGGGCCTGCAAACTTTTTTTTAACACATGGATTTCACAGTGCTTGGGTGAACCACGCCAGTCTATGCATGATGATTGAAAATTCTTTGTGAATCTCTGCAACCCCCATTCATTGCCAGCTCTGAGTGCAGAATATAGCAGCCAGGAGGAACATACCGGCAAAAAAAAAAAAATTCTTTACAAGGGCACCCAAGTCTTTTGATATCCACATTACTTATGTGAGGAAGAAAAGTAGGGGAATTTGCGAATCAAAGGCAATATCAAATCCACTGGGATCTAAGGAGGTCCTTTTCTATCCTGCCCAGCTCTGGGTCACCTATAATGACAAAATGCATTACTTCACCTCTCCAACAGCAGCAGCAGAAGAAAACTGAATCAAAGAACTTCTGAAACTTGCCTAGCTTCACTGGCCCCTCAAACCTCTATAAGTAATGACCCAGAAAAGGAGTTTGTGACAAAGAAATCAGTGTAATGAGGTTGCTAGATAAGTTATTATTTTAATCCAACAATCATTAGCATAGTTCATCTCAAGCCTATTACTTTATACTCCAAATAGCCTATAACAAGTCTTGCAATAGGCACCCAGGCTGAGGCTGTGCTTGGTATTCATAGTGAAATTCCAGATCTTGATGGAAAAATCGAGAGAGAAAGGGAATGCTGATTCTGCCTATACCTGTTGAAATGAGAATACCTAGCATACTGCAAATTAATTACATTCAGAGCCACGGAAGCAAAATTAGTTTGTAAAGTATAGGAACATAATAGGATAAAACTCTATAAAAAAAAGATAAAAAATTGGTGTTATTAAAAGAGATTTGTACTCATCAGCCCTACATTGCAATATTTTACTTCTTCAATGTCCTTCCTTTCAGCATAGGGCATTCTATTAGCATACCTTTGTAAAAATCTTTTTATTATTTTTCTTCTTTTCACAGGGCACAAAAACACTTAAACTAATGCTATAATATGAACTCTTAAAAAGCAGCGCAGACATAAAACAGACAACACCCAAAATCTAGGTTCTACCACTTCAGCAAAACAAAACAGGATGGAAGACTCTGGGGGGAAAGAAAGCTTGATCAACTGATTAACTGAACAACACCAGCAGCAATGGATTTCATCTTTGATATATCTCTTCCTCTTTTATACATTCCCAGCTTACACCCACTCCTGTGCACCATGTGTGGCACAGTGGCAGAGGGGCTGCCTCCGACACTCTTTCATTTTTCACACCAGGAGTATCCCTCGGTTTACAAGAATGCGATGGAGATGGCTGTGGGTCGATTGAAAACGCAGCGGGGCCCTTTGGGTTAAAGTGCCACGATCAATTACGGGATTATGGATCAAAGAGCCAAGCTGAATTCCGACTGTGAACTAGGAATCACAATGACAACAACAATGACAACAACATAAACAGCATACAGTACTCTGTATTTCAATCACTCACAAAGGATTGTGTGCACCTGCAGGACATACACTGCAAAGATTACAGATAGAATCTGAATGGGGAGTGTAGCTGATCTACCGGAGGGATTGCACACTAGATTTATTCTCATTTGGTATCTTGATGAAGCTGGTGGAGAGCGTCAGTCCTATTGGGTTGAGATATGGTGGCTGCTAAAGTCCCAACATTTGATTTGTATAATTTTGACATATGAAAGCATTCGTTTACCCTTGCGTGCCCTGTAGGGAAGCAGATCTTTTTATTTTCTTGGTGTAAAACAGAATGTGTCCTTGCTGCATGGTGGTTTAACACTGTGACTTTCACTGCACTGTTATGCTATTTTCTTCCCACTTGTGTATGCAACTATATTGGTGTTACATTGGGCCTTAAGTGCTACGCAGTAGTGGAAGAAGTATTCAAATCATTATCTTACTTAAAAGTATGTGAACATCCTGAATTCATTGAATGCCGACCTAACACCAAAATGACTTTTCCAGGCCATTTCCATATTATAATTTTTCTAACAGCTAGCTAGATTGGTTATATTTTTCAAAATGAATTTAGCTATGCTCATGCAATTTGTGACCCTCCAAGATCCCCAGTCTTTACATAGTATGACAGTCTATAATGTTAGATGTGAGATGATTGTCTCTAGATGTGAGATGGTGTCAGACTTTAGTCTTTTCAAAGTATGTTAAAAGTTTTATATTATTTCCCTAGTTCAAGGAATTGTACCTGTAGAGTTGAAATTAGCAAACATTATACCAGTTTATAAAGAAGATGAGCCTGCAATCTTTAACAATTATAGACCATTTTCTGTGTTACCAGCCCTGTCCAAGGTTCTTGAAAAACTTGTTTACACAAGAATAATTCAACATCTGGACAAAAATAATATTTTATATGCTCACCAGTATGGTTTTAGGAAACAACACTCTACTTACGTGGCACTTGTCCATTTTTTGACTGAAATATACAAAGTCAAAAGATAGAAAAGAAAATACGGTTAATCATTTCATTCTATTAAAAAAGCTTTCTCATTATGGTATACGGAACAAGTCACTACTCTGGTTCACTAGTTATCTTTCAGATCGGTTTCAAACTGTCAACTACAATGGGAAAGATTCCCCCCCCCTCTTCAGTGTGGCTTACCGCAGGGTTCCATCTTGGGTCCCTTGTTATTTTTATTATATGTTAATGACCTCCCTAATGTCTCAGATAAACTTTCTAAAATTTTATTTGCAGATGATACAAGTGTGTTTTACTCCCATAAAAACACTGATATTTTAATAAAAGTAGTTAATGAAGAACTTGACAAGTTATCTACTTGGTTCAAGTCCAACAAACTGTCACTCAACATAAAAAAACAAGTTATATATTTTTTGGTATTATGGTATCTGATACATTTAAATCTTCAATGAAAATTCAAATTGATAATATCTCCATTAATAATGTTAAAACTGCTCGTTTCCTTGGCGTTATACTAGATGACTCTTTATCCTGGAAACCTCACATTAGTGCCACAAGTACAAAAATAGCCAAAGTGGTCGGTATACTAGGGAAAACTTGGCACCTGATTAACAAAAAAGTTGCGATTATGTTGTATTATTCAATGTTGTATCCATATATCAATTACTGCAATGTTGCTTGGGCTAGCACCCACCCAACTAAACTGGAATCTAATTTCCGACTTCAGAAGCGAGCTTTAAGAATAATATTTTGTGTTAATCGTAGACACCCCTCTCAATCATTGTTTGCTCAGGCAAGTATTCTTAGTATTTATCAAGTGAATCAACTTCAAATAGCTCTATAAAAAAAGTTATTTCCCCAGCACCTTTGTAATATTTTTACTTTTATTAATGAATTTCACCAGTATCCGACTCGTGGTAGCTGTCTTATTAGGCCCCCCTACTCTCGTACGACTCAAACACAGTTTAGTGTATTGTATAGAGGGTCAAAGATATGGAACAGTCTCCCCACTTCACTCATTGAGCTTTCTAAAGAACAGTTTAAACAGAGAGTCAAAGTGTTGCTCCTAAGTTCTCTGATTTTTCCATTTGGGTTTGTGTTCTAAATGTAATTTTATAAAAATAAATGTTTTTTTGGTTTTGTGTTGTTGTTTTTTTGTTTTTTTTAATATAATATATAAATTGTTTTTAAATTGTTAAATGTAATTTGTTTCTATGGAGATTGCAACTTATTAAGCCCCTTGAGGGTTTTTCGGCAATCGTCCCTCACATCTTTGTTGTGAAACATATAATATGTTTGTTTTGTTGTGAAAATAAAATAAATCAAATCAAATCTCGAGACACTTTACAGATAGAACAGGTCTAATTTACAAGGACCCAACAGTTCTAGTAGTTTCCTACAGAGCAAGCAACAGTGCGACAGTGGCGAGGAAAAACTTCCTTTTAGGCAGAAGTTCATGGCATAGCAGAGCACTGTGCAGCATTATTAACTTAATGTAGTGAGTATAAAGTAGCATAACATGAAAATACTCATGTAAAATATAAGTACCTAAAAATTGTACTTACAGTGAGGAAAATAAGTATTTAAACACCCTGCTAATTTTGCAAGTTCTCCCACTTCATGGAGAAATCATGGAGGGGTCTGAAATTGTCATCGTAGGTGCATGTCCACTGTGAGAGACATAATCTAAAAAAAAATAATCCAGAAATCACAATGTATGATTTTTTAACTATTTATTTGTATGATACAGCTGCAAATAAGTATTTGAACACCTGTCTATCAGCTACAATTCTGACCCTCAAAGACCTGTTAGTCTGCCTTCAAAATGTCCACCTCCACTCCATTTATTATCCTAAATTAGATGTACCTGTTTGAGGTCATTAGCTGCATAAAGACACCTGTCCACCCCATACAATCAGTAAGAATCCAACTACTAACATGGCCAAGACCAAAGAGCTGTCCAAAGACACTAGAGACAAAATTGTACACCTCCACAAGGCTGGAAAGGGCTACAGGGACATGTCCAAGCAGCTTGGTGAAAAAAGGTCCACTGATGGAGCAATCATTAGAAAATGGAAGAAGCTAAACATGACTGTCAATCTCCCTCGGACTGGGGCTCCATGCAAGATCTCACCTCGTGGGGTCTCAATGATCCTAAGAAAAGTGAGAAATCAGCCCAGAACTACACGGAGAAGCTAGTCAATGACCTGAAAAGAGCTGGGACCACCGTTTCCAAGGTTACTGTTGGTAATACACTAAGACGTCATGGTTTGAAATCATGCATGTCACGGAAGGTTGCCCTGCTTAAACCAGCACATGTCAAGGCCCGTCTTAAGTTTGCCAATGACCATTTGGATGATCCAGAGGAGTTGTGGGAGAAAGTCATGTGGTCAGATGAGACCAAAATAGAACGTTTTGGTCATAATTCCACTAACCGTGTTTGGAGGAAGAAGAATAATGAGTACCATCCCAAGAACACCATCCCTACTGGGATGCATGGGGGGGTGTAGCATCATGCTTTGGGGGTGTTTTTCTGCACATGGGACAGGGCACTGTATTAAGGAGAAGAGGACCAGGGCCATGTATTGCGAGATTTTGGGGAACAACCTCCTTCCCTCAGTTAGAGCATTGAAGATGGGTTGAGGCTGGGTCTTCCAACATGACAATGACCCGAAGCACACAGCCAGGATAACCAAGGAGTGGCTCTGTAAGAAGCATATCAAGGTTCTGGCGTGGCCTAGCCAGTCTCCAGACCTAAACCCAATAGAGAATCTTTGGAGGGAGCAGCCCAGAAACCTGACTGATCTAGAGAAGATCTGTGTGGAGGAGTGGGCCAAAATCCCTTCTGCAGTGTGTGCAAACCTGGTGAAAAACTACAGGAAACGTTTGACCTCTGTAATTGCAAACAAAGGCTACTGTACCAAATATTAACATTGATTTTCTCAGGTGTTCAAATACTTATTTGCAGCTGTATCATACAAATAAATAGTTAAAAAAATCATATATTGTGATTTCTGGATTATTTTTTTTGGAGATTATGTCTCTCACAGTGGACATGCACCTAGGATGACAATTTCAGACCCCTCCATGATTTCTAAGTGGGAGAACTTGCAAAATAGCAGGGTGTTCAAATACTTATTTTACTCACTGTAAGTACAGTACTCAATAATAAAAAAACACTTAATTACAAAAGAAGTACAGTACTCAAGTAATTGTTACTTTCTACCACTGGCGCTGCCGAAACATGTTTCACAGAGACCGTGTGGCTGAATACACCAAGTGTAGACTGGCGGACTACTGTAGCTGCTGATGTTGGTTGGGTTAGGATGGGTTAGGGTTAGTAAAACATCTGCAACTGGCTTAAAATGAGTCACCAAATCTACTAAATAACGTGAAGTCAAAGATATCATTGGAATTTTAAAAAGTGCTTGCGGACTTTTGGTCTCACACAGGACATGAATGTTGGTCTCCTAAATTAAAGTTACCTACCTCCTTATGCGGAAAATGGCACGCTCTTAAACTTCAAATCATGTAATCCAAATAGTTCATAGCCTTGAAATAATAACCATTTATAACGCCTATGTTGCCTTATTCCTTTGTGTTACAAACTTGACGTCATTGTCAGAGTTTTCAGTTTTCAATGTAGGCCTACTTTAGTATGTGCCTACATCTTCTTATGCATGTTCTCTTCCTCTCCTCCTGCCATCCTGTGTGTTATGGGCTGCCGGTGAGCTCGGCTGATTGAATGATTGACTGTGTGAGTAGTTTGCTACAGAGAGTAGATTGTCCCAAGTCTCCCAGCCTGTGGTTATAAAAAGCAGTCTTCTCCCAGTACCTGCGGGCTTTCGTCTCTTCACTCCCAGTTGGTCTGCCAACAGGAAGTCTCCATGAAATGTGATCAATCACTGAAATAACAGCTCAGGTTCCGTAAGGCTGGGAATGTTATGTTTAACCCTTCTTTTCTCCTGTTGATTAGGAGATAGGTTTGTGAGTTGTCTTTTGATTTCTCTTATTTCCTCTTCTATCTCATCTGCTTATTGAACTAATATATTAAATTCACATTCTACACTTAACCCATGTAGCCTCTTTTCCTAATGCAGCAGTTATTGTAAATACACATTTGTTTCTGTATTCATTGTTTATGTCATATTAATGTTTACTAGATTTATTTGTTTTATGTATGCACCATTCACCAAGGGAAATTCCACATAACTGTAACTTATTGTGGCAATAAACCCTTTTCTGTCTGATTGTTTTTTTATAACATCTTTAGTTTTCAAAGGGCACATACAGTATAAAAGAAGACAGCTTGAAGTAAAAAATAAAGCCCTCATTTTAGCCCGCCTGCAACTTCTTAACAAAACAAAACAACAAATTTAAAAAAAAAAAATTTAATTTTAAAAAAGAAAAAGAAAAAAAAGAAACGCTTGACAACAAAAAAGTAATTAAAAAAATAAAATAAAGAAATAACTAAAATAAAATAAAATAGAAGGTGTGCACACTTGAGGCATGCTCAACGTAGAAGGTTTGCACACTTGAGGCATGCTCAACGTAGTCAGTCAAAATAAGGCACTGTAGCCATTGCATGTCATCTGGAAATATACTTTGAGATCTCGGACCATGCTAGACCATAGAGGCCACTCTGAAGAGTCCCTGCACCATCTTCCCCAATATAGTCCAAGAAGGAGTTCCAGGTTTTGAAAAAGCGAAAAGGCATGTCCCTGAGCCAGAAGCTAATAGCTTCTAATGGGAGAAGCTCCAACACACGTCGAGTCCATTGTGGAATTGTGGGAACAGAGTGCATCTCCTTGCATTAAAGAGATGGTTGTTTCTTGAATATGACATCAATTTCTTGACATATTTTGACCCAGAAGTCATTAATAAAAGGGGCCTGTCTCTGATTTTGAGTAGGTACGTTTAGGTTGTTGTACTTTGTTTCCCATTTTTTATTATTTTGCTGTTAGCTCATTCTGACACAAGAATACTCATGCAGTGTTAACCTACTTTGTATGTAAGCAAAATAAATAGCCTATACTAGCTGTTAGTGTAGGCTAACGTTACCGTCGCTGTGTTTTCACTAACACCACCTCACTACCACTAGTTTTACAGTACGTTTTAGAAATTCATGGTGAATAACCCTCATTTATATAGAATTATACCTAATATTTGAGTTAAAAAGAAAAAATTATGAATTATTTTGACAAATAGTTAAGATCAGAGGAACCTAGATATGAGTTTAGTCAGGAATTAAAGTGATCAATTGTATTTGCAAAGTACGTTGTATGGAATCTAATTAATTTATTTGTGGTATTTTGGTTAAAAAGAAACCCATATTTCACATATAGACATTTTTTAAAGGGGTCAATTTTGACCAGAGGACAACAGGAGGGTTTAGAGTGTGTAGCTCAACTGCTACCGCCATAGTTTTGTAACCTGTTCTTTAGAAGATCAATTACTTGTAACAGGTAGTCTGCACACATGCATTAGCATTAACCCTCCTGTAAATTTGACCCCTTTAAAAAAAAATTCTGTATCTGAAATATGGGTTTCTTTTTAATCAAATTACCACAAAAAATTATTAAATTCCATACAATGCTATTTGCAAATACAATTGATCACTTTCATTATCAACTGATCAACTAAACTCATCTGATCCTCTGATCTTAACTATTAGTCAAAATAATTCATAATGTCTGCTTTTTTAACTCAAATATTAGGTATAAATCTATATAAACAAGGGTTATTGACCATGAATTCCAAAAAGTAGTGTAAAACTAGAGGTAGTAAGGGGGTGTTAGTAAAAACTAAAAAAAAGTCTGAAAAGGGACGGAAATGTCAAATATTTGTTTTTGACCCGAGAGGACAACACATCATTGTCTATACGTATATACCATGTGCAGTGATGTTTTGTAATAGTGGCGGGGAGACCAGCGTACAGTACTCTGTGTGGTGTTTGTTTAGCAACATAAAAATAATACATGTCAGTGGTAAAATGAATGAATAGGGAAGTGGATACACATGCCTTTTCTACGTTATGGATTTTCAATTTCTTGAAGAAAATGGATTTCAAGTCAACTGCCATTCTAAAAACCTCCACTGGTCATATAAGCTCTTTGCTTCAATGACATGGTGTACTTCTCCAAATCCTTCAAGATGATTGCTTAGCAGACAAATCTGTACTCCTGTCAACTCATCACATGCTCCATTAAAACCAACAGGTCTGAAATAAAATCATTAATGAAGCCATTCATGGGGGTGCAGTAAACTCTTGGCCTGCTGAGACCAGGAATGCAAAAGCAGCAAATTGAAGACGCTTCCTTAACAAAATAACTTGACATGTGTCTCCAGTCAGTGTTGCCTGCCATAAATAAGGCCTGTACTTTACCATGTGGGTGACGAGTGTATGTACATTTAAAGGTTTTAATGGATGAGTGTTCAAATCAAATCCCACAGTATGATTAGGTGCTACTAATCACTTGCATTTTGCAAAACAATTAAACCCCACAGACATTGTTGTATTCTCCGACAACATTTCACACCATCCAATAGTTGTTGAGACATTTTAGTCTGGGGAAAAAAAAGTCGTGGACTCCCCGACCGACTCACTCGCCTTTAAACACTGTTTGTTGCTACCACCCTTTAATTTACTGTTTGCGGTCAAATTTGACCGGGCAGTTTTAACTGCTCTTATTTTAACATAAATACCAATAACCCTAACCCAATGTGTGTGTGTGTGTGTGTGTGTGTGTGAACATTGGTGGTTCACATGCACAAGTGGCAACATCACAACATGAACTATATATGTATGCAAGAGTGTGTGTGTTTCTGTGTGTGTGTGCATGCATGTGTGTGCGACCATTGGTGGTTCACATGCACAAGTGGCAACAAGACGACAGGACAACATGAACTGTGTGTGGGTGTGTGAGAGAGAGAGAGAGGTGTACATGTGCGTGTATGTGTGTGCCTGTGTCTGTTTTTCTGTGTGTACGTGCATGCACACATGTGTGTGTGTGTGAGTGTGTTTGTGTGTGTGTGTGTGTGAGAGAGAATATGTTTTCAACAATATACAAAGCACAGTTCACCAATGGCAAAACATCACACTTTTTTATTCTAGAATTGGTGTTTTCTGCTGTGTTGGCCAATTAACAGTTACACACTTTTATCACAGTTTAATATTGGCCAAAGTTTTATCCCTTCATAGTGTATGGCAGCAGGTCAGTGAATTTTTTTTTCTTCTTCTTCTTCTTTTCTTTCTTTTTTTAATAATGGCTGAATGATCACAGGTGTTAACTTTTAATTAGATGCACTATGCTGAAGAGAAATGGCCCCTCTACTCTTTTTGCTGACTTGAAGCCACAATTTCAAACATGAGTGTAAAGAAATACTCCATATTTTCAGACAACGTTGGAGTGGTGTCTGTCTCGTAGCTTTTTGGTGTTCGTTTATGCTGTTGACTGTGACAACATACAAATTATTTTAGGGACAGGTGTAATTTTATACAGACTTTTGTCACCTGGATCACCCAGTCTCCTACAAATCACATTTTCTGTTTAGACAAATTAATTAGCACTTGCTAACATGTTCTGGAGGAAAAATGACACCTAGATTACAGTCACTGGCCAAATGTTCCAAAGCAGCAAGCATAAAGTGTGACATTATATGGGTATGAAAAGGCGTAAAGGGGTACTTGGTGTCAAGGACTTTGACACCAGAGGGTGATCTTTTACCTTTAAAAATAACTAACCACATTATTTTCCCAAACTAGTGTTTTAGGTGGCAAAACATAACTACAATATTATAGTGTAAATGAAGCTCACACCAGGCAATATACTGCACTTTTGCCTTATAAATCATGCTTGCACTGTCTGCATGTTATTACAGTAAAATGTGGGTTTGAGTGGTTGACCTTTCCAGTGCACCTACTTTTATCACAACACTAATTGGGAGTCCCATTAGTATTGGAAATATGGCCAATTAATACATAATTATATACAAATATTCTTAGAAACACTCAGACAATTAAGCATCCTCGTGGGAGACATATGATGCCTCATGACAGAGAAAAGGCAAGTGGTTTTAATAGGCAACATTTATTTTCCAACTATATCCTTTAAGTATCTTCTGTAATTTTAGGATATTAGCATTTAAAGAACTGTTTGAGATTTGACAGAAAAGGTTGAAATACCATTTAAAGTAAACAAAACATCTTACAGGCAAAAGGGATTTAGTTTCATCCTCACAGCACTCCATTACTGTTTTGAATAGCTCAGTTTACAGTTTATAATCCCCATTCCTGTCTCCTGGGCAGCGGTATGACAGCCTCGCAAGCTCTTTAGCTCACAGTACGGCACAATGAGCTCCTTTCACTTGGGTAAGCAGCGGATAGTCCCAAGAATGAAAGGTTTAGGAGTCATTAGTAAGGTTTCTGCATGTCTGTGCCGGTTTTAATTACTTCACAGCTATCGGTCATGTCCAGTGTGGAGGAGGCGGGATGAGGACAGGGGAAAAAAATGCACTTACTTATTGTGGCACTTCACTCGTCAGAAAAGCGTCAGCTAAAATAAATGTAATGTATTGTCCTATCTATGTAATGTCTTTTAATTTATATTTGGAGGGGGCGTATAGTACCTTTTTTCCCCAGGCTTCTGGTGTGGAGAGCAGAACATGGAGCAGTATGAGGTTTACATTTGTATTATGGCTTGTTCACCAATCTGATAAGCCTAACAAAATACCATATTGCCTGGGCTGCTGTTATTGTCATGATTGTATGTTTTGTTTTCAACCAAATGAGCTGAAGTGGTATCATCCACTATGAGACTGTAATATAAATGAGGAAATACAAAAAGGTCCCTGTTCTGTGTGTAAATTATGATGAGCTTATCTATGCAGCTTAATGAACTGCACACACACTGACATTCTAGAGGCCATTTTCATCCATTTAACATTAAAGCAGCTCAGAGTAGAATAGAAAAGAACCTGCTGCATCCGGAGAAAAAACACTGCACCATCTCAAAACTGGAACAGATTCCCCACCCCATTATGTACCTCCTTGTTATTATGTGAACACTGGCAGGATAGCATTTTTTTGTTTTTCATTAAAAGGCATTTCTCACACACAGATGCCTGCTTGCTCTCGTTATCAAATCTAAATATATTAAACAGAAGTATAAGTACAGTTCTGCAGCAAATTCATAACACCAGGGATGGCCCAAATCTCTCAACATATCATATTTATGTTGTAATTTCACCAATTTCTAGGCTAATTCTGTATCTTGTTTGAGTATTTTTACTACACGGCATGCACCAATGAGGGAAATGTTAACCCCAGAAGCACCATCAACTATATGGTGTTAAATTTAGTTAATGCTATCAGTGCACATTTGCATGGCGCACAATTTTGTTTGTTCTACCTCTGAACTAATTAAGACAAAGCAGGGGAATATTCCCCTTCATTTACTGAAATGTAGTCTCTAATGCTTTTTTTTAATTATTCCTGGATGTTAACCGGTTGCAAAATTGCTTTGACAAAAGGTATTGTTAGAACACTTTATTTCGTTATTTTAAGTTGTTTGTATTAAGACATGTCAGGTGTGAAGGATTGTGCAGAAAGCCCCTTGCTCTATGGGAATCATCAAAGCAAGAATGTTTTATGCATGCACTAGTTAATGCCTAGAGAAAAGATGTCTTAATTCTCAACTTATTCCAAATAAGTGTATTGTGTATTGTGTAGAGAGAAATGAGGACAAACTGAATGATTAAAATGTAGACTATGGTGCCAAGTGACTGTTTTATTCCAATTAGTTTCCAGTATATACAATTTATATTTTGTGAAGACAACCTTTTCACAATCTTTAAGTAAGTCCTATACCATAATGTTATAGAAGCTGATATGCATCAGAATCTTCAATCACTGAACGCATCACTGAATCAAATAGTTTCCATCCAAGAGTGTTTTTATGTGCAATATATCGCAAATAAAAACGCATTAAAAAAACCTGATGGGAACGTCAAAAGTTTGATAAAACTCTACTAATTCCACAAATTTTCCCTTAACACTTTGTACACTCTCTTGGGGTGGTGAAAAAGAGTTGATGTGCTAAATGGGATATGGAAATGCCTTTGCTAAATAATTTCTGAAGGTATTGAACATGACGTGACACAAGCTGTCCGTCTTCACAGAATATTCCCATTACATGTTTTTGTCTCCAGACAGCAAAACATGGCCAATACTAGTTGATAGAACACTTAAAACATGCCCATCCCTCAAATTCCCAAAGACCTCTCTCCATTTTTCTCTTGTATTGTAGATGGGTCAGATGGCCAAGGCGACTTGTTTTGTTTGCAAGTAGCAACCTTTGCTTCTCTTCTTCTTCTAGCCTATTTTATTCCCTCCGACCCAGTTGTTGGAAACATGCCTAATATTTGCACCATTTCAAAAGTAGTTTGCTGAAAACATGGCTAGTAAATGTTGATAATACTGTTAAGCCAAGAAAGTAATGCCCATGTATAATATATTTCTACCCTCACAACCATGATAACTAGCAACCAGAATTTTGTACTATGACAAATGTACTGTGAACTACTATTTCTTTGATTCAGTTTTGCATTCCATACTTGATAGAAGCTCATGAATTGCTGTGTTTTGTAGTATGTACACATGAACATTTGTAGTTACTCAACGTTCTCTTTGAAATCCATTTTGGCTTTTACAGATTTAAGGGAGCGGGAGGGTCAAAGCATCAGGTCTGACAGATTTCAATGGTGTCTTTTGTTGTAACTCAAGGCCTCAGAGCAGCGCAGAACCCATCTTGGTTTGCTTAAAGAAGCAATTTTTGTCAAGCATCTCTCACTCTGTCCATCATTCTCTCAATCCGTAAGGCTCTTCCAACCCCCTAGAATGCTGACATTATATTGTATATGCTATAAGTGCTACCAGATGTATTGCTTGGTATTCAGACCATATAATCCAACTATTTTTTCTCATTAGACCAGATAATGTCTATTCCTCATGCTGTTGGTGTCCTTTAGTTGCCATTTGGCAAACTCCAAGCAAGCTGTCATGCCATTTATTAAGCAGTGGCTTCTGTCTAGCCACTGTACAATCAGCGCATGATGGATGTAGTGGTGCAGACAGGCCTGTTCTCCTTTAAGGTTCTGCCAGCTCTGCAGAGAACCTGACGCTGATTCATTTGGCTTTCACCAATAAGGGCCTTCATACAAAGTTAATGACAAGTTGTCTGAAGACATTTTTCTAATAAGACGGGTTATGAGTTTTACTCAAATACAAATCTACTTACTAAGATGCTTGTCATTGACTCCTAAAGATCTTTCCAAAATCATAATTGAAAACACCTCCCAGCACAAGATTATTATTTAAATCATTTTACAATACAAGTTGTTTAAAAAATGTCCCAGCATGGGGCAGATTGTGCGGGACAGAAAGTCAAGCACAGAAACAAAATAAAACATCCGTTTAAATTTCAAAACAAAATACACCATTACACTATTTTAGTCTAGACAGAAGTTGTGAACTGACCGACATGGCAATCATTTAAACCCCGCTTCTAGCATGGCCAAAATGACTTAAAATGTAAAGACTTTTATAGTGAATAAATTCTCCAAATCATGACATGGAAGTTGGTCAATACTTTCCGTTGTCATTCTACACTATGTCAACAATATGTAGAGTTGACTAAATTGACTCCAAAACAGTGATGCACATAGAATCACAAGGTGACACCCGCTCCTCTGAGAGCCATTGTAATGCACAGTGAGTGTGGTGCCAGTGCTACGTCTGGTGATCCTTAAAGGTTGCCCTTTACAAAGTCAAGCATCGGTGCACCTATTTCGCAGGGATACAAATTTCCCTGTGATGCTGAAGGAGTGTCATCCAGGGCCGGGGGACTAGAGAATGGTGAAAACTTTCACAGCAATCAATGGTAAACTAACCCAACAACAGATCAGGACAGCAGAATGGTTCACTAAGAAGAATCTTGGCCTAAAAAACTAAATCCTCCTTCAAAAAACATCCAGGTGTCCTAGAGCAAGATATTCAACTTTTAGCAGAAAATAAATAAAGAATCATGTTCATTTTTTTTTTTTAACATTCCTAAAGTCTCAGAGAAGTGGTCCGTTAAGATCTGAAAAAATGAGTTTTAGTAGGATGGATAGATCCACACTGGCACACTCTTCCATCTACCTGCAACATCAAGGGCCAACGGACAGTCAAAGTGATGCATTCCCCTCATTGATGTTCCCCTCTTCATCAAATATACAGTGGGTACGGAAAGTATTCAGACCCCTTTAAATTTTTCACTCTTTGTTTCATTGCAGCCTTTTTCCAAAAATCAAAAAAGTTCATTTTATTTCTCAGTAATGTACACTCAGCAACCCATCTTGACAGAAAAAAACAGAAATTTAGAAATTTTTGCATATTTATTAAAAAACAAAAACTGAAATATTACATGGTCATAAGTATTCAGACCCTTTGTTGTGACCCTCATATGTAACTCAGGTGCTGTCTATTTCTTCTGATCATCCTTGAGATGGTTCTACACCTTCATTGGAGTCCAGCTGTGTTTGATTATACTGATTGGACTTGATTAGGAAAGCCACACACCTGTCTATATAAGACCTTACAGCTCACAGTGCATGTCAGAGCAAATGACAATCATGAGGTCAAAGGAACTGCCTGAAGAGCTCAGAGACAGAATTGTGGCAAGGCACAGATCTGGTCAAGGTTACAAAAAAATTTCTGCTGCACTTAAGGTTCCTAAGAGCACAGTGGCCTCCATAATCCTCAAATGGAAGACGTTTGGGACGACCAGAACCCTTCCTAGAGCTGGCCGTCCGGCCAAACTGAGCTATCGGGGGAGAAGAGCCTTGGTGAGAGAGGCAAAGAAGAACCCAATGGTCACTGTGGCTAAGCTCCAGAGATGCAGTCGGGAGATGGGAGAAAGTTGTAGTAAGTCAACCATCACTGCAGCAATCCACCAGTCGGGGCTTTATGGCAGAGTGGCCCGAAGGAAGCCTCTCCTCAGTGCAAGACACATGAAAGCCCGCATGGAGTTTGCTAAAAAACACCTGAAGGACTCCAAGATGGTGATAAATAAAATCCTCTGGTCTGATGAGACCAAGATAGAACTTTTTGGCCTTAATTCTAAGCGGTATGTGTGGAGAAAACCAGGCACTGCTCATCACCTGTCCAATACAGTCTCAACAGTGAAGCATGGTGGTGGCAGCATCATGCTGTGGGGGTGTTTTTCAGCTGCAGGGACAGGACGACTGGTTGCAATCGAGGGAAAGATGAATGCGGCCAAGTACAGGGATATCCTGGACGAAAACCTTTTCCAGAGTGCTCTGGACCTCAGACTGGGCCGAAGGTTTACCTTCCAACAAGACAATGACCCTAAGCACACCGCTAAAATAACGAAGGAGTGGCTTCACAACAACTCTGTGGCTGTTCTTGAATGGCCCAGCCAGAGCCCTGACTTAAACCCAATTGAGCATCTCTGGAGAGACCTGAAAATGACTGTCCACCAACGTTTACCATCCAACCTGACAGAACTGGAGAGGATCTGCAAGGAGGAATGGCAGAGGATACCCAAATCCAGATGTGAGAAACTTGTTGCATCTTTCCCAAAACGACTCATGGCTGTATTAGATCAAAAGGGTGCTTCTCTACTAAATACTGAACAAAGGGTCTGAATACTTATGACCATGTGATATTTCAGTTTTTGTTTTTTAATAAATATGCAAAAATTTCTAAATTTCTGTTTTTTTCTGTCAAGATGGGTTGCTGAGTGTACATTACTGAGAAATAAAATGAACTTTTTTGATTTTTGGAAAAAGGCTGCAATGAAACAAAGAGTGAAAAATTTAAAGGGGTCTGAATACTTTCCGTACCCACTGTATATTCACAGGCCTAAACACAACCGCATGAAAAGTCTTTGACATAAGAGTCCCCCTTTGATGAGCGTGTTGGCTTGAGGAACTTAGAGATTAGATAGGAAGTGTATACAGATATCTACCACACACAGTTAAGCCTTCCTGCTTTTATAAGGCAGTGTTTGATTTCAAAGGCTTCGGTCGTCGCTCAAAGGTCTTGATCAGTCACGCCGTCTTCAATCCCAGTTGGCGACGTTTTATATATGTCTCATTAATTTCCTTCTCGAGTATCCTTGTTCGCCAGGACAAATATCCTTCAAAGCCCACAGAACAAGCCACGTGAAGGTTCTGTCAGGTTTGTTTGCTTCATCCAGGTGTGATGGAGTGGACTGGGTCCCTCCTGTGTCCTTGTCATTGTGTCATTCACTGACGGCTTCACGTTGAGTCACTAAGTTATTCCACTACAGGGAGCGACCATCTCACATATACATCCTCATAAAATTTGTCACTCATCCATGCAACTTTCCCGAGGGCTGCCATCTTTTCCTGTTTTTATGTTTCTAAATGGCATGAGAGTAACATGTTGCATCATATGGCATAGCCATGTGTGAAAAGCGCTTTTTGACTATTACATAAATGTGCTTAGCACTTGTCTGGTGTTTCTTTGCCTTTGAGTAACTTTTCTGTAAAATTCCCAATGGCAATTTGTATAAGTCAAACTTAGACATGTTTCTTTTACACTTCGAAAACTGCCTGTTTCTGATTTAAATACTATCACAATGATGGAAAGACTACACAGACAATGTTAAAAATGCAGTGAGAGATATTAAACTCACGCCTTATTCTGCCTTCTGAACTGTAATAAATTTGTCATTTGAATATAATTTGTTACCCACAAAGAAAAGAAAATGTGTTTAATAAACAAGGAAATACTGTCAATGAGCCATATTTAAGTTTGAGGTGTTTTTTCACATCAGATCACTATCTCAATTGTGTTTTCATTTCCCCTTGGCGTGTGGTGCAAAAGAGGAAAGCCATAAAGTAGACAATCATGCTTGTGGATCTATGAGGCTGTACTTAGGCCGAGTCCACACAACACAAGTGTATTCTTTAAAACGGGTGGTGATTGGTTGCGTAACAGCAGGTCTTAAAACAGAATTGCTGCATTACAATGATATCTACAGAACAGCATCCAAGGGACGACCTTTCCGGCCACCCACTGACCAGATCGTTGGTCTGATATGGTGAGGACAAAATTTGTGAATGAAAAGGACTTTGTCAGTGTAAGGAAGCCGAAGTGTTACAAAAAAAATACAGTGGGAAGAATATTTTGCCAAAGAACATTAAACGAAAATCACAACCTAATAAAATATCATGTTTAATGAAGCTCGGACTGTGTAGAATAGGCAGCAAAATGTCACGGTCTATCTAGTAAACGATTCAATTGATAAGGAAACATAAGGGGATCAGCTAAGAAGATCTGGGAATTGCTCACGATGGTCATTAATCAGGCTGCAAAATAAGTTAGAAAAGCCATCACTAATGCAGCCTTTGAGAAAATGAAGACTCTTCTTCCTATATTTGAACTTGTCACTGTTCTCCATCCGCGCCTTTCATACACCATGTGCAAAATATGGCACAGGCTCTGCAGATCTGTAACAATCCATTCATTTTGCTATACAACCACTGCGAGACCTGTGTTTTAAAGCCCAAGAGAATGATATCTGAAGCTAGCTGTGTTACATATTAAACGCACTTCTGAACAGTATGTGTTACCAATGGCAACTACTGCAATGAAATAAAAGTTCTCTTAAGTAGTTTAAATGCTTGTGGAAAGTGACTCATACCATGGTAATCAGCAGCTCATCAGTCTTGCTTTTAAAATCCCAGTTTAGGGTCTTCACCAGCTATTTAAAACAATAATAATTATTATAAATTGTGGTTGATATAATGATTAACAGTGACTGTGAACACAAACTTCTTTGAAAGGGAAACATCCAGTTTAACACATGAATTATCCTCAATGACAAGGAGAACCACAAAAAAATGCCCTTCACGCTCTTAAATAGAGGGTTCAGATGGGGGATGGCAGAATACAAATATTGATTTAATCACATACTCTTCTTCACCTGAGTTAATGAATCATTATTTTCACGTCTGTACCCCGAGGATAAAGTATTGTCTGACTGGTCCAGTGCATTGGATTATTAGCACTCTCATTAAGAGTGGAGCTGGAGAACATAAATCTCAGGAGCAATGGAACACAAGAGCAGTTGCATAAGCAGAGAGTGCAGCCAGGACACACACTGTCTGCACAGTCCCTCTCCGCTATGTATTGCCTGGCACCACTGTGAGACAATTTAATTCCTCTTGTCAACAGCTATAAGTAATATTTTATTCTTCATTTACAGTTGACTACACACCAATTTTGTGTTATCTTTGATATTATTAAGGCTACATTCACATCATGGAGCAATCATTCTAAATTCAAAACTCTACATTTGTATCATTGTTGTTTTGATATTCGTCCAATAATATAATATTACCCATATATCAATCTGAGCTGACAGCCATGTAATGTCAGAAAGATGGGCCAGCACAGTGTAGGAATGACAAGTGATGTCACATCCATCATACAGTCTTCATTGCTCACTGACAGGGCAATGCTGATGTGAATTAGGATGTTAAGTTCATGATACAGTCACAAGTAGGTCACAGGGTTCTGGACCTGATTTTGATCTATATAGACAAAACGACTGCCTTTATCGTCTACAAAGTGCATGTACTGTGGTTTGAAGAGTGCTGTCAAATCCACATGATTCAGAGCACTGAAAGATGTCATCTTTGGTGTGTCTATGGTTACTTGTATAGCGTAAAGCTGTCCTCCCGCTCAACAATAGGAAACAGACGCTGCTATTGAACAACTGTGTTCCGCTGATGAGAGGACAAACTAAACTCCTCTTTTTTAATGAATGGAATTGATTGTTGATGTTTTACAGCCAGAAAGACATATGCACAGATCATTCATTGTGTTGTGTACTATCCTGAGCAGAAGTGTGAGTCAGAATGAGCGAGTGAGAGAGTGTGCCTCTTCATACTGATGCAGTCTCAATAGTTGATGAAGAATGAAGAATATATGGCTATAAATAATGTAAAATGTTCATTTATTACATTCAAGCAGTGGCATTTTCACTATTGTAATGGAGCCATCGAACTTTGGTTCTGCACAATGTTTGCTCTACTTATGTTAAATAACTTACATCGGGCCATTTTTTATTTGTATTGGAATTCATTAATCGTTAAAAACACTAATAATGATAACCATGGAATACAGGGATACATCCAATACATGGCCTGTGTGTGCCCACTTGGGCCTGGGTACTACCGGGGTACTACCTGGGGCACATGGAGGACCTGGCAATAAAGATGTGCCTGTTTGCCGTGCAGATCAAACAGGTGGCACTATTTGGTGGTGTGAAAGGTGTTCTTCCCAAGGAGACCCGGAGAGTTCTACCGCCCAGCAAAGATGGGAGACTTCTTCTAAGCTGCATTTGTACTTTATGGTCTTCATTCAAAACATTATAGAAAACTATCTTGAAAGGTAAGTTTGCTAGCAATAATTAATAATAACAAATAATAACAAAAGACAAAGCGGGGGACTGGGACCTGCAGAGTTGGGGTGTAATATGACAGAAGAAATCTAATAATACACCGTAGCCACCTGGGTAGGAGGTGCTGCAGCACAAATGTGAATGAGTCAAATTGTCTTTAGTGGAGGGGTAATGGGAGGCACGTAAAGCAGCATGAGTGGCACCATAGGTGGGTATCACATCCCAATGCCCTCCCTCGCTCTGAATAGAGAACAATAATATATTTGCATCACAAACCTTTATTAGGTCAGTCTTTTGCTTGTGTGTACTGTATGTGTGGAGAGGCTGAGTGAGAGATAAAGATTGAGAAAGAGTGGGAGTAAGGTAGGGGGGGAATCTATCCTGGAAAGTCCTCATTTCTTACTTGAAGAGATGCAGAGAGTAAAATGATGAAGAGCAAACCTGTGTGGTTAACCAAAAATACTTTCATCTTCTTCTGTGACCTGCTTCAGCATTGACCTTTGCCCTCTCTTTTAAAACATCCATCATTCACAGCACCAGGTCGAGGACATAACAACCCCGTTTTCCCTCACTTGCGCAACTCGGCAACACCTGCTTAGGTACCCATGTGGAGAAAGGGGCATGCGGAGCTGCATATATTTCATGCATATAGCCACCTTTTCATAAAAGTGAGTTTTTACCTCCACAAACTTTATACTTATACTTGGTTGGGTTTAGGCCAACAGACTAAAATAATGAGTATATTTTACATCCATAATTGCCTGTTTACACATCCACTTTGTTAATCAACTTGCCATTTAAATTTTATTTATAATTTTATAAACCGCTGACAGTGATGTCACCATGAATGCAAGCAAAAAAAAAAAAAAAAAGTAGAAGAAGAGTTCTAGCTTACAGACCTTTATTTTATTCAGACCGCAATGTTTTTACGCCTATGTAAATGTAAATGTGCTGCATTTATATAGCGCTTTTCTAGTCTTAACGACTACTCAAAGCGCTTTTACATCATACGGGATACATTCACCATTCACACACATTCATACACTGTGGCCGAGGCTGCCGTACAAGGTGCCACCTGCTCATCCGATAAACATGCACACACATTCACACTCCGATGCGC